>CM052700.1:58029701-58062523 GCA_028551405.1 Uromys caudimaculatus
AACAACAACAACAACAACAACAACTCAAACGTGTTTTAGAGGCAGGTAATACTGCTCATAGCCCTGACTTTGATCTCTGAGAGGAAAACGGAGGAAGTATAGTCACCGACTTATCTAACTCCCATAGACGACTCGGTCACTGGCCTTTATCTTTCAGTTTTTGTTCATAGCTAACTTCCCAGAAGCTTATAGATACGCTGCTCTTGCGTTTGGTGCCCCGTTTTGTTTTTCTCCCTCTGCTGTAGCGCCCTCATCTGTGTTCAGGACCCAGGGTACTACCTTCTGTGTTCATGTGTCTCCGTGCTAACCTGATCATTTGTTCCAGACGTGCAAGTAGTTAAATGCATACAAAATTCCACACGAGAGTTTTTGTTTCCCTGTTGTTGCTGCTTTATAAGAACATAAGGATACTGTTAAAACTTTCCTATACTGTGATCAATAAAAGTATACGTAAATTCCTCTAGAGCAAAAAAAATATATTTCTAGTCTCACTTAAAAAACAAAAATGAGGGCATGGTTGGCCCACCTACTCAGAGGTCCGTGGTCTGCGCTGCTGTGTGAAGTCATGTTGATGCTTGTGGACCCTTGGGCTGGGCTACTACTCATATTACTCTGAGGGGCCTGTGCTGCCACTTAAGGCCATGGTGATGTCCTGGTCCATGCTGCTGCAGAGGATCCTGTTGGGTCCATGGTCTTACTGTAACTGGGTCTGTGTTGATGTCTGTAGCCTGGGCTGTCACTGAGGGCCATACAGATGTCTGTGGTCTGTGCTGAAGCCTGAAATCATGTTGATGTCCATGGGCAATGCTGCTGTCGGGGCCCATACCGATGAAGGTAGCCTGTGCTGACACCTTGGGCCATGGTAATGTCCAGACTCATGATGTCACTGAGGGCTATGTCTGAATCTGTGCTGTGGTCTGAATGTGGACTGAATGTGGACTGAATGCTGTGTGATTGTCATGTCTGGAAGCCATCTTGATGCCCATGATCCCAGCTGCACTGGAGGGCCTTACCTGGGTCTGAGGTTCTGCTGCCACTGGGAGCCCTGTTGGTGTTTGTGCTGACTCCAGAAATGATGTGTAAGCTCAAGATCCATGCTCCAGAGGTCTGTAGAGAGCAAATAGCTACGTTCCTAGTCATATCGATGGCCGCAGATGCACAGTTGAGAAAGAGGGACACGGAGGATTTCCGTGACAACCTCTACCTCCACTCCTAATCCCCAAACAGTAATAGTCTAGACTGGAAGCCCTTGCTGAGAACTCTTAAAAACTGTGATGGAATGCTGGTGCGTCACCCTCTACAGTAGATGGTAAGCAGCATGAAGGCAGAAAAGAAAAGACTCAGCTCCATTTAGGGGGCAGCCACTGAGAGTTTGATGCCCCAGTGAATATAAATAACACAAATTGAACTCTTTTTTTCTTTACTGAGGGGGAGGTCAGAAGGGCAGGGGAGATTGACAGGGAAGGAGTGGAAATTGAATGTGATGGGGAGTGTATGATGTGCAATCTCTAAAGAATCAATAAAAATATTACGTTGAAATAAAACAAAAACACAACAATAGCTGTATAATGTTCCATGACATGTCTGAGCTGTCTGTTCTCAGCTAGTCTCCTAATTATGGCAGTTCATTTTGTGCCTATTACTATTATTATTACCAAAATAGCAAAATAGCAATGTTGCAAGTATTCTTCAATATATATGCTTGTAAGTGAGTTTTGTGGCTAGATTTAGATCAGTATAGTGTTTAGGGCATATGCACATATCTACTGTATATATGTGCATCATATATAAATATAGACACATCATATATATATATGTATGTATATATATGTATGTATATATATACATACATATATATATATGATAGCATGCTTATAGGTTGTTTTCCAGATATTTCTTGGCTATGTGTATTTCTTCTTTTGAAATGATCCTTTCACATATTTTCCCATTTAAAATGTCCAATTACCTGTACTCCATTCATACTGTAGATATTAATCCATCGCAGCTGAATGCTTTGCAAATGGCTTCTGTGAGGTGACTTTCTCTGCTGCACAGACATTTGTTAATGGAATCCCATTTATTGGCTTTTATTGTCATTTCTGGTGCCTTGGAAGTCTTATCCCCAAATAGTTGCCTTTACCAATGTGTTCTTTTTCTTCTAGTAATTTCACAGTTTTGATATCTAAAATTTGAGAATTTGATCCACTTTAACTTGACTGGGGTCAAATCCACACCTGCATAGGTTTTATCCAGTTTTCTCAGCTCCGTTTAATCAGGAGGTTATCTATTCTCTCAGGCTGCCTTTCCCCTTGCCCTCTCTCCCCCTCCCTTCCTCCTCTTCCCTTCCTCTCCACCCATTCATCCCTCCCTCCTTCCCTCCCTTCTTTCCTTCCTTCATTTCTTCTGTGATGCTGGTATGGACTCCGGGGCATTGTACAAGCCAGGCAAGCACTCTATAATGGACAGATGAGTTACACCCCTCACCCTTGGCTTGCCCCACCTCCAGGACAGTGAGCTCACTACATAATCCAGGCTGGCCCTGAACTCACTATGTTGTCCATCTTGACCTTAAGCTCCAGATCCCCTTGCCTTGGCCTCCCAAGTGCTGAGATGGCCAATACGCATTTCTGATGCCTTTGTTGGCTATGAACCTGTGACCTCCTTTCTAGACTCGCCACACTACTCCTTCCATTTGCCCCTTGAGTCTGTTTTGACACTAGGTTCCATGGCATCTTTATGTCTAATATGGCTTCAGCTCCTCAGCTTCTGTTTCCAGTTGAAGCACAGAAGATTCTGTATCTCTTTTGGTGTCTTTTTTTTCTAGTTCTGAGAGAAAAGTCTCACTGAATATGTATATACATTTTTGATACAGGGTCTTACTTTGTAGTGTAGGCTGGCCTCAAACTTATAATCCTGTACTGCAGCCTTCTGAGTGGTAGGTTGAGTGTGGCATGCACCACCACTCATACACTGAGAAGTTAAGATTCCTGGATGCAGCTTAGTGAGCAAATCTGTAGACTCAGCATCCAGATGAAGAAGAGATTATCGGGCTCTGTATAGATGGCTCAGCAGTAAAGCACTTTCCTCCTAGGCTTGAGTACCAGATTTTGGATCCCCAGAATCCACATAAACATTGGGGAGGCATGGCAGCCAGCCTGTGATCCCAGCTTCAGGAGGATGAGATAATGTTGCGGGAGTATTAAAAAATGAATGGAATATATCACGTGTTCCCGAATTATTCCCTGGTTCTTTCATCCCGGCGGGCTGGCCAGCCATGCAATGGCAGGCAATGGCTGACCTGATTTTATCTCGTGGAGCTCTGAAGCTCCATGGTCTCTCCACCCAGCTCACTATTTTCCCACTGGCGGGTCACTACCACCCCCATGGCCTCTGTGGTGCATATCAGGCAAACCCACACTTTGCCACCGCACCTTTCTCTCTGGAACCCAGACGAGCCGCCACGTGAAGGAAAACACAACACACACTTAGTTCAGAAACAACGATAACTCAATCTCTGGGTACATCAACTAAAACCTAATCTTGTAAACCTTATCAAAGTCTGATTCCTCTGGTGGCGAATCCTTTCGGATCCACCATGATACCAGGAGACTCTACTAACTACATCTTACCTACTACATGCTGTCCCCGTTCCAAAAAGCCTCTCTCCTGCTCCTCTCCTCTCCTCTCCAACCCAGAAGTCTCTCTCCTGCTTCCTCTCTTCCTCTCTCCAACCTGGAAGTCTCCCTATATGCCCAGTGATTGGTTCTTTTATTCATTAGGGAATTGGTTCACAAGTCACAGGTGTAACTCACTCCCTGTCTGAAGCCCCTCACAAGAGGGCAGAATTAGCAGATTACAAACAGCCCAGGGCTCTCCACAACAAGATAAAGGATCCCTAGAGCAAATTGGTGGCGAGACTAATCATATCATTAAGCTCCGGGTTCGATTGAAAGCACCTGTCTCAGTGAATAAAGTGGAAGACCAATTGATGACTCAGAACATCAACTTGGACCTCTACATGCATATGTGCGCACACACACACACACACACACACACACACAGAGAGAGAGAGAGAGAGAGAGAGAGAGAGAGAGAGAGAGAGACTCACTGCTTATGTTGTAGCATGTTGCTATCTTTTCCCATGCCTGAATTGTGTATTTTATGTATCTGTCGATTAGCTGCTATGCATGTGAGCTATCTGCTGTTTTGGACCTCTGTGCCACCCGTCTGTTGTGTTTTGTTTTATTTTGTTTGAGGCATGTGACAGTCTGATTGTCAACTTGATTGGGCAAAGAACCATCCAAGGTTTCAGTGAGACACACTTTAGGTGAGTCTGTGAGGACATTTCCAGACACTGATTGCCTGAATATGGATGGCATCCTGACTAAGCAAGAGAGAGAAAGGAGAGAGGCAGCCGTGTGTGTTCACCTCTGCTGCTCTGTTCCCCGTGCATGCAGATGTGAGCAAGCTCCCACAGCCACAGCTGTGAGTGCTTCTACCACAGTGCCACCATGCATGACGGACTGTCCTGGCTGGAAGCTAAGCAAGCTCTTCCTCCCTAGAGCTGCTCTTGTCTAGTATTTGGTTACAGAAATGAGAAAGTTACCTAATC
The DNA here is from genome assembly GCA_028551405.1 of Uromys caudimaculatus. Classification (NCBI taxonomy): domain Eukaryota; kingdom Metazoa; phylum Chordata; class Mammalia; order Rodentia; family Muridae; genus Uromys; species Uromys caudimaculatus. The sequence goes on from CM052700.1 coordinate 58,034,314, forward strand.
CAGGGTCTACTTCTAGGAGCAGAATCCCTGCACTACCCTAGCAACTGTATTTAAGTTATGAAGTGACTTCTAACCTGCTTTCCAACGTGGCTGGTCATGTGACACCCTTCTCAGTAGTAAGTGGGATTCTTGTCTTTCCATATCTTTACATTATTATTAAAGGGCCTCATTACACCATGGGCATTAGAACAGAGTTTCTAAAAAGGTAAAAATAAAATGAGCTTTCTGGATGTAGCTTGGTAGTAGAGTGCCTTCCTGGCACCAAGCCCTGGCTTCCAAAATCTTAGAATTAGAAAAATAAATAATTTCTTAAATGGTACAGCAGTCCCTCAAATACTAACTTATAATAGGCAAACGTTAAAACTACAGGTGTAGTTTGAATCTCAATTAAATGAAAACTGTCCCTGAAAAGTGTCAGGTGTCCATGCGACTGGGTTAAGTACAGATGGTCCTTGGGTTTTCTCCACTTTCCCTCATCTTTCTGAATGCAGGACTCTCATGATACTGTGTGTTCTTAAAGGAGCAGCACATTCAGAAAGGCCCAAGCTGCTTTACAAGCAAGTTATTTTCTTAAAACAGGAGCTAAGAGGTGAACTGTCTGTTGTCCCCTGACTTCCATTGGCTGACTCTGCCTGTCTACCTGAGGAGTTCTGCCACCATCAGGAACATCTAGCTAATACCAGGGACAACCAGACGGCTAAAGGCCAGCATTAGAACACGATCAACAAAAGCCAGGGCCATATGGCACCACCAGAGCCCAGCTATCCTACTACAGCAAGATATCTCAATACAGTTGAAGCACCGAAGATAACATTCAACCCAATCTTTTAAAGATGGTAGAGGCCTTTAAAGATGTATTTAAATAAATACATCTCTTAAAGAAATACAGAAAATACTGTCAAACAGGTAAAGAAAATAAATACAACTGTTCAAGACCTGAAAATAAAAATAAAAGCAATAAAGAAAACACAAACTGAGGGAATACTGGAGATGGAAAACCTAGGGAAGAGAACAGTAACTACAGAGGCAATTATCACCAACAAAATACAAGAGATGGAAGAGAGAATCTCAGAGGTAGAAGATACAATTGAAGAAATTGATACATAGGTCAAATAAAATGTTAAATCTAAAAAAATTCCTAACACAAAACATCCAAGAAATCCTGAACACTATAAAAAAGACCAAACCTAAGAATAATAGGAATAGAAGAAGGAGAACATTCCTAGCTACAGGCCCAGAAAATATTTTCAACAAAATCAGAAGAAGATGAATGAAAAGAAAGAAATGCCTATGAACATACAAGATGCTTACAGAACACCAAATAGAAAATCTTCCCACCACATGATATTAAAAGCACTAAATGTACAGAACAAACAAAGAATATTTAAAGCTGCAAGAGTAAAGGGGCAAGTAGCAAAGGAAAGCAGCCTGTCAGAATTACACCTGACTTTTCAGTGGAGACTCTAAAAGCCAGAAGTGCCTGGGCAGATGTCTTGCAGTCCACAGATATCCTCCTAGATTACTATATCCAGCAAAACTTTCAATTACCATAGATGAAGAAAAAAAAAAGATATTCCACGACAAAACCAAATTTAAATATCTATCCACAAATTCAGCCCTACAGAACATACCAGAAGGAAAACTCCAACCCAAGGAGTCTAACTACACTCAAGAAAATGCAGGAAATAAACCTACACGAGCAAACCAAAGGAAGGGAGACACACATGCTTACACACATGCTCGTGCATGCACACACACTAACACCACCAACATCAAAATAACAGGAATTAACAATATTTGGTCATTAATATCTCTCAACATCAGTGGACTCAATTCCTAAATTTTTAAAAAAAAATACAGTCTAACAGAATCGATAAGAAAGCAGTTCATCATTCTGCTGCATGCAAGAAACATACTTCAGCAACAAAGATAGACACTACCTCAGAGTAAAGGGCTGGAAAAAGATTTTACATGCAAACAAGCCCAAGAAGTAAGCTGGAGTAGCCATTCTAATATCGCATAAAATAGAATTTCAACCAAAATTAATCAAAAGAGATGGGGAAGGACACTTCATACTTTCCCTCATAAAGGAAAAATCCACTAAGATGATGTCTCAGTTCTGAATACTTATGTCCCAAATGCAAGGGCACCGACATTTGTAAAGGAATCATTACTAAAGCTTAAATTACACATCAAACCCCACACATTAATAATGGGAGACTTCAATAACCCACTCTCACTAATGGACAGGTCATTGAGACAGAAGCTAAACAGAGAAGCAAGGAAAATTACAGAGTTTATGAATCAAATGGATCTATAAGCTATCTACACAACTTTACACACACACACACACACACACACACACAAATACATCTTCTTAGCACCTCATGGAGTCTTCTTCAAAATTGATCATGTAGCTGCTCCCAAAGCAAGCCTTAACAGATACAACAACAAAATTGAAATAACTCCTTGTATCCCATCAGACCACCATAGATTAAAGCTAGACTTCAGCAACAACAAGAAACAACAGAAAGTCCACACACTCATGGAACCTGAACAACTCTCTACTTAATGACCACTGGCTCAAGAAGAAATAAAAAAATTAAGGTTTTCTAGAATACAATGAAAATGAAGGCATGACATACCCAAACTTCTGGGATACAATGAAAGCAGCGCTAAGAGGAAAGTTCACAGCACTAAGTGCCTCCATAAAGAAATTAGAGTGATCTCATACTAGCAACTAAAAAGCACATCTGAAAACTCTACAACAAAAAGAAGCAAACACACCCAAGAGGAGTAGATGGCAGGAAATAATCAAACTCAAGGCTAAAATCAATAAATTAGAAACTCTGAGACCAATTCAAAGAATCAATGGAACGAAGAGCTGGTACTTTGAGAAAATCAACAAGATAGACAAACCCTTAGCCAAACTAACTAAAAGGCAGAGAGACATCCAAATCAACAAAACCAGAAATGAAAGGGGGACGTGACAACAGATAGTCCAAACAGCAACTTCAAACAATCATTAGGTCTTACTTCAAAGCCCATACTCCCCAAAATTGAAAAATCTAAATGAATGGACAATTTCTTGATAGATACCACTTACCAAAGTTAAATCAAGATCAGGTAAACAATGTAAGTGGTCCTATAACCTCCAAGGAAACAGTTACTAAAAGTCTTCCAAAAAGAAAAAAAAATCCATGGCCAGATGGTTTTAGTGCAGAATTCTACCAGACTTTCAAAGAGCTAATACCAATACTCCTTAAACTATTCCACAAAATAGAAGCAAAAGGAACATTGTTAACCACAGTCTACGAGGCCACAGTCACCCTGATACCTAAACTGCACAAAGACTAAACAAAGAAAAGAGAACATCAGACCAATTTCCTTTATGAACATTGGTACAAAAATAGTGAAATACTTGCAAACGAAGTCCAAGCACTCATAAAAAACATCATCCACCATGATCAAGTAGGCTTCCTCCCAGAGTAAGCATGGTTCAGCGTACAAAAATCCTTCAGTGTAATGCACCGTACAACAAAGGAAAGAAAAGCAAATGATTATCTCATTAGATGGTGAAAAGGCCCTTGACAAAATCCAATACCCCTTCATGTTAAAAGTCTTGGAAAGATCAGGGATACAAGGCGCATACCCAAACACAATAAGGCTATGTAGAGCAAGCCAATAGCCAACATCAAATTAAATGGAGAGAGACTTAGAGCAATTCTACTAAAATCAGGGATAAGATAAGGCTGTGCACTCTTTCTGCATATATTCAATATATAATATTGAAATTTACTTGAAGTTCTAGCTAAAGCAATAAGACAACTAAAGGAGATCAAGGAGATGCAAATCGGAAAGAAATCAGGCACTAAGATCCACAATAAATAAATGGGACTCCATGAAACTGCAAAGCTTCTGTGAGGCAAAGGACACCATCAAGAGGACAAAACGGCAGCCTACAGAATGGGAAAAGGATCTTCACCAATCCTACATCCACCAGAGGGCTAATACCCAAAAATATATAAAGAACTCAGGCAATTAGACTCCAACAAGCCAAATAACCCAATTTAAAAATGGAATATAGAGCTAAACAGTGAATTCTGCACAGATGAATGTCTAATGGCCAAGAAGCTCTTAAAGAAATCTTTGGTGTACTTAGTCATCAGGGAAATGCAAATCAAAACAACTCTGAGATTTCATCTTACACTTGTCAGAATGGCTATGATCAAAAACTCAAGTGACAGCACACGCTGGCGAGGATGTGGAGGGGGGAACACTCCTCCATTGTTGGTGGGAGTGCAAACTTACACAACCACTTTGGAAATCAATTTGGCGGTTTCTCAGAACTGCAAATAGTTCTGCCTCAAGACCCAGCTATGCCACCTGGGTATATACTCAAAAGATGCTCTATCACACCACAAGGACTCAGAGGAGAGGAGCAAGGTGGGACTGTGATCCAGATGAGCAGTGAATGAATGAATAAAATAAATGAATAAATAAATAAATAAATAAATAAATAAATAAATAAATAAATAAATAGGAAAAAGGAGACCATGGGAGATGTGTTCTCTCCTGCCACTCAGGTAAGGCTGTCTCAAAAAATTTTAAAGAGATTTTTTTTAATTAAAAAAAAAAACTTTAAAAGAAAATGCTTAAAAAGCCATAGCATTCGAGAAAATGATTTGAATACAAATGTAGGACAAAGGACTCATTTCTATACTGTAAGAATTCTTAGAACTTGATAGAAAAGTCAATCAACTGTCTAGTCTCCGGATATTAAAAGAGGAATTTTTGTAGCATAGTCTCAGTAATAAACAGATGCATTGTTTTAACAGTACCAGCAAGAAAGGCACATTCCTGGCAAAGGAAATAGGCACAGTGCCTTCACCCTGCTGGGAATGCGAATGGGTATGATCTTTCTGAAGGGCCATTTTGCCACAAATTATTTTCCCAAGAAATTGCATGTCCAGGAATTTGTTCAAAAATTCATTGTTAGCTATAGAAGCCTTTAAAAGCTTGTATACTGCTTAAATGATTCCAGCAGGGAATTGGAACAATGAGACACAATACAATAAAATTACATGCAGCTAATAAAGTATTATTATAGAAATATAAAGATTAGCATCACACTGCATAAAGTGAAAGGGAAAATTAGTGAGGCTTACATATGTATTTCTTTAAAACACATATACCTATTTAAAGTACAATTCAACTATTGTTATTCAATTGTGCATGTGTGTGTGTGTGTGTGTGTGTGTATGTGTGTGTGTGTGTGTGTATCTATAGGTTTTTATGTTTTATATTTGCTTCTTAATCACTTAGAACGAATATTTTAATTTCTTACAGGCTGGAGGCTGGGAACCTGATAGAGCATGTGTTATCTGGTGAGAGTTGACTTGCTGGGTTTGTAGATGGTAGAATGCAGAGGGGGAGATAGGGCCAGCTCTCACCACTGAGCAGCACCTGACCTCATTCACAGAGGCACCTGTGTGAACCAAGCACTTCCAAGCATTTTAAGACTCTTATTCTTAGCATATCCCAAGGCACTCCTGAGTTTGGGAAGTGATACAGTCAAACTATCGTACCTAGTATCCCTATTGAAAATTGTTCATGTTTTCTAGGGAATGGCTCAATCCTAGGGGCTTTAATTGCATTTGGGTTCCTAAAGAAATGTGTTAGGGGTCTTTCTTCTGGCTCCTCTTCTTTGCGTATGCAGTTTCTGACTGTCCATCTGGATAACCGTGGCAGTTCCCCATACTCCCCACTTCTAAGGACAGATGACTCTTCTGGCTCTTTTCTAAGTATAGCTCCTGAGAGTTTCTTCTCAACATGCCTGCATAAAAGCCCCATGGTCTAGCTACTCCAGTGTAGGTTTAACAAGAAGTCTGAGTTCCAGACAGGGAGGCCTGATGCACGCCACGGACTTCCAGAGGCTGGGAATCAGGTGGTTGTGGGTCCTGGTACCTCTTTATTTTATGTCACCGGTGTCCTAAGTGGTCCCTGACTTAGGAATTGTCTGTTTTCTGCCCTCCTCTCTCCTGCTTGCTTGTTTCCACCCATTTGCCTCTCACTTCCTTGGTTCATCTTACATATGGCTGCATTTGGCCCAGCCCCTTCCCTTTTCCACTCACATGTTCCTCACTTCTTAAGCGGAGATTTTCAGGTCTTTGCTCAAAGCGTTCCTTAAGACACCACAGGGGCCATTGTGTCCCTCTTCTAGTCACCTTTTCCTCACCCTTCTCTTCCACATGAAGGGATTGCCAGGTCTTAGACATGAAGTGTTTTCTGGATCAGAGTGGTTAGGTCAAGCATTGGGATATAAAATAAACTGGCCAGCCAAAGCCTCTCCACTGTTGGCCCTTATCCCACTTGGCCAGGAGAACAGGCTGCAACACTGTCCCTCACTCTGTAGGAAACCAGCTTTAGAAACAAGCTCACACAGAGGTGCGATTCATGAAGAGGCATCTTTTGCGATGTATTTGTTCCTCTGGTCCAGGCGCACCTTCCACTCCCCCGTTCTTGATGGTCTCTTCTGCATAAAGGCGACTTGGATTAGATTCGTCCCAGATTCCTCAAAACTCTTACATATTGTGGTTTTATGATTCCAAATTCTACATCTCTGGACAGACCTCTGGTCTTGTGTCTGCTCAGAATTATGGCTGGCAACACATCTCATCTTCATCTCTAAGGCAACAACCCTGAAGCAGGTCTCTCTTCCCTTCACAGCCAGCCCCTTTTGTTTCATCCAGTAGGACCAGGTCTCCCTCCACATATCAAGATTCAAGTATTTTGAATAATTTTCAACTGGTTACATGTTTTGTTACATATAATCTGTCATTGAGGTTAAGATATCTGGACTTGACCCTGAGAGGTTAAAATGAGTCATGAAAGTCACCAGTCTTTAGTCTTAGTTGGCTTAAGGTCCTGAAAAGATTATTCTAGCATCATTGTACACACCAGGTAGGATGTACCCAATAGGTATTCACCTGTTATCATATATTTCTTCATTGGGAATTTTTTGCTGTCATCTTGATTTGGGTTTTTTATTACAATTTATTGAGATACATTTGATCTGTGTATTTCCTCTTCTTCCTGTACCTTTCATCTATATCTGTGCCTCTGACTGTCTATAGCTAGCGTCTGTATTATCAATGACTAGATTCACCTCCACTGCATATCTATACCTAGTCTTGGTTTAGGCCCTAGCATCATATATTCATATATATCCTGAAAATTCCCCCCAGGTATCTCAAATCATTATTCCTTTAGTGCCTGGTTCCCTCATGAGGTATGTGTCTCGAGTAGACTCATCACTGTGAACTTGACTTCCAAATCTATGACTTTTGGATGTAAAAAGTACCCCTTAGTTCCACCACCTCTCTCTAATCTCACTAATTCTACATTAGAAATGGCTTTCAAGTCTTTTCCTGCTTCATGGGACCACCTTCTTAAAACTGGGCTCTTTTATTGTTTCTATAATGAAATATCTTAGAGCAGATAATTTATTAAGATTAGAGATTTTTTTTGAGGGCATGCTTTTGGAGTCTAAAATGTTCAAGAGCAAGGCCCCATCAACAATTTTGTATCTGGTGGGGCTTCTTGCTTCATGCAAGCTGATAGTTGACTTCACATTGACAAGGCAAGCTAGAAAGCACTTGCTTTCGCAAAAATCAATCAATCAATCAATCAATCAATCAATCCCCTGCCTAGTCATAAATGACAAAACTGAGACCCCCCCACAAAGGCTCAGGGGCCATCATGAAAAAGAGAGCAGAAATATTTTAAGAGCCAGAGGTCAGGGAAGGCCAGGGTGAAACAGTGTCTTCTAGACGTGACAGGATTGCTGCAATAATCAGCAGCCGTGGTGGCCAGCATAAGACCTGTACAAGATCAAGCCAAGCGACATCGCTTTGTAGAGTGGCAGGGGCTCATGAACCTCCACCCTTAACTGAGGAACTATACAAACAGTTGATGGCTTCTGGGAGAGAGAGTCAGTTTTCTTTGGGGTGGTTCTTCATAGGTCAACTACATTCTGGTGGATGACCTCACACCTAGCAGACTATTGGCAGCACAAATTGTACTGTATTTAAATCATACTTTTGTTTTGTTTTTCAAGACAGGATTTCTCTGTATAGCCCTGGCTGTCCTGGAACTCCCTCTGTAGACCAGGCTGGCCTCAAACTCAAAAATCCACCTGACTCTGCCTCCCAGTGCTGAGATCAAAGGTGTGTGCCACCACCACTCAGCTTTAAGCCATATTTTTAAAAAAAGGACACTAAGTTAGGGAGTAGGGAGGTTGTGGTGGATCTAGAAGTAGTTAGGGAGGAGTAGGGAGTGCATATGATCAAAATACATCGTATGAAATTCTCAAAGGATGAAAATAATAAAAATGAAAACCATCTGCTCTGTAATCCATTAATCTGTATTAATTCTCGGACAAGTACCTGATGTAATCACCTCCAAACGCTATTAGAATATAAATTTGGGGTTAAGTTTCAAGCACATGACACTGAGTAGACATATTAAGATGGCAACATCATCCTTTTGTTATCTCTCACTAACCAAGTATGACTTCTTGTCAGAAGTCCCAGCGCGTCCTCCCTGCTGTGAATGTTGGATGATAGCCATCTCTGACAGGAAACTTTCAAGGCTCACCCTTTACCTCACGGAGTCATGTCCAAGTATCTTTTTCCTTTAAGATTTATTTATTCTTATTTTTATGTGTATGGCTATTTCCATGAATGGATGTTCATGCACCCTGTATGGTCAAGCTGCCTGAGGAGACCGAAAGGGAACATTGGATCCCTGGAACTAGAGTTATAGATGGTTGTGAGATCCGTATAGGTGCTGGGGACGAAAACTGGGACCTTTCAAGAGCAGACACTGCTAATAACCCCTACATCATCTCTACAGTCCCCAAGTATCTTATCCTGGCCCAAAATGATGAAGCTGACAGAAGGAGGTATTCTAACAGGTATGGAAAGTATGAAATTATTCAAAACAGGTTTCATCTAAAGCTTCCAAGGCAGTTAGCTGATGAGAACTGGTACATTTTAACACAAGCAAAGACAGAAGTGGAGTATCTAAAGACAGACTAATTTCACAATGAACTCTGACTTGGGGTGGGCAAGACAACTTAAAAATTGCTCTCTGGTAAGAAGATGAAGCTCCTTTTCATTTTCTGCCCTCTTCTTCCTTCTCTGATAAAGCTGTTCATGGACATTGGCCCCCAATTCCAGGGTGCTATCTGCTTTCTCCCTGTGCCCAGTCTCTGGGTGATTACTCACTTTCCTTGGGCTAGTGCAGGGGGTTGTTCTGCTGAATCACGGCTGCTTAGGGCACTCCACACATGTGCTCTCCCCCAGACGACAGTGTGTAGGATTGAGGTTTCTTGCTTGGTGAGAGGGCTGGTATCCGAGATGGACCTCATTCAGAAAGAAGACCTTGCTCAGTTCTATACCAGGATTTGAGACAAAATACCACCTGGGAGCAATGAGACCCATTGCCTTGTTTTGTCTTCTGGGATTACATTATCTTTTGGGGGGACAGAAAGCAGGATTTGGAAGCCCACACCTGAGGTGTTCGTGTCTCTATAAATATTCATCAGAACACCCTTTAATGAGACTCAAGCTCCTCCCCACGATAACTTTTGCCATACAAAGCTTAAAGAATGAGGAAGAAGTGAGAACATGTTTCCTGGCAGATGGCGCCTGAGAACAGATGACAAGGAGGAGACAGGTCAGTCAGCTCCCACTGAAAGGGAAAATTTGGCTTTTCCTGTCCAAGACAGAGCTTCTCGTTCTGAGAAAATTAGGAAGAACGTGAGTGTGAAATTAGGATGGGGTGGCAAGAGCAATTTATTGCTTCTGAGAAAAAAGTTTAAGTCTCCCTATTTTTTTCAACTTCAAAGCAACAGTATGAAACTGAACTGTCAGAAAACTCAAAGTCACGATGTCCCAGAAGACTAGCCTCTACTATAGCTACACCCTGCTCCTTTTGTTCTTTCATTTTATTCCATGGTGCAATTTTTCCAATAGTTTTCAACTATTTCTTTTATAAATTGTGATCTTCCTATAGAGAAAAATTGTGTTCTGTCTTTTGCACCAACATTTCAGAAAAAACCATATTTACATATTCTTGTACATCTCTTGCAAGTCTTTTTAAATTCAGAACAAACACACCTCAGGTACCTGCATTACCCCAAGTCCCAGCTCTTTCCTCATGCCCTCACAGTCTAGAGAAGCATATGGACAAGTAAGCCTGTAATTCCACAAGATGAGATAAGAGCCAAGAGAGAGGCAGGAAGGATCCTGGGAGAGCACGGAAGAGCCAGGCAAATGTGTTGGTGGGTGTCATTGAAGCTTCTTGGAGGGAGGTGTGCCTGAGCAGGTGGACAGTAAGATTAGCAAGGAGAAGAAGGTGAGGGATAGAAGGCTCTACAGTATGGTAGACTGCAGGGATGGAAAGACCAACTATCTTCTGGGAATTTTCTGATTATTCTGGGATGGGGGAAGAAGCCATCATTTAGGAAAGCAAGAGAGGAGCTCAGTGTGTGGATATGGTCCTCAGGAGCCCTGTCAGTGCATGGACCCTGCAAAGATGCCTGAGCAGTACCTTCAAGGCCACAGTAGAAGTGTCTTAGGAAAGGAGTGAGAATGGACCTGCGTTTCAACACTGCTGTGCTGTGCTGTGCACACACACACACACACACACACACACACACACACACACACACACACATTGAAGGGGTTAAGGGCAACCTTAGCAAGATTGGTTAGGAGACTCTGGTGCTCCCCAGATGGGAGAGAAACTAAGAACTCTTCTTCTATTCCCTCAGCCCTGCTTCACCTAACAGACTTCCCCACCAGCGAGGCTGCTGAGGTTCCTTCCTGGCATGGCTGTCCAGCAGTGGGGAAGTGGACCACGTTCTTCTCATCTATTTCTATTTGGGCACATTGTTTCTTGAGCTTTCTTCACGCTTGCATAATTTTATATTCCTATATATTCCCTATTTCTTGGTGTGTGTGCAGGTGTAGGCCTGCACACTTATGAGCGTGAGGTGTGGAGGCAAGAAGACAACCTCCAGGAGCCGTCTACTCTTAATCTTGAGACTGCATTGCTCATCAGCCTAGATCTTGTTAAGAAGGCTAAGCTAGCTGGCCAATGAGTTCAGAGACCTGCCTGTCACTGCCTTCTGGTGATGGGGCTCTAAGTGTATGCCAGCACCACACATGACTTTTTAAATTATATACATGGGTTCTGGGTTTTGAACTCATATTGCCATGTTTGCAAAGACAAGCTCTGTACCAAACTGAGCCATCTTTCCAAACCCATTCTTTCAAAAAGTATTATTTGTTTGTTTATTTTAATGTATATGTGTATGTGCTCACATGAATTTAGGTGCATTACATGTACCCAGGGACCCTCAGAGGCCAGAAGAGGGCACTGGATCCCCTGGGGCTGGAATTACAAGCAGTGGTGAGCCACTGTGTGGGTTCTAGGAACCAAACCCAGGTCCTCCACAGAAACAATAAAGGCTCTTGAATGCTGAGCCGTCTTTTCAGAACAAATGTGTATATTTCTATTTCTATAATATCTGTTTCCTATTTAACCCTGCCTTAGTTAAAGTTTCCATTGCTGTGAACAGACACCATGACCAAGGAAACTCATAAAGAACAACATTTAATTGGGGCTTTCGTATAGCTTCAGAAGCTTAGTCCATTATCGTCATGGTGGGAAGCATGGCAGCATGTGGGCAGACATGGTGCTGGAGAGTGGAGGATCTACACCTTGATCCAAAGGCAGCCAGGAAGAGACTCTCTTCTACCCTGGGCCTAAGCTTGAGCACTAGGAGACCTCAAAGCCTGCCTACACAGTGACACACTTCCTCCAGAAAGGTCATGCCTATTCCAACAAGGCCACACCTCCTGATCCCGCCACTTCCCATGGGGCAAGCATATTCAAAGCACCACAAACCCTAACCCATGCAGCCTCGTGGGCCCCAGGTCATCATGGCCCATTACTCTGCAGGCTCTTGCTGTGTATAAGCAGTCACACTTTCTTATGTACTAATGTACACTGTCGCCACTACATTGCTAAACTCCCCGAGAGTAGAGACTTGGTCTCTTTTGTTCTTGGGAACAGTGGCTAGCACATCAGTGTGCTCAATCTGTTTAGTGAGTGAATGAATGCAAGCATAAGTGAATGGACAGGTGGATTTTTTACAGGTCCAAGCTCAGGAGAGAGTAAATCTTGGCTTATCTGGGCTATGTAGGATGAAATTGTCTTCAACCACACATTAGTAAATCTAGGATGTCTGACCTGAGACATCCAGATTTCAAGAGCATATCTACATTTATTTTGTGAGGCATTGTGATATGATGCTGTCATTTGCAAAGTTCATTCTTGCCAAGCACACAATAAAGTTACAAAAAAATTAAAATCATCTCAGAATGTTTTAAGTGAGTTAATAGTCTTGTATTGGGATATACAGTCATAGCTGCTCCAGGTGATCCAACATGCTCCCTCTTCTGGCCTCCATGTACACTACATTCGCATGGTGTACATAGGCAGAACACCATCTTCATAAAATGAAAATAAGTATTTTAAAATATTTTAACACGTAACCTAGAGATGGCTCAGTTAATAAAGCACTTGCTTTGTAAGTGTGACAACGCAAGTCCAGATCCCTAGACCTACATAAAGCCAGGCACAGAAGCAAGAAATTGTAATGCAGACTTCTTATGGTGAGATGAGAGGTGGACACAGCAGAATCCCAGGAAGCTCTTGGGCCAGATAGTCTGACACACAGAGGTAAAAAAAAAAAAACAAAACAAAGGAGAGACTCTGTTTTAAACAAGGAGGAAGGTGAGAATAAATACCCAAGATTGTTCACACACACACACACACACACACACACACACACACACACACACACACACACGCGCGCGCGCACACACACACTAATCCTGACTCCTAATGTCTCTGTCTCCTGTCTTAACCATGTGATCCCTTGAGCATGTACCCCAACCACTGTAATGATAACACCAATGGTGTCCTCACAGAGCTATACCACCCAGGGCTACCTCATCTTGTACCTTTACCCTGAAGGACTCCAAGCTAAATAAATCACCTTCTTTTACAAGGTACTCAACCCTGGGTATTTTGTTACAGAGACAAAATGGAGATTAATGCTAAGGAGAAAAAATGAGGAGGGAGGAAAGGCAGCTGGGGTGTGCACTTGTGAGAAGTCAGCAGTGAGCGGGAGAAGGGAGCTGGGCTGCATATAGTGCTGTTCAGTCTTGAGTTGTCAGGCACTGAAGCACCATAGATGCCTGTGGGAGTGGAAGATGGAGAGTGGTGGAGTGAAGGAGCCATAGCCCGGGAAAGCAGAGAGATCTGAGCTCGACTCTCTGCGGGGACTACACCCCCAGGGATGTAAGAGCTTACAGCAGACAGCTCTCCCAAATCAACTGGAGGGGAGCAACTGAGGCCACAGTGGACCAGGCCTAGGGCAGCAGATTTGGTGACTTTATTCCATCCCTCCTCTTCATGGGGTGGGGTTGGGGTTGGTGGCAAGGCTGGTGAGCAAGCCATGAACTTGTTTGGCCACACCCCTTCGGCACATTGAATTACTGTTTAGAAGGCATAAGTGTGCTGCACCAGTTAGGATGCTGTAGGAAGCTGGGAAAGTGTTAATTCCCATCTGGAGTGTGGGGCCTGGAGTACTTTCTTCAACTTAGGAAGAGCCCATTCCTTAAGCTCCTCAGAGCCTCCTCCCAACACTTCCTCTGGGAGAAGCCCAGGGGCCTGGTGCCTGTCCTTCCCTGCCTGGCTCCATTCCTAAAGAGGGCAGTATTTTCACAGGTGGGCCTTGCCTTAAGAAGCCCCTTTATAAGAAGACTCTGGCTTTTTAAACTGGGACCAATAAAAGAATTTGCCAAGAGGGTCTTTGAAGTAATGACCTCCCTAGTTACTGCCTTGAAGCATATTTTTATGTCCTGGAGGAGAGATTATGCACTGAGGGGCCTGAGAACTGTGGGAGGCAAAAGACCCTGAGGGTGGCAGAGTCCTGGCTCCTGTCCAGAGCCCCAGTGAGAGGCAACAGCTTGGGGAAATCACAGTCACAGAATTCTGTTTCTAAACTCACTTCTTGGGCACAGCAAGGCCTGTCTGGATTAGGTCTACTTATGCTCTATAGATCCAGGCCTGCCAGCCTCAGTGTGAGGTCCAGGCTAGTCAAAGTCACATGGGGTAGCCCATTCCCATGGCTGGTGAGGAGGTACAGAATGGAAGCAGAAAGTAGGGAGGGTGTGAAAGCAGAGCGCAGAACTGACAGGGGCCTAGAGGATGGCTAGCCATGTGTTTCTTTCTTGTCATTATTTTTTTTTCTTTTGGGGGTTGGGGTGATAATTTAGTCCCTAAAATTCTTATTGCACAAGCATGAGGCCCTGAGCTCTATCCCAGTATTGATTTCTTTTTAAAAATATAAGCATGGTGGCGTGCACTTGTAATTCCAGCAGTGGGAAAACAGGGACAGACAGATCTCTGGGGCTCACTGAACAGCCACCCTAGCCAAAATGGAAGGCTTGGGCCCAGTGAGAGACCCTGTCTCAAAAACTACAGTGAGAAGCAGCTACAGAATAACACCACAAAGACCTCTGCTCATTTGTACCTGCAGACACATAAGTGATCTCTTCTTTCATAACCATTCATTCATTCTTCAAATATTAAGGAAAAACTTAAAAATTACATTTAGTTATTGTGTGACACCCATGTATAGGTCAGAGGACAGCTAGCAGGAGTTAGTTTTGTCTTACCATGTTAGTCCTGGGAACTGAACTCGGGTTGTCAGTCTCAGCAGCAAGTGCCTTTACCCTCTGATCCATCTTTCCTGCCCCCAGTTCTTCAAATCTTTATCCACTACTTATTCTACATCAGGCTCACCAAAGAGGATTAAGTAGTGAAGGGTGAGGTGGTGTACTGGCTGGTTTTGTGTGTCAACTTGACCAAGCTGGAGTTATCACAGAGAAAGGAGCTTCAGTTAAGAAAATGCCTCCATGAGATCCAGCAGTAAGGCATTTTCTCAATTAGTGATCAAGGGGGGAGGGCCTCTTGTGGGTGGTATCATCCCTAGGCTGGTAGTCTTGGGTTCTATAAGAAAGGAGGCTGAGCAATCCAGAAGCAAGCAAGCTAGTAAGTAACATCCCTCCATGGCCTCTGCATCAGCTCCTGCTTCCTGACCTGCTTGAGTTCCAGTCCTGACTTCCTTTGGTGATGAACAGCAATTGGAAGTGTAAGCTGAATAAACCCTTTCCTCCTCAACTTATATCTTGGTCATGATGTTTGTGCAGGAATAGAAACCCTGACTGAGACAGGTGGGTCCCTGTCTTCACAACACCTCATTCTAAATGGAGAGAGGACAGTAGAAATTAAAATGCTACTGTGAGGTACAAACTTAAAGAGCAGTGGAGGAGAAGACAGATGGTGTGGTGGTTTGAATATGCTTGGCCCATAGGGCGTGGTACTATTAGGAGGTGTGGCTAGCCTTGTTGGAGGAAGTGTGTCACTGGGGGGTGGGCTTTGGAGGTTTCCTCCTATGCTCAAGCTCCACCCGTTGTTGAAGAGAGCCTCCCCCTAACTGCCTGAGTCTTTTCCTGCCAGTCTTCTCCCAGTTGCCTTCAGATCAAGATGCAGAACTCTCAGCTCCTTCTCCAGTACCATGTCTGCTTGCATGCTGCCATGCTTCCTGCTATGATGATAATGGACCAAACCTCTGAAAATGTAAGCCAGCCCCAATTAAATGTTGCTCTTTATAAGAGTTGCCTTGATCATGGTGTCTCTTCACAGCAATAGAAACCTTAACTAAGACAGCTGGTGATCTGGATTTCAGCAACGCTGGCTGTAAAGTTCTGCCCTGTGGTAGATGACAATGAGTGAGAGACAAGTCTTAGGCTTGGGGAAAAGGTTTACAAAGGACACATCTGATGAAGGACTATTATCCATTGTGTTAGTTGATTTTCTGTTGCTGTGATAAAATCCCAGAGCCAGAAGCAACTTTAAGAAGAATGGATTTACGTTAGTTTATGGTTCTCAAGGGAGCATCCATGATGGCTGGGGAGGCAGCAGCAGGCGTGCATGGTGGCAGGAGCAGAAGCTATCCAATCACATCTGTATCCACACACAGGGAGCCTGAGAGAGAGCAGGAAGTAAGGCTAGCTATAAAGCCCCGAGTGGTGTACACTCTCCAGCCAGACTCCTCCTTTTAAGGGTTCTGTGACCTCTCCAGCCAGCACCAACAACCCAGATCAAGTGTTCAAGCACCTGAGCCTATGGGGACACTTCCCATTCAAACCACCACATCCAAGATAACTGTTAAAAACAACAAAACAAACAACCCAATTAAAAGCAGTCTAAAGACCGTCACTAGACTCTCACTACTGAAGACACAAATGGCCTTGTGTGAATGAGACTATATTTCCTACCATACGCCAGAGGGGAGATGCAAATTCCAACAACACAGTAGCACCTCACACCTTTAACATGCCTGAAATCCACAGCATTGCAAACACCAAGTGCTGATATGTCATTAAAAGGAAGTGAGCTAGTGAATCCTAAAGAGATGCTGAAAGATGTTAAGTGCATATGCTAAGTAAAGAAGAAAGGCCAGACACTATGATCCTAAGTACACGCCATTCTGGAGGAGACAAATTGTGGAGACGGTAGATATCAGGATGGTTTCTAGAAGTGAGAGTAAAGAAGGCAGTTGAGTAGGTTTGCACAGAGGATGAGAGCAGGATGTGGAAACATTCTGCATAATACTTAGTTGGTATGTGCTGATATATATTTGTCTAATCCATAGAGTATATACCACCAAGAACAGCACTGGTCAGTTTTGAGTCAAGGCACTTCATTGATTGTAACTAAGGTGGCAGTTTTTGACAGGGGATATGCATAACTCAGAATCTTTACAGGTGTTGGACTAAGGGCTATGTGGGAAACTTCTATAACTTTTCAGTTTTATGTGGCCATCAACCACTCTTATAAAGTTACGTTTTAGGGCTGGGGAGATGGTCAGTGGCTAAGAACACTTGCTGATCTTGCAGGACATACGGATTTGGTTCCCAGCACCCACATGGTAGTTGACAATTGTCTTTAACTCTAGTTTTAGAGGGTCCACATCTTATTTTGGCCTCAATAGGCCTGTACACATGTGGTGCACAGGCACACATGCAGGTATATACACACTGATACACACACAATGGAAATAAATCTAAAACACAAGAAAAAAGAAGAGACCAGGCATGTGACAGCCCTGTCATCTGGATGTTACTTTAGAGTCACAAAAGCAGTTTCCTAGACATAGGCTACTCTGATAAGTTAACAGTGTCTCCCCTTAGGGCATGAGGAGACTGATGCTCAGAGAGGTGATTGACTGATGTAAGTCCCAAGCCAAGAAGTAGAGAAGCAGGTCCCAGGCTTCCGTCCTCCAGGCCCTCTGTGGTGAAAGACACACTCAGAACCATCGGGAAGGGCCTGCTGGGACAGAAGAAGGCTCAGAGCAGGAAAGGACAAAGTCAGGAATGACAGGATCTGGTTGTCAGGGGCAATGAGAGGGTGGTAAGAAAGATTCAATAGGGTTGGAACCAGGTGGTGGAAGCCTTTGAATACTGGGCTGAGCAGGAATGCCTCAGAAGGGTTTGGTGCCGAGGTCTGACTCAGGTAATACAAGGAAACTCATCTGGTGCGGGGATGTACGGAGGTGTGGAGGGAGTAGAGAAGCAAGAGGCAGGGCCAGCAGCCTTGAGGTTACTGCAGCTGAGAGGAGATTGTAGGAGTGCCAGAGAGGTTTGGGGGAGGAGGAGATGATGTGACAATCCTGGGAGAGGCCTCAGCAAGACCTGTTAGGTACGTGTGTGTCCCTCAGGATGCCAAGGCTACAGACAAATGTTTGGTGTGATGGTTAGACTTCAATGTTTGAATACTCGGTCCAAAGTTGGTGGAACCATCTGGGAAGTGTTGGAAGTGACTTTGTTGGAGGAGGTGTGTCACAGGAGTGGACTTTGAGGCTTCAGAAGCCCCCGCCATCCTCAGTGTGCTCTCCGACTCCTTCAAGATGTGAGTGCTTAGCTGTTCCTGACGCCATGCCTTGGCTCTGCCATCATGGACTCTAACCCTCAGGAACTGGTACCCTATTAAACACATTCTTTTTTATAAGTTTCCTTGATTATTGTGTTTTATCACAGCAATAGAAAAGTAACTAAGACAAAAGTTGGTAGAAAGAACTGGCCTAGTTGCTGTGAAGGCCCAAACCATGCCACTTTTTGAATGAATGTGGAAGACTCTGGGGTTTTGGACTAGAAAAGCAGTTGAATGCCAAAAATGGAACTTAATGGGCAATCCTAACAGGAGCTTGGAAGACGGTGGTGCTGAGAGCTTTGGACTCCCATGATTCATGGCTCCAGGTTGTAGAGGAGCTGGGGTGAGGTGCTGAGAGGATGCAGAGCTGGGAAGGCCAAGCGAGGCATTGGGAAACTTATCCTGGACCTCAGAAGGGAGGTGCTTTGGAGCTCACCAACTTCTGCCATGTATTAATCACCAAGAACTGAGTACCCCCCATGCAGATTGCTGCCAGTAAGTCCCGGGGTTCTCAGTCAGACCATGAAACCCCACCTACTTCATTTCAGTCTCTCAGTCTTGAGATAAGCTCTGCCCTTGGCTATCAGTAATGATAACATCAATTCACCCTTTATTCTCTATGCATTCCATTCCATGTTCTTGGCCAACTCTGAGTAGAAAGATGCAGGGAGTTGCTTCTCAGTCCCCACTCTGACTCATCTCCATAGCTTCTCCAAGGTTCTCTGATACCCTCAAGGAAGACCGGATGGCCTGGCTCCATTCTGTTCCTATCAACATTTGTGCTCAGGCGTTTTCTCCATTGTGGTGTAATGGATAGAAGGCCTGCCAGCTTCCTGGGTCCATCTCAGCTTCCCAGGTAGGTAATCAAAAGTGTGACAGTCAACCACTAGCCTCATAAAAGCCTTGTTCATCACCCATCCCACATCCCCCATTTAGCCTCCTCCAGGAAGTTTTCCAAATGTTACCCAACATGGACTTTGAGGGAACTGATTCTGAATGGATCACTTATCATACGGGTTGTTTAGATCATAGATGGAATTTACCCAACAAGCTAGAACTTGGTTGTTTTCCCAGCTTTCCCTGGTCTTTGTTTAGTTCACATAGGTAGGCTGTGCCGGGCAGGAGAGAGTCACTTGCAGAAGCAAGGACCCCGCCCCCAAGCCTCAGAAACATCACCCAGTATAAGCTCATACCTCCCTGCGTCTATCTGCTCCTCAGGCTTGAGGAAAGGCTGAAGCCTACCTGACATGACACCTCTTAGGTTCACCATTTGGAAGTGTGCTGTGCAGTAGAACTTTCGAGAATGATCCAGAGCTTTCTGGAAATATGGAGAATGCCAGAAGAGTTCCTAGTCACATAGAACCCTCCAGAAACTGAATTGTGGCTATCGTGACTAAGGAATGGGGTTTTACATTTCATATCTCTCTCTCTCTCTCTCTCTCTCTCTCTCTCTCTCTCTCTCTCTCTGTGTGTGTGTGTGTGTGTATTTGTGCAGATGTATGATTTCATGTGCACATGTGGAAGTCAGAAGACAACTTCAGCTGCCATTGCTCAGATACGCTCCCTTTTTTATCGAGACAGGGTCTCTCATCAACTTAGGACTTATGAAATGGCTAGACTGGCCAACCAACAGACCCAGGTCCACTTATTTCCTCCTCCTCAGCGTTGGGATCATAATTATGCATTACCACTCCTGGTTTTTCTTCTTGATATATGGATTTTAGAGATTAAATTCAGGTCCTCATGCTCGCAAAGCAAGCAGCTTACTGACTGAGCCATCTTCAATATCATTTTATGTTATGTGTCTTAAATGATCATGTGTGACTGGTGGTCCTACACTGCACAACATCCGTTTGTAACAGGAGGCCTCTGGGGTTTCTTTGTCCACCTCCCAGGCATCAGGAGGAGAGTGCCTGAGAGGAATCCTCATCTGTTGTTCTCTGCCCAGCCAAGCAGTAACTAAGGATAGGTCAGAAGTGAACACCCTGCCTTGATGAAACGGGGAAATTGGGGAAACACACAGATACTCAGAGCAAGAGGCACTTTGCCATAGGTTTGCCAAGCCAAAATGTGTGAGGCACTAGGCACTGACACCTAGCTGGTGAGGGGGCAGGGCCCAGACAGAGCACAGGGTTCTGAGTCTGGAGATCCTAATCTCCTCTTATTGGTAATACTAGAGTCATGGGCACAGAAGCAAGGAGCCTAGTCAACAATGCACAGCCAGACCGGACCTTGAGCCCTGAGGCTTGAAGAAGCTAGAAGAAGACAGGCTGAAAGGCCTGGTGGGAAATACCTAGTCTATCATTCTGGGCCCTGAGGAGGGAAGAGCTAAAAACTGCCAAAGTCTTCTTGGAGCTCTGAAAAGGAAGAGCATCACAAGGCTTTCAGTTTTCAAATAGCTTTGGATCTCTGATCCTGAGTCGGCCCCCACCCCGGAGGTGAGTCACCGGCAGCAAGGGCAAGAACATGAGGTCATCTGGGTCACATTTCCCGCCTGACCTCAGCCCTGGGGCCAAGTTCAGGGAGTTTCCCAAGGCTTGAAAGGAAGAGGGTCATTGATGCCAGAGTCACTGCAGTACTCCAGGCACAGCCAAGTGTGTGGAGGTAGTTGGGCTGGTGCTGCCAGAATCCCAGAGCAGAAGTGGAGTTGACTCTAGGGAGACCTAAGGAGGCCAAGAAACTGAGGCCCAGAGAGAGGTCGCTCAGAGGTTGTCAGTGAAAGTACACATAACATCCAGAGAGCAGGACACCAAGGCTCTCTGAGGCCTCCAGCTCATCTCCAGGCTGATGCCTTTTGGCTGCCTGCATCATAACTCAACCTACCTCATCAGATTTAAGTCCTGCCTTAAAAGATAGAGCCCAACTAACCAAGGAAGACCCACGAGAGCAAAGGAATCTCATGCCTTGGGAAGGTCTTTGCACACAGTAAGTCCCCTAAATACCAATTTCAAAACACCTATGCCAACTCCCCTCTGGAAAGGTTGAGAAAAGACTTGACCTCAGGATTCTGTGAGGGAAGGAGTTCTTATGGAGCACTAGGAAGAACTATTAGGGTTGCCATCTTATGAGGCTTCAAATGCTTTGAAGACAAGGTCTAGTCAAAATCAGACCTGTCTGTGGGTTCCTCAGGCTTTGGGGAACCCCAACTCAGTTGGACTATGCTAACCAATCTACTTAGCAGTAAGCTTTCCTGACCACCCTCCAGCCTGCTTAGGCACTGGGGATTAACCCCAGGATCTTCCACATGCTAAGTGCTATATAAACATTCTACCACCTAGCCACACGCCCATTTCTTTCAATTCATTTCTATTTATTTATTTATCTACGTAGAGCCTGTAGCTCACATTAACCTCCAACTTGCTTTTTAGCCCAGGATTACCTTAAACTTTTGATTTCCTATTTCTACCTCCCATTTGCTGGGACTAGAGCCATGCGATACTGCCCCATTAGTTTATGCAGTGCTGGGGAAAGAACCCAGGGCTTCATGTATGCTAGACAAGCGCTCTACCAACTGAGATACATGCTCAGTCTCACGGTTTTTTCTTTTTAAATTCTGAGACAGGCTCTTACTAAACTGTCAAGACTGGGCTGGAACTCACTCTGTAGTTTAAGTCAGCCTTGAACTTGGAGCATCTCTGCCTCTGCCTCCTGAATAGCTAGAATTACAGGCCGGGACCACCAAGTCTGATAAAAAGGAAACTGAGAACAACAGATTAGAACTGAAGTCCAGGAGGTGTCAGCCATTTCCACTGTGCTCAGGAGGGTGTTGCTGGGTCTCTCCTGCAGAAGCATCTTCGATCCTGAATCTTCCCCTGGATCTCCCAGTGTCCTACAGGCCTGGGGTTACCTAGCTAAGTGCTTGGCTTCTCTGTGCAGAAGGGTAGGGTCCACTCCAGGTGCAAATGCTCTTGTCTTTCCTCTCTCATGGATGGAACCCTGCCACTGGCATTGCTCTTTTTTGACAGCTGTGGAAGATGGGGTTCCCACTGATGTCCAAGAAGCTTTGTCTACATGCCTTCCTGTAGCGTGACCGGCCTACCTCTGTCCTCCTTGAGTGTTTTTGGTGAGCATTCATGACCTTGAGGCTGAGATGTGTTGAGGAAGCCACAGGGAGAAGCTGTTACTCTTGGTGACATGGTTAGGCATGTGTGTGTGTGTGTGTGTGTGTGTGTGTGCGTGTGTGTGTGTGTGTGTGTGTGTGTGAGAGAGAGAGAGAGAGAGAGAGAGAGAGAGAGAAACACACGTGTGTGAGTGTGGTATGTGACAATGTGTTTGTATGCAGAGCCTTCACATTGGCTCCAGTCCCCGGGCTCAGCTATTGGGTCTGTCCCACTGAGTTGGCTCAAGCATGGTACAGTCCTGGCATGTCCCCTGGCATGTTCTTTCTAACCCCCAGTCCACAGAATCTGGGAGCACCATAGGTGGTTGCTTTACCCTGGGAGGTGGTGGCATCATTTGCAGTGTGTCTGTGGTAACCATGCTCTGAGGTCTCAGTGTGCCTGGTACTCTCCCCACATCACTCAATGGGAATTAGTGAGCCGGCAGGCGGTTCCTTAAGGATTATTTTTCCATTCAGCTCCACATTTGGGAGGGCAAAATGCTTTCGAGATCATCATTGTCCTCCCAGGGGCCTTGGAGCTGCTCACTGAATGTTTAATGAGTGACTGATGCTAACACTGTCCCCGGACTGACCCCTGTACTTGCCCTCAAACTGACTCTAACCCTGGCCACGGACCAACGCTTAATTCTGGCACCAGAGACCTAACCATGGCCACAGCCTGACCCAGCCTCTCACCAGTGCCTGAACACTGAGTGTGGCTTAGGATGACCCTTAATCTTAACCTCAAAATGACCCCTGCCTCTGACTTTAGGCTGAGTCCTGCCTCACCTGGCTAGCAGTCTTGCCCCTCCCCCAGTGTTTCCTCTTCCGGCTCATTAGCTCATTTTGACTTTTTCTTACACCACCCCCCCCTTGCAGTTGCCTGGAGGTGCAAAGCCTTTCCAGGCCTCAGCACCTTCGAAATGCATGCTCCCGGGTCCCCCAGGGGCACCCTCTGTGTGTTCTGGCTCTTTCTGCCTTGCTTAAATGTCACTCCCTTAAGGATTAGCTAGTTCACGTGCAACCCCTGTAGAGTGGGCTCTTAGAATTTTTGTGCCTTAAAAGTATGTATGTGTACATGCACATATATGCATGCAAGCTTCTATCTGTTTGGTGTCCTCTTCCTAAAGCCTGCACAATAAGGATCACAGGGCCTGACTCCTAGAAGAGACCCAGTGTGCAACTGTGGTGTAGCTAAATGAATGACTGAGAATGACACCTTCAAGGAAGCCTTGTCTGTGGCCTCCCTGGCCAGAGGAGTTCCCATCTTCCATCTGAATATCCCCCTGCAAACATTCAGCCTCAGGCTGGCTTCTTTGCCTGGGAGCCTAAGCCTCCCAGGCAGCCTACTTCAGCCAGGCCTCTCCCCTCCTGCAGCTCCAGGACAGGCCCTGGTGGCTCAATAAAAGCCAGTTGAACTGTTGAACTGAGTTGGGTCTTTCTCCCCAGCCTCCCCTCTGGCCTCAGATCCCACTGATTCATGTGCAGGGCCATCAGGCCCAGCACTTCAAGCAGGGAAGAAACAAATGAAGAAGCCGGGAGACCAGCAGCGGGAGACAGTGCAGACATCCATCTCTCTCTGCCCCCTGTCCTCAGCACCGTTCTCCTGTGGGTTTCTGGCAGCGAAAAGTTCAGACTCTATGCTTCTGGAAGAGGGAGGGGAAATCTGTGTGTGGGGGATGAAAAAAAAGTCCCCAAACTCAAATCACGCACACAGAACAACAAGCCATAAAACAGCACACCATTGGGAGAAGAGGGGTCACATGGTGGGAATCTGCGGATTGCAGAGGAGGGGGAGGCAGCACTTGAGAAAATGCAGCCTCCTCAATGGGAAACAGATGGACTGAGCAATCTTAAATAGAATCCCAGACTCTTAGCTTTGGGCAGGAGCTGACCTGGGTGGGGGGGGACGTCCTCTTGACCCCATTGAAGTACAGAGGAGAAATGGAGGCAGAGGGAGGCGGTAGCGGGCTGCAGCCTAGTGAGGAGCCTCCAGACTCACCCTGCGCCACAGTCTCCTAGCTTTTGCCAGTCTCCAGATTGGAAGTACACAGTGCTGTGCCCTCCCACCCTTTCTGAGCTTTCTTCCAATTTCTTCTCTTTGGAGTGTAATTTTAGAGGTGCCAGCAAGTCTTTTTGTTCCAAAAACCTCACTCCACCCTAGTCTCACCCACAAGACCCGTGACAATAGAGCCTTGCTTGTGACTGCGCTATGGGCGTTTAGCTGTTCTCTTGCACAATTGCTCCAGCACCCTACGGGTGACAGAAGCATCGTCCTTCAAGCTCACCATACCACGGTCGATGCAGGAAGACAGGAGAGAATGAGGAGATAGGGGCCGCATAGTCAGTCTCTGTGCCTCATATTAACTGCATAGAATTGAGCATCAAAGTGAGCGACCCTTAGCTGACACATGAAATACAGCTGGTTCTTGGGGGAGTCAACACATTTACTGAGATGCTGACATCCCAGTGGCCGCTCCGTTCCCAGCATTGCCTGGCTTTCCTCTTACATAAAGATCCTGGGCAACCATGAACTTGACATCACTTTCTTGTCTTCTCTGTTACCTCCTCCTGATGCAAAGGTGGTGATGCTGGTCTCCCTCCCAGCTCTCTGAGATAAAGGTACTCTGGATGGCTTTCATACAGCATGGGTGCTGGGCTCTCTAGACTGTGGTGAAAAGCACCAGGGGACTGAGTGATCACATGGCTTGCCCATTGATGACAGCCCCACCTCCCCTCTGAACTTTTCTGATAACCTACCACAGCAGGAGAACTTCATCTCCCTCCAGGAGTCAGCAAGGAGTCTGTCCTCACTTGGAGCTCAGAGCCATCCATGTGTTCTACCAGGAAGGTTAAATAAAACTGGAGCACTCTCTTACTTAAAAATCCTGCCCCTGCTTCTGATCTGCGGCAGGGCAGGCAACTCTTCCTTCTGGGTCCCTCCTTCGTTAGCACGGTCTCCAGTAACCAGCCATTCAATCTTCCTGACATCATGTCCTGACACTGTGCCCCTGAGAAGTAAGTAAACACAACCTGAATAACCAAGGTGTTTGGAGGAACCATTCATCGGGATAAGGTGATGTTCTGATGGCCAGTATTGATGGCATCTGTGTTTTCATGATCAAAATACCAGACAGCAATGGCTTAAGGAAGGGATTATTGATTCTGGCTTCTGGTTTTACATGGTTTGGGTCTATGGTTGCTTGGTTCCATGGACCTGGGCAGAAGTCATGATGACAGGAGGGAGTTGTGAGGAGCTGACTCATCATGGCTGAAACTGTAAGGAAGAGAGCGGTGACCAGGTGTGACTTTCAAAGGACTGTCCTGTGGCCTACTTCCTCTATATAGGTCCAACTTCCAAAAGTTTACAGAACTTCCCAAAATAGCACACCAGCTGGGAGCCAAGCAATCTACTCACGAGCCTGTGGGGGTGGATCATATTGGAGTCATAGTACAGGCTGCCTTCCCTAGCTCTGTCCCTGGCTGCGTCAAGCCAGGACTTCAGCAAGTGAGGAGTGTGCAGTGGCCTCTTCCTGCTCTCTTCCTTGCAAGGCAGATGGTGAGGGAAGGAAGAAGGCCAAACTTCCGTGGCTGCCAGCCCACTTTCCACTTTTAGCGCAGCAGTTGGGAGCACACGGCCTCCCCATCCCTCGCTGCCCACTCTTGCTTCTCTTACCTCTGCTGTAAGTCAAGTCCATGCAGCAGAATCTGGCTCCCTGAGTGCCTTCTGTGGCCCTGTTACATGAGGGTCACCAGAGCCTCAGTCAGAGGAGCTGGTAGGTCCAGTCTTCCTCACCAGTGGAGAGTCAAAGGCACAGGAGGGAAAGGTGGAAGCAACCAGGGGGTCTTCCTGAAGAAGGTGGGGCCTTGGTGTGGCCTGAAGGATGAGTGTGGCTGGGTAGAAAACATGGGGAGCTGAGGGGGTTTGCAGCCCCATGGAGGAAGCAACAGTGTCAACTGGCCTGACCCCCAGGAGCTCCCAGAGACTGGACCACCAACTAAAGAATACACATGGACGGACCCATGGTGCTGGCCGCATATGTGGCAAAGGAGGGCCTTGTTGGACATCAATGGGAGGAGAGGTCCTTGGGCCTGAGGGTATTCAATGCCCAGTGTAGGGGAATGCTAGGGAGGGAAGACGGGAGTGAGTGGGTGGGTGGGTGGGGGAGCACCGTCATAGAGGCAGGGGGAGGAGGGTTTGGATAGGGATTTTCTGAAGGGGAGACCTGGAAAGGGGAAAACATTTGAAATATAAATAAAGTAAACATCCAATCCAAAAAAAAAAAAAAAGCAAGAGTTGGGGCTTAAAAGTGATGTGTTGTATGTCAAGTTGACAAGGGGTCAATTGTACTAGTTGGTTTTGTGTGTCAACTTGACACAAGCTGGAGTTATCACAGAGAAAGGAGCTTCAGGTGAGGAAATGCCTCCATGAGATCCAGCTGTAAGGCATTTTCTCAATTAGTGATCAAGGGGAGAGGGCCCAGCCCCTTGTGGGTGGTGCCATCCCTAGATGGTAGTCTTGGGTTCTATAAGAAAGCAAACTGAGCAAGCCAGGGAAGCAAGCAAGCCAGTAAGAAACATCCCTCCATGGCCTCTGCATCAGCTCCTGCTTCCTGCCCTGCTTGAGTTCCAGTCCTGACTCCCTTTGGTGATGAACAGCAGTGTGGAAATGTAAGCTGAATAAACCCTTTCTCCCCCTCCCCCCCCCCCCAAAAAAAAGGAAAAAAGAAAGAAAACATGGGGAGAGGAATCCCATAGGTTTACTCTTGAGGTAGAAAAAGAGAGTAGAAAGCTGTGGTGATTTATTTGAGGGCAAATAGTGGGAACTGAAGGCAGAGCCAGTAGTTGCATCTTTCCACCATGTGATGTGCATATGCACGCACACACACACACACACACACACACACCCCAAACATATACACTTGCGTATACACACATCACACCACACACATACATACCAATGTATGCACATACACCACACATACACACAGATCACATCCCAAACACACACTTGTGTACACACATCACACTCCACACATACACACTAATGTATACACACACCCGTAGACATTTATCAGCCCCCCCCCACTCTCACACACACACCTCACACACATAACACACACTCCTAAGGAGCCCCATTTTATTGCTCCTGATCCCTAACCCCAGCTTTGATATCTCTGTTCTCTGTCAAGGTAGAAAGGGTCAATTTTCCACTATCCAGACCGCCATCTCCCTATCCAGACCGCCATCTCCCTATCCAGACCGCCATCTCTCTATTCAGACCACCATCTCAAGCCTCACCATTGAGTCTCCCTGCATCATCCCCAGAAGCTGTGTCTACCCACACAGACTCTAGCTCTCTAAGTTTATTGTGTACTTCTCCCAGGCCAGGTGGCAGCATCTGCCTTCTTCTCACCATCCCTCCCTGTCTGCAGGCAAGTCTTCCACATCTATGAAATGTCTTCAGGAGGGCCAGTGCCATCCAAGGAGCACATCTCCATGCAAGAGAACCAATGAGCAGGCAGCGTTAAAGTAAAGCTGCCCAGAGCTCGCATCTGGTTTAGGTCATTTGGCTTCCTTTCTTCTTTCACTCAGAATTCTCTCCCTAGCACAGAAAACTCATTCTTGCCCCCTGGCTTAGACATAAAAGGCTGTGTATTCAGACACAAAACCAGTTGTCTGCTGACTAACTTCTGAGAAGGGAACATGACATCCTCAAGAAGCTCAAAGGCCAATGTGGAGCCAACACTGGAAAATGGTTGCCTCTAAACCAGTAACCTAGATCCCTCACTGAGCCTTCAGCTGAGCATAGAGCTCTTTGATGCTGAACACAGACCCCTCCACTAGCCACATACACCCCCTCTCTGAACACAGACCCCTCCACTAACCACATATACCCCCTCTCTGAACACAGACCCCTCCACTAACCACATACACCCCCTCTCTGAACACGGAACCTCCGTTACTCAC
>CM052700.1:58062623-58090094 GCA_028551405.1 Uromys caudimaculatus
GCACAGTGGGATTTGCTTCTTGTCAGTGAAAGCCTTCTTCCTAGAGTATTTGGCTAATACCAAAGACAAAAAGCTTCTCAGATCTTTCTTTCCCTACATTCAGGATTTTCTTAGGTGCATCTCCGGTGACGATGTGCAGCCACTGCTGCTGTGAAGCACTGGTTAAGCCAGAGGCATGGGGATAGATGGGTCATTTGTGGCTACGGTTCATGGAGCCAAAATAGAAGAAGCAAGAACAAATCCCATGGTACAGGCTGACAGAGGGGACTACAGAGCATAGAGAGACGAGAGATTCTTGCTAAGATCCACCCTGAATGTACTGCATGGCTTGGAGAGAAGTAGTCAACCTTGCTGGGGCCTCAGTTTGTTCACCTGACACGTGGGACAAAAAGTTGCTCTGATCCTTTCTCAGGAACACAGTGCCTTTCAAGCTAGTTAGCATCTAAAATAGCGTCAAATACTAATGGATCCACAAGCCATGGACTATAGCATCTTTCTTGAGGGTGAAGACCATGTTCCTGCCATGTTTTCCCTTCCCTGAAGTAGCAGGTAGAGCCCATGACAGGTGGTCAGTCAGTAATTGCTGAATTGATGAAACAGAAGACACAGTCTACATCTCTGTGGAATTGAAGCTCTACCCAGGGTGGTGATGGGTCAAGGAGGGGGGTCAGCATCACACAAACAGCTTTAGAAGAGGAGGGAGGGGCCCTCGTTCACTCAGACACATCTAATTTAGAATTTGTGATGCTTTTACAAGGCTGGAGAGGACCTGGGCCCTGCTGATGGAACATGTGCTGAGCAAACTCCTGGTGAGACAGAGATAATCACACCAGGCCCTATCAACCCCTGGGTGCAAAGCATGTTCCAGATGGAAGCGATCACTGTGCCCTTGCCCAAGACCAGCCTGCTTGGGAGCAGTTAACTTGTCAATCACAGGTGAACCCTGACCTTATCTATGAAGCAGCCAGAATGTTCCCTTGACTGTGATATCTTAATGGCCATCTAGGGTGATTTGGTGTGTTTAAGGAACATAAAATTTTATGTTGTTGAAACCAAACCATTCCTGGCCTCTGTCTGTCTCCTCCAGGGAACTCAGACCCATTCATAGTTTTCAAATAGAGTCAATGGCCCAGAGTCTGCCACTGGCTAATTGTGTGTAACCTCCCCAGGACTAGGCACGGACTCATGGGCTTCTCCTAATGCAGAGACAGCCTCGATCCTTCTGCCAGCCTTCGTCTCTTCTGCCCAGCGTTCTGGTTGGAGATGATGTGAGCCCCAAGGCTGGAGGCAGAAGGCGCCTTATGCACCCCTCCAAGCTTCAGACTGCACAGGGCAGAGCAGACACCTTGGTAAGCTCTGGCAGGCGGGTGGGAGAGAAGCGGTCTAAGGTAAGCAGGCAGAGGGCAGGGGTGCTGCTCCATAGTTACAACCCAGGCTCCTGGAGGTTGCCAAGGAGCTGTAGACTGCCAGGCACCTTGGGCTTCTAGGAAAATGACTTCCTTCCGCCTCCGGCTAAGGAAGAAGCAAGGAATGGAGTCAGGTGGGGATGAAAAACTACTGAGATCCCCAGGGAACATCTGTCCTGTCTCTGGGGTCTCTATGCTAGACCTTGTGAACTTCAGCCCACTTCTCTGACATAGGATAGCAACATGCATTCATCTTCCTGGGGAGTCTTGGAGGTACAGGACTTGTTTTCTGTGGTTTCTTCCTGTTCTCTTGTCCTCTAGGCTTTCCCCTACTCTAGAGGCTTGGCTGGCATTGCCACCTCCTGAAGGAAGAGCTGCTGGCTGCAGCCCAGGAGAGCAGCATGGCCTAGTGGCTACAGAGGGGGACTGCAGCCTGGCAGAAACACTGGGTATTCAGGATTCCCCTCAGTGCCCTTCCCACCCTGAACTAATGCATGCTGGTAGGATAGAATGGGACGAAGCTGCTCCTGGCTCATCCAGCTTAGGGCACATTCTAGAGAGGGCCTCTCCTCTAGCAGGCCACAGCGCCTGGTTCTTAGCAAAAGTAGTCTCTATTTCTCTCTTGTCTCTTTCTCTCTGTCTCTGTCTCTCTAACTCTTTCTGTCTGTCTCTGTCTCTGTGTCTCTGTGTCTCTGTGTCTGTCTGTCTGTCTGTCTGTCTCTCTCTCTCTCTCTCTCTCTGTGTGTGTGTGTGTGTGTGTGTGTGAGAGAGAGAGAGAGAGAGAGAGAGAGAGAGAGAGAGAGAGAGAGAGAGAGAACACATGTGTACATACATAAAAGTGGATAAAAATGTACATGTGGAGATCAGAGGTGTCAAACTTCAGAAGCCATCCACTCTGTCTTCTGAGATGGGGTCTCTTACTGGCCTGATACTGATTCACCTAGGCTGGCTGGTCAATGAGACCTAGGGATCTTCTTGTCTCTGGCTTCCCAGTTCTGGGTTTATAAGTGCCCACCACCATGTCTGTCTTTCTTTTGCCAGGAGGTGCTAGGGATCACACCCAGATTTTCGTCCTTGGAGATCAAGCATTTTACTAATGGAGCAATTTCCTCAGCCTAACAGGAAGCTTCCATTGGTGTCTTGACTGGGTGCCCCACCAGACAGAAAAGTTACAAGGAGAACAGCAGGGGTGCTGGGGGGGCACTCGGGAATACTGGATAAGGGATAGCCCTGGGAAGGTCTCATGCAGGTGTGGGCTTTACTATGGTCTATGTTGTAGAGTTGAGTACTCCTAGCCCAGGCACACACAAGGACATTGGGTGGGGGGCTAAAACAGAGCAGAGATACCTGCTAGAGGAAGAACAGGGATATGGAAGGTTGGAAGGTCATCCCTGGGCGTGGCAAGGATGGGATGTGACAAAGCTCCTATAGGTAACAGTGAGTGGAGCCCCAGGACAGCTGGCTACAGTGATTCAGTCCCCAGAGGCTGCGAGGAAGAGTGGGAGGGCTGAACACTCATGGAGAAATCAGAGCCCTTAGCTTTTGAAAACAACCTGGGCAGACCTATCTTCTCAGAAATCTCACAGATAACTGATCTGAAACACACAACCTGACACCGCCCAGTTCCTACAAGATCTGGATGACTGTGTAAGACTCCCACACTCAGGGTCCTCATTTTTCTCTGTGCAGTGCAGACATTAACGCTATTGTTTTGCTTGTCAGGTGACTGGGGAATGTAACACAGGAAGCAGCAACAGCTCCCAGCAGCTCACACACTGGGAGCAGATAGAGCTGATTCTGAACCCAGGCCTTTTTTAAACTCTCAGAGCCCTGCTATTTCATTCTTCTCCAGAGGGGCTGAAGAACTGGTGCAGAGGCCAGTTCCCTAGGTGAATGAGAAACAGGAGTAGGCAGAAGGTCTTCTCCCCAGGTCTTAGCACTAGAGGCACACTGGCATACTGGACCTCATTCCAGGTCTAGACAGAGGAGGAAGCTGGATGGTCATGTACTTCAAACATACCACGTGATTTTTTCCCCCAGCCTACCCTGCCCACTTCCTGCAGGTGGTCCATTCTCTGGCTGAGGTCCTGGACACTTCTTACCTAGCTTCATGCAGTAGTAAATATTTAAATATTTAATGATCAAGGTGGGGTAGAAGCCCCGGGCAGAGATTTTAAATATTTACTACTACAGCTTCCCACTTAGCAAAGGGAGGCTAAGACCAGGTTATGGAAAATGAGTGATATGACGCTGAGCTTGACATGGATGTGCGTGTGCGTGTGCGTGTGTGTGTGTGTGTGTGTGTGTGTGTGTGTACATGTGCACACGTGTGTGCTAACTTTGGTTTTCATTCTACAGAAGCCATCAACCTTATTATTTGCAGCAAGATCTCTTACTCGGATTAGGGCTTTTCAATTAGGCTAAGCCGGCTAGCCAATGAACCCCTGATATCCTCCTGTCTCTGCTGCCCCACCACTCTGAGATGACAAATGTTTGCCACCATATCCCAGTTTTTAATCTGAGTGCTAGAGATTAAACTCAGTTGAGCCAACTGAGGTGCTGTAGGGCTGATCTTTAGTGCCTAATCTCCAGGCACTGTGACCTGCAAACTCCTGGTGCTGCCCCTCCTCCACTGCACTCTGCTCAGCCCCTGTGGCCCAATGTCTGTGCTCTTCACGTTTCTGAGCATGGTCCTTGCCTTCTAGTCAGTAAACCCCATGAGGACAGAACCAGTATCTACTTCTGTTTGCTCCTGCCTAGTTCAGGAGGGGACAACTATGGTGACAACTCTCAGAAGTCCTGGACACTCATCCTTTGGCACAGCCACTTGCCTAAGCCCTCCTTCAGATACTATGTTCTCAAGGGAGAAGCCTCTAGTCTAGGCCCTCTCCAGGTCCCCTCACTCCCTGACTTGCTTTTAAGCCTATTTCACTGCCTGCAAGTCTGGACACCTCGGATACTTTTTTGGTTAGACTGATTGTCTTTACCCAGCAATGTTTTCTTCTAGAAGCAAGTCTCTCCCTGTGACCTCACTGCCCACAGCCTCAGATCTCCCATGTCTTGGCCTTTCTTTCTCTCTGTCTTTTCTAGCAAAGGTGCCTAGTTATAAGTCTAAGTGATTCCTGTCTGAGGCAGCTCTGAGGGAACTCTGAGTTCTGGGCCAGCCCCTCCTGCCAACCTGACCCCATTTGTATGTGTTCAACTTTACTGAAGTGACACCAGGACAGGAAACACCAGGACTGTAGACCTTGCAGTCACCACAGGCAGCAAAAGAAGTGTTAACAGCCACCTAAGGCAGAGTTTCTGAGACTCCAGTCCTCACTTCCTCTGACTCCTGAGCAAGGCATCTCCAGCTTCTCTTGGAGGGACATGGGACTAGGTGACTAAGTACCAGCCCAGGGAAATGGGCAGGAGTGCATGATGTCCTGAAGCTTGTGCCTAAGAGTCTCCCCCAGCTGGATGCAAGGGCCAGCTAGGAACTCTGTGACCTACAAGGCTGCTAGGAAGAGTCACCAACCAGCAAAGCAGGCATTTGAATTGCTCATTTCTGTTAAGTCAGTTCAATCTGGGCTTGTTTATTAGAGTCAGCCGCCCCTGATTAATACAACCCTTAGGCTCTCTGGGCAATTTGCATGAATGCATACAAATAGATGCCTAAAGAAATCAAGATGGAAACCCTGTCTCAAAAAACCAAAAAAACCAAAACAAAACAAAAAAAAAAAAACAAAAAAAAAAGAAAAGAAAAGAAAGAAAGAAAGAAAGAAAGAAAGAAAGAAAGAAAGAAAGAAAGAAAGAAAGAAAGAAATCAAGATGGAGCCCAGCAAATTTGGGAAGTCAGCAGCAAAAGGAAGCAGACAGAAGGTCTTGCCAATCATGCAAACATCAAAAATAAAAGTAAGGAAAGAGAAGGTCTCTGAACAGGTAAATTACAGGGTCAGCAAATACACAAAGGGAGGCTTTTAGTGATGAGGAAATGCAAACATAACAAATGGTGAAATACTTCAAAAGAAGAAGCTATTATGGTCAAGTTCCCCCCCACCTCACCCCCTGTGTTGAGGACTGGAGGCTGAAATCCCTGCGACTTCCACCAACAATAACTTAATAATAACCAATAAGACTGAAGATGGGAATTCTATCCACTCAGCGAGACTGTGGACATGTCCATGTTTGCATACTTGATGAAGATAGGATATCCAGGCTATGAGCTTCCTGGGAACTTAGAGATGCTATGACTTAGATATAATGTGTCTCCCTCTAAAATATTGGTCCCCTGTACAGTATTTAAAGGCAGTTTTTTGGGAAGTAATTGGAGTGTGAAGACTCTGACTTCACCCGTGGACCATCCATATATGATAGTGGTGGTATTATTGACTCAGAGATGAGTGAGTAGGTCACTGAATGCTAGAGATTAAACTCAGTTGAACCAACTGAGGTGCTGTAGGGCTGATCTTTAGTGCCTAATCTCCAGGCACTGTGACCTGCAAACTCCTGTCCTCAGCCCCTCCCCGTGCTCCACCTCTCTAATGTTTATTGTCACTATAAGAGAAGGGCTTCTTTTATGCCCATGTACCTGCTGTCACGATACTCTGCCTCAGTGAAGGTCCTGGATAATAGAGGAGCCTAAAGCTGCTTTCAGAACCCTCAAAACCAAGACAGTAAAAAGTATGTCAGTGGTTCTGGCTTTCTGGTTATGAGATCAGAGACAGTTTCCTTCTGTGGATTGTTCCTGAGGACAATAGGTACTTCAACAAATGAACACCTAGGCAACTTCCCCAAAATGACTGGTCGATTCCATGCAACTGATTTTGAAATGCACGTACAAGTCACAAAGCACACTGCTGACTGAGGGGATGAAATTCGAGCTGAGGACCAAAAAACAGTTCAATGAGAAGAGCTGCCGAAAGTTCAAAGCCATGTGGCCCCGTCTGAGTTCTCAGATGGCTCAGGGGCAGCCTGCTCTGATGGGAGGTGGGGTTTTAACAGAAAGGGGAAGCCCCTATTCCACAGTGCTATTGCTATAAACTGAGCTTTCAAACAGAGCCGAGGAAAAGACACTCTAGGTTACAACTTCAAGCAGACAGCCATAGTAAAATGTCCACTTGTTATTTTAAGGCATAGCCATGTGCTCTGCTGGTCACATGGGCAAAGCAGTTGCTACCTATCCATCCATGAAAATGAAAGCATTCACCAGGAACAGGGGCTGGTTCAAAGGTATGAGGGGAAAGCTAAAAAGTCGCTCATGTGTGTGTGTGTGTGTGGGGGGGGGGGGTTAATACCAATAAAATGCATATAGACACAATCTAGTCTTGATTCCTGCTTCCAGAAAAATTTGATGGGAGCTTCCTAGCAGTCAAAAACTAAAAAAAAAGGAAAAGAAAAAAATGAGACAATGAGAATATGGAGTTTGGTCACATATTACTTCTCCCTGAGAGTTCAGCTTCAGGTTCAAAGTTCATTTACTTCAGCACCAATGTGTCATGACCTAGCCCCAGTGCATAGCTTTGATAATTCATGAGAAAAGCTTGTGTCCCCAGAAAAGTGAATTCTTGACACATCATGGCAAAAAAAAAAAAAAAAAAAATCACTGCATAACCAGACATCTCATGTCTCAAAGCACAAAGAAGGACTTAGGAGCCACGACTTGTTGATCCATTTTAAAAAGGAGCTCTGATTTCTGGAGTGATGGGATGGCCACCAAACTTCTCAGGACAAACCCAAGTCACATTCAAACCCTGTAGTGGATCCTGGCATGCTTCCTGCCTGGGAGGCAAAGACCAGGGCATCATGGTTCTCATTGTGATGAGTGAGAATGGATAATTTTCAACTGTTTTTTTTTTTCCCCTGTTGGGTAGAATAGGGTGACAGGAATCTGTGGGAGGAGCTATTCGTCAGCATCTAAAAAGAGAATTTTCCAGAAGTAGAAGCTCAGTATGAAGACAACAAATTTGCTCATCTAATTCTTACAGAGCAGACAAACTGGCCCTTCACTGGCATCAGATCAGTTCTGTGGGGTCGGTCCAGCAAAGGCTTCAGAGCTCTGAAAGCTAAGGGAGAATCCTGAACCAGCGGCCTGGGCTGGTATATAAGATGCTATTGAGTAACACAGAAGTGCCCTTTGCAAGTGCTGTGCTTCCATCCTCCAGTGCCCAGGAGCTTGGTTCTGAAGAGCAAGTAGCTTGGAAGCCTGCTCTTGGATTTCTAGGGCCACTTCACACAGACTATTGCATCAAGAGTGAGTCTGACTCCAAGTACCAATCAGTGAAGGAAAGAAAAAGGTCAGACTCCCAGTCTCTTGCCAGCATAGTGCTAGGATTCACTGCACCCTATAGTGGCACACCTAAGTTGAGACATCACTAAAAGCCCACCCTGCATTAGCTGCTTCCCTGTCCTGATTCTGCCCTGACTTCTCTGTCTCTACTTGGTACCTTTCCTTGACAAATCACTTGTACAAGAGTCTTCCCAGTCTCTGAGGCAACAGGTCTAGCAAGGGCTTCCTAGGGCAAGTGCAGAGCAGAGTGGGAGGAGACTGGCTGGGAGCAGCCTCTCCATTCCCTCATAGTGCGTTGGTCAGGCACAGTAGGATCTTTATTCACCACCATCCCATCCTAAAAGCAGGACACTCCTATGGTGGCTTCGGGTGTCTGGGCTTTTGTGAGAAGCAAGTGGCTCGTTGAGTGACAGAGATGGAAAGTATCCTGGCACCTGTGTCCTGCTTTGCTGAGCTCCTCTGAGTTGCCCTGTTCTGCCTGCCAGGGGAGTCTTGGCTTCCCAGAGAAGCTTGTAAAAAGCATTGAGTTATGGCCAGAGTCTCTGCTGTCTAGATCAGGGAAGTCAGACTGAGACCCAACAGTTCCCACAGGAGTAACACGATTCCAGAGAAAGTACCACACCCCAGGGTAACAGCTCCTGCACACAGTCTCTACCTCAGACCCACAGGTCCCTCCTCACTCCCTCTAGAATTCTTATAAACACCTGACAGACCTGCCAGGTCACCAGGCTCAGCCTAAGTTCACTTCCAGGCAATGTAAGCTGGAGGGTGGAAGGGCTCCACGTCACACACAGGACAACTGTTGCATCACCAAACCCAACAGGCCTTTGCCTGAACCTCAGCCCCATTCCCACCATCGTGTGCTGTGACCCACAGTTGAGTAATAAGCTGTAAGTCGGATCAGATGAGCCTCCTGCTACATTGGTGAGTCTCTCAGAGGTGAGGTCCCTGCAGATTGCCTTCTGGAGTCAGCATGCCAGAAAGGGCCCTGGGGTGGGCCTTTTTTTTTTGAGACAGGTGTCAGCATTTCCTCCCTTTCAGCTCTCTATAGATCTGTGTGGCTGTTGGGGATGAACTAGGTTTAGAAAGCTCATGTGGCTTCTCTAGCTGGGACTCTGGGATTCTCTCTCTCAACCACAGAAAAGGAAGAAGGCTGAAACTGTCCCTGTCAGGGACAACTAGAGACCTGGCACTCTTTATCAGTGACCAGCTCTTAACAGGTCATCTTGATAGCCAGTAGCAACCAGATCTTGAGTCCAGGTACTTGGCTTGGAAAGAGAGCTGGGTCCTGCTTCTGACCTTGCAGCTCCCCCAAGGTCTAAGGGAATGCTTGCCCACATGTGCACATGTATAGGTGGGTGAGAGTGCACAGGTCTGCGTGTGCATGTATGTAGAGGCCAGAGGTCAACCTTGGGAGTTATTTATCTTGCTTTTCAAGATAGGGCTTCTCACTGGCCTGAAGCTCACCAAGTTGGCTATGCTAGCTGGCCAACAAGTCCCAGAGATCTGCCTGTCTCCACCTCTATAAATGTTAGAAGCACACGTCATCATGCCTGACTTTTTACCATGGGTCCTGGGGCAAGCACTTTGCCAACTGAGCCATGTCCTTAGTCCCCTAGTCTTCAGTCTTCACTGCCTTTTCCCTCTCAACAGCGGACACTGGTGGATCCGTACCCCCTGCCATGTCCCCTCACTCCCTGGGTATGCCTTTCCTAATCCCTTCAGGCTCTATGTCATGTAATCCTGAGCAGGCCCAGCCTCCAGACCCTTGCTCTTTGCTCTACACTTTTCTCTGCTGGTCAACTTGGTCCCCGCTAGACACACCCCTCTGCCCCTGAAGCTTTAGCATAGTCTTAGCCAACTCGTAGAACTCATCAAATCCTTGCTCTTCCCCTAAACCACTCTTCAGGGAAACTCATCTTTGGTGCACACTTAGCTCTTTGCCCCACAGTGTACCCCACTGTAGCAAATGGCCCATGAGTGGCTTAGCTGATCAAGCCAGAAACCTGGGTACTGCCCAACTCCTTTCTGCCCACTCACCCCTCGATAGACATGCTGCTAGGTTTTTCAACATTTCATTAATCTTGACACCTGTGTCCTTGATTTCTGAGGCCAGAGTCTAGAAACCTCGTCTATGTTTAGGTCCCTCCTGGGTTACTTCTTGCCTGATTACAGAGAGTCTGTTTACTGAAGGAGGAATCATGGGCCTGTTTCCTGGAACAACTGGGCTGGAGAGAAGGTCCCTCAAAGAGATATGACCCTTTACATAGGACAGGATTCTGCTGCTTGCTAGGCTTTGTGGAGCACTTGAACACAGAAAAAACTCCTGCGAATACCCCACGAATAATCACTCAGAGGTGTGTAGTTGGGAAAAGAGCCTCAGGAAGGTGAACACTTCTTTAGGGAGCCCCCCAACAATTCTTTTATATCCAGAAGGGGGTAAAATGTTCTATTCTTCCACCCACTCACAGGGCTCCCCCACATTAGCATAGTCCCTTGGTCATGTTCCCCACCCCAGCCACTCTAGGGTCTCCAAATGTGTGGGTTCAGAAATTCTGATTGACACTTGCTCGACAAGTGCCCAGCTTGCTGGCATCACTTCCAAGACAGCACCACTTGACTGTAGGAGAGAAAGGAAGGCTCTCCTGGATTCTGATGACTGGTTGATCCTTGCTCCAGAACCTTCCATGGCTGGTTGTGGAAGGTGAGGACGGACCTGGGAATACTTCATTTTTCTGGGTACACATCTAGGCTGTCCTGACACCTGACACTCCTAACCACTCAGAGGACCTGAGTTATCCCATTCTCCTGAGAAGAGTGACATGCTTGGGGAGACATGCAGGGGAAGGACGGGCACTCTCTGGGGAATTCCCCCACCCCACCCCAGAGAACACAATAGGCCTTCTGCAAAGCTGAGGGTGTGGGAGAATACACCTAGGCCTGGTGGGCTTGGAGCACCAAGCACGGTGGCCTGGGGGAGGGGCTGAGCGGGTAGGGGAGAGGCTTCCAGACTTTCAGAGAACGTAAATTTTACCCCCGGCTACTTTCTCTGGGATTTATTTCTCCCTGAACTTGAGACTTTGCCTAATTACGTTTGGGTCTCTTTCAAAGCACATAAATTGCACCCAGTTCCTCTCTGTCCTTCTTAGGAATAAATCGTCCCTGTGTGAGGAGACATCTGGGGGAGAGAGTGAGACTTTATTAATGCGACACAGAACTCTGTCCCCCTGCCCTCCCCTCTGCCCCCTGTTGAATAATAAAATAATGAAGATTTGACTTGGACCAGGATGTGTGGATAAATATATTGGTGACATGAATGGAAATGGATTTATTACGTAAACAGGAGACTTCATCAATCTAAACCTGGCCTCCTTTCAATGGGCATAAATTACACTTTCTTTTTCTACCAGTTGCTGGTTTTTTTATTTTTTTATTTTTGAAACTGGATTTATCGGAATTGAGATTTCACTGATTTATTTCATGAACTCCTGTGTTTTCTCCTTCTGCTCATCTCACTCCTGAAGCTGCCTTCCAGCTGTCCTCCCAATCTACTACCTCTGTCCCATGCTAACATTGGGGCTGGGATAAACTTGGCCTGCTTGAGGCAGGCTCCAAGACAACCTTTTGCAATGCTCTCTCAAGAACAAAGTGCTACCATGGGATGGCCCACCCAGGAACAGAAAGAAAGTTCCTTTTTAGGCTCCTCTAGGGTCCCCTATGGACCCCCTCCTCTGTCTAGGGTCCCTGAAGATGACCCAGGGCAGTACCTGGCTTAAGCTGGTACCATTGCTCACAGAAAAATAGAAGAGTTCTGTAAATGTGAGCCAGAAAAGGTTCAGAACTTATTCAGTGGAACCCAGAGGTTGGCTGTGGGGACTGTGGGGAACACCAAAAGTATCTTTCAAAATCAGAGACCAGGAGTAGGGGCTGCAAAGATGACTGTGCTCTCCCAGAGGACATAGGTTTGATTCCCAGCATCCACATGGCAGCTAACTATGTGTAATGCCAGTTCTAGGGAATCTAGTGCTTTCTTCTGGCCTTTATGGATACTGTAGTCATGTGGTACACAGACATACATGCAGACAAAATGCTGGTACACTTAAAATAAAAATAAACAAAACAAACAAACAGCCAGCAGCAGCAGAAGCCAAGGAGGTGACTCCATAATTAAAAAGTAAAGCGTCCGTTACACAAGGCTGAGGACCTGGGTTCATATGCCCAGCACACCAGCATTCCTTTCTAATTCTAGCACTGAGGAGACAGAGACAGGGGGATCACTGTATCTTCTTGGCCAACCAGTCTAGTTAAATCAATGAGCTTCGGATGTGGTGAGAAACCCTGTCTCCAAAGCTAACATGGAAATTGAAGAAGGCACCTGATGTCAAATGTTGGTCTTCACGTAAACCTGCACACATGTGCACCCGCACAGTGCACACACACAAAGACCAGCAACAGAACATCCATAGCACAAGAGTTGGTGTGTTAGCAATTCAGAGCCCAGTTGGTAGCTCTTCCCTTCCTACTTTATTCCAATAAACAAGAGCATTGGCTCAACAGTAGCTACAGCTATGATGTATGATGAAGCAGGGATGATATCATAGAAGTTATAGCCCTTGGACAGAGTGTCATAATTTTCTGAACCTTACTAGTAAGTCAAGGCTACTTATAGCCCAAGATATCCTCGATACTGCCTCTCAAACCCGCTCACTGCTGAAAACCCTGAAAATCCCCAGTCACTTAAATCAGTAGAGGGTTTGGAGAGATGACTAGCTGTTAAGAGCACTGTCACTGTTGCAGAGGACCCAGGTCTGATTGCCAGTACCATATGGTGGCTCACAACTGCCTATGGCTCCACTCCCAGAGAATCTGACGCCCTCTTCTGATCTCTGCAGGCATCAGGCATGAATGTAGCGCGCGCACGTGCGCACACATACACACACACACACGCAAAACATTCCTACACATAAAACAATAAAATAAATGAATCTTAAATAATTAATAAAAACAGCAAGAAAGCCAATATGGCCACATGACTAAGTGCCCCTGTGAAAATAAAGGGACTGTTGTTTTACTAGAGCGACTGAATAAGGAACCTAGAACTGTTAGTGATGGTGATGATGGTGGTGGTGGTGTGTGTTTGTACGTTAGTGGTGGTATTGTTTGTTTAATTGTTTATTACTGCTGCTGCTGCTGCTACTACTACTACTACTATGATTATTTTGGGTTTTCAAAGCAGGTCAGATTGTTTTTGAACTATGTCGCTAAGGATAACCTTGAACTTTTTATTCTTCATTTCTGTGTGTCTCCAGTGCTAAGATTACAGTCTTATGCCACCGTGCTGGGCAAGAATTGTGTTGACGCTAAGAGGTGATGAATGGACCTGGGGCTCCCTGGGACCTCTGGGTCTCTCCCACCAGGTTAGGAAGGACCCTGCCTCAGCAGCTTACTGACCATATGGAGGATTAGCAGGGAGGTGTCTGAAGGGAAGAGACAGCTCCCCATCCAAACCGTATCCCTGGTGCCTGCCCATCCCACCCATTTGACCAGTCTGAATTGGCCGGGGGCCCATCGTGGGTCTGCAAGCTGTCATTCACCAGGCCTGCTGTCTGGCACAGGTGTTTCTAATAAGTGCTCCTTCAGGCTTGCTTCACCCAGGAGGATGTTTACAAGAAGGTCTGATGAGAAATTGTCTCCAAATGCTGTCTTGTAAGCAAGACGTTAAGAAGGGAGGGGCTGGGAGCGCCTTAGGCTATAAGCAAGCAGTACTGTGGAATGGATCCTGGCTAGAGCTCCTTCTAGCCCCCATAACCCCCACTTCTTGGCCAGGGCTGGCAAGCTGGGGCCTTGGCAGGTCTGGGCCCAAGGCCAAGGGTGGTGAGCACCAGGGGGTTGGATTTCAATAAAGAAAAGCAATAATGTTAACGGAGTCTCCCTCCGTAGTGCACAGAAAGAGGGGGCATCTCAGGGGTGTATTTGGGGGTTGCTACCCAAATGGGGGTGCCTCTGATTCTGGGATGTTACTCCAGCCTTTCCCTTTCAGGGTGCAGGGTGAGGATGGGGGTGGGGGTGGGGATGGGTAGGTATCTCACAGCTCTGATCTATTACCACCATGGTGTGTTTATAGGGAGGCCCAGAAAAAGAAGGGCCCTCCATGCAACACTCTTCATCACGAGTCTACCATCTGAGAGGAAAGTAGGGTACACAGAAGTGGGGGGGAATCTTTCCTGAAAGAGACAGATAGTACTTTTTTTTTTTTTTTTTTTTTACTTTGAGGCCACACAGTTTTTTCCCCCCAAAACTCCCCCACTCTGTCATCATAGCCCAGAGGCAGTCACAGATGATCAGGAGATGAGTGAGCATGGTCCAACTTGATTCTCACAGAGATTTGCTAACCAGCAGTTTATGCAGGATTAAATAAGCATAAGAGAGGCAGCTCTCCACCTCCCAATCAAGATCCACCAGTCAAGACCATCTATCCATGTGGGCAACTGGACAGTTCTCAGGCTCCTAACCCTTCTGCCCTGCATGCTACACA
This sequence comes from Uromys caudimaculatus, assembly GCA_028551405.1. NCBI lineage: Eukaryota > Metazoa > Chordata > Mammalia > Rodentia > Muridae > Uromys > Uromys caudimaculatus. Next base: position 58,076,833 of record CM052700.1, read on the forward strand.
GACTGGTGTGATCAAATTAGGCCAACAGGCTAAGTCCTGGGAAATCCAAACTTGGTACAAGGAGGTCGTGGAGGAGGTCACATGCTGCAGAAGGACATGATGACATAAAGGTGAGAGTTCGGTGGAATGGAACATGGAGAATGATCTCTGCGGGTGCTGGCTGGATACCATGCCTGCGTGTGGACAAGTGTGGGGGCATGCACCCCTGGGTAAGAGTGTGTTGGATAATCAGGGTGTGTTGAACCTAGATGGTCGAATCTTGTGGTATGAGGAAGATAGAATGGGAAAGGTGTGGCTGGAGTTGGATTCCTGTGTTTCATGCAGGACTGGACACTCAGTGGGACTGGGGTGCCGGGATCATCAGATGGCCTGGGCTGCTTTCCGAGTGCCCTAAGTGGAGCGGCAATGAAGTTTGGCAGGGGTAAGCAGGTTAGACGTTAGGGCAGCGCTCTAGTTAGCTTTTCTGTTGCTGTGATAAAACACTCTACCCAAAAACAAATTGGGGAGGAAAGAGTTTATTCCATCCTGTAGGTTACAGTCCAGCATCCAAAGAAGCTAAGAAACTCAAGGCAGAAACCGCAGCAGTGACAATGGAAGAATGGTGCTTACTGGCTTCTCCTTCTGGCTTGTTGCTAGCTTTCTTATACAGCCCAAGCCCACCTTCCTAGGGATGACACCACCCACAGTGGGTTGGGCCCTCCACCACCCACTAACTCACAGATGTGGCCATAGGTCAATCTGATTACAGCAATTCTTTATGGAGGCTCTTTCTTCCCAGGTGATTCTTGGTTTATGGATTAAGAAAACTGAAATTAATTATGACAGGCAACTTGTTTTCTGTTATTATAATATTGTTGAACTGTATGGGCTCAGGGGAAAAGTATAGATTAAGTTTGGGGATCCGCGTAAGGATGAGGTAGGGTCCCTCTCTTGGGCTGACAGAAGGGTATAGCTGGGGTTTGAGGGCTCACATGTGAGTGAGAGTCTCTCTCACGTTAGGTTTGGTGGATCAGCCTTTGGTTAGGGCTGAGGATGAGTGAGGATCTGAACTTACGGGTGTAGTCTTGCTTTGGATCAGAATGCCCGGTCTTGGGGTAGCTGGGACTGAGGTCATTGTTTGGTTGAGGTTCATGGAGTGAGTGTTTAGCCTGCGGCATCCATGCCAGTGGTTTTGACTGGATGGTAAGAGTCTACGTAAGGCTTCGGTTGCGCATGACAGACGGCAACTGGGATTGGGGTCAATGTGCGGTTGGAAAGCTGGCGATGAACACCTTTTGGGGTTTGGGGATCAGTGTCTTGTGGAGTCTAGGATTAGCTTGTGTGTTGTGTGCGACTGTGGAGTCAGTGTGCATTAGGAATTGGCACATCTCTATGTGTCACTGAGTCAGAGATAAACATGTGGCCTGCTAAATACTCCCCAGGGGCTGTGTCTTGGGTCAATGCACGTCTGGGAATGGTCAGAATTGGACTGGGGGGATCAGTATACTTAGAGCAACCTAAGATTGAAGATTTAAAAGTCAGGTAGCACACAGGTTTGGACTGGCCAGCATGTATTGAGGGGTTAGTTGCTCACTTTCTGACTGTGTTGGAGGTTGGAGGTACAGGTAAAGTTGGAAATACGTGAGTGGCTGACGTGGGTTGTAGGTTTCCCCTGTGGTGGGAATTGGAAGTTAGTGACCACAGGGTGAGGATAGACCACAGGGGCTGTAGAAAAGGAGCATGGGTGGTTGGTCCTTCATGCTGGATGGAGAGTTCTAGGCCTTGACTTCTCAAACTGGGCTTTCTCAGAATGCAGAAGCCAGGAGGAATCTGGAGCCAAGTTTACATGGACAGGTAGGTAAAAAAAAGCCATAGCAAATGCTATCACCCATGCCTTCAACATTCTACACCATGTGTGCCAATGGGTACAGCATCCACTGAGTGACAGAAGCCCCATTCGCGTTGCATATCAACTTCTTCGCATAGTGCTCAGCAGCCTCCTTGCTGTGTGCGGTGGCCTCATTTTGAGGTATATATTGGTCTCTTCTCACCCCTCCTCTTGCTGTGTACAGGTCTCCTTTTACAGTACACAGGAGTCTTTCCTCATGGTGTACACTGGATGGGCTTCCTCACTCCCCCAGGCTTTTCACTCCCTTTATAGTACTTCCTGGGATCATAACCCACGTCAACTATCTTGCCTTCACATCCTGACTTGGTCCTGAATCTGAGGATCTCAACCTAAGAGAAACACTTTTTTTTTTCTTTCTTTTTTTTCAAGACAGAGTATCTCTGTATAGCCCTGGCTGTCCTGGAACTCACTCTGTAGACCAGGATAGCCTCAAACTCACAGATTCACCTGCCTCTGCCTCCCAAGTGCTGTGATAAAAGGCGTGTGCCACCACCACCCAGGGAGAAATATTTTTATAATTCAGCTAATAAATATATGTAATAGGCATGAATTCCACATGCCTTTTCAAGATAAGCACACACTTTATAGAGCCACGCCTCTTCTAGTGACATAGTCTCCTTAGCTCAGGAATAAGGACTTTTGGGGAGTCTCCAGCAGGACCCTCAAGAACAAGAAAGACAGATGTATTCCCTAGACATCAGCCCTCAGATCAGATAGCACAGAGAAAGGCTGAAGGAACATCCAGAGAGCACCAAGCAGTCTGCCATCTTGGATTTGGGAGGTCGGCCTAGAGCCAGAGATGCAGCAAGTATGTTCTGGGATTGGGTTCCTCTGATTGATTCTTTTGCTGCAAGGTCAGTGTGGGATTGGGGTGGTATGACTTCAGCGTTCCATTGTATCGGGGTGGTCTATGTCCCAATGACTCTGTGGGGTTCGGGCTACAGTTGCTGTGGGCTGGCTAGAGTGGCCCAGTTGTGGTCAGTGTGTGGTGATAGAGACAATTGAAACATGCTCAACCCTGGGGAAGCAGGCATGTATGTCTGCTTCGACGTCAACCCTTGTCGTGGGTTTCCTTGGGAGGGCTCTGTGGCTTGCTTGGTGGGATAGTGATTCACAGAGTTTTGGGGTGATAGTTCAAGAAGTCAGAGAAGAGACTAGAGTTCATCCAAAGACACTAGAAACCCACTCCTTGGACACACATCAATTTGTCCCAGGCCATAGGGAGGATCCGTGCAGCACCGGGCTGGATTTCTGTCCCCACTTGTTCTATCCTCCAGGTGGCTTTAGGAAGTAGCACACAGCCAGCCGTGGGCAGTGGGCTTTGCTGTGTAGAAGGTCCCTTGATGGCTCCCCTTCAGCAGGACACATATCCTCTGTTCCCAGCACAGTTGCCTACTCCAGCTGCCTCATCTTTCCAGAAGGAGCCTGGGCGGGACTCTGTAGTCTGATCTTCTGCACCCTGCAAGGCTTGGGATCTGGCTTCCTGGAGTAAGGGTCAGGGTCAGGGTTCGAGTCCTGGCCACGTCGTATATGTGTCAGAATGAGCGATCCCTTTTTAGGTCACATATACTTTGGACTTCAACACTGCTTTATGTAGGCCGTAAAATTAATAGGTGGGAACTAGATTTATGGGCCCCGCTGGGCCATGCTTTGCTTGTTAGGTTAAACACACTGATTTCCTGGTACAAAAGTGCTTGTTAAAATAATCTCCCCCAGCATGTCCAGAGGGGACATATCTGTCTTGTTGGGGGTTGGGGAGGAGGCCATGATGCCTCATCCCCTCTTCCCTGCTGGCCCGCCTGTCATGGCCTCCCCCAGCTCCAGCTGTGTGTGATGGAATGAGTGATGATGTTTGAGAGGCTGAGGGTCAGAGGCAGGAATGCACCTCTGTGCAGAGAGGGCTGCCCATCGACCCCACCCACCCTGGAGAGCTACTTGTTTTTGTTTCTATCTCTTCTGGAGAAGAAGACCAGAAGCAGGAAGGCAGGGCCGGGGGGGGGGGGGGTTACATGAGATTGGAGCAAAGCACAAAGGTGTCTCTGCTGCCACTTCTGAAGACTTGGAATCAGAAGTGAAGATGGGGAGAAGGGGCTGTGAGGCCCTGTGGTCGGAGAACTCCTCTCCTCTGAGAGTGGCCTCTGATGACACCTGCCTGCAGACCCTGGGGCCTGGACTCAGCCTCTTTCCAGCTCCCAGAGTGCCCTGAGGCAGCACCTCCTCCGAATAATTTCAGATATCCAGGAGGCCATAAATAGTCTTGTTACCATCTGCCCAGCTGGGTCCTCTTCTCCTCTTGGTGGAGGAGCCACAGATGGAGAGACTTGGGTAGAGCAAATTAGGAAGTCCTGACAAGAGCCATGTTGCTGCCATGTGCTAGGCAGAGATTGGAGGTGGGCCTGTAAGGGGCTGATGGAAAGGTAGCCAATGGCCTTGACTCAGGTGAGGGTCAGAGCAGTGTCTTAAGAAGGACCAGAGATACCACGAGAATGAGGCAAGGAACAAAGCCACTCAGGGCTAATGCTGGGTGCACAGTGTGCCTGCAAGAAGGTGTTTTGTTTGTTTGTTTTGTTTTTTGATGATGATACTATAATTATTAGAGATGGCCCAGTTGATATGTTCCTATCCCATAAGCATGAGGACCTAAGTTCAGAATCTTAGTACCTAGAAGCTCGGTTAGGAGGCAAGGTTGGGTGGTGGAGACAGTCGGATCTCTGGAGTCCAGAAGCCAGCCAGCTTAGTGGACTAGTAAACTCCAAATTTAGTGAAAGACCTTACCTAAAAAATAATGTGGGAATGATGGGGGATGCTGGTTACCAACCGTTAGCCTCCATAGCACATGCGAAGACATACACATGCACTCTACATATGTGTGCATACAGTTATGTGAACACATACATACAACAGACAGACAGACAGACACACACACACACACTCATGACCCATGAATACTCTATCTATTTGAGTCTGGTTGAGTCTGAAATCCATGAGAGTGTATATTTCCCAGTCCTGAGACACACTGTAATGTCCAGGGTTCTAGGAACAAAGAGGGTTATTGAGCTCCTAGTCTACCCACCACCACGTCATCTTGGGGATCATGGGCTATCAAGTCTCCACACCCATGTTATTCTCCTGGCTGGAAGTCATGCTCCCCTCTGTCAGCCAAATTGTTCAGCCTGGTAAACATGTCTTAATTACCCCTCTGGCTCCTGTTGCTTGTCATATTTAAAATTGCTGTTTCAGTAAAACATACTACCAATCCCATGGCCAATTCTTCAAATGTGTTCTCTTACCATGTTCTCCAAAGGTTGACATTGTTCCCAGCCACACATAGATAGGAACATAGAGGCCCTGAGACAGCAATTGACATACCCAAGGCCACCCAGCCAGTGCATGTGTGATCCAGGACCAAACCTGGGACCACTGCTGCCCTGGGTGTACCTATAACCATGGTCCTGGGTATCATAGTCTGTCATTGGTGAAACCAATAGGCTGTCTGGTTCCTGGAGAACGGGTGTGATCTGAATAGCTTTGAGTATCAAGTTCTTTCATGATCTTACTACATGGTGGAAATTTAGTGGAATTCAAATAGAATGACTCTTCACTAGCCAACTTAGATTTGGAGTTAGACAGCAGGGTTAGACTTTTGGTTCTTGTGCTTTGTGTTTCCTCAAGGAAGCTACTAAACCTTCTTTTCGTGTGTAAAATAAGGCTAATGATCACCCAGTGATGATTCCACGAGATGTTGACAAACGTTCCTGCCATGCATAAGACCAGAATCTCTCTACCAGTCTTAACCTTCTTGTTCTGAAATACTGCCATCTGGTGGTAGCTTCTGAATGCAACTGTCACAGATCGTTAAGGCTGTGGTGGCCGAGACCCCTAACTGGCTCCTACTTATTTCCCAGATGTGGTCTGTCTTCCTTCCAGCCCTGAGCAGCCATGTCCCTCCTAGTCTCCCAGCTCTGCAGCCATCTCCTTAATGATGCAGCCTGAGCAACTGCTAGCACAGACTCTTCTTTAGTACCCCTTCTTCCCACCCACCCCCAGCTATGCCTGTGGTTGCAAGGATTTTAAAGACAGGTAGATACAGACTCTGGTGTTCATACTAGTAGCTGCGTGACAAGTTATAAAAGTGCTCTACAAAATGGTTCTGACACTGTCCATTGTCCCTCCTCTTGTCTACAGCAGCCTCAGTTGCTCCCTGAGTTTCCTACAGGACACCATTTACCTTTGGTCTCCAACTGCATACACCCTCTTAGCAGGTCCGGAAGAATTCATCCTTGCCTGTGATTATGAGAGATACTGCAGGAAAGGCCCCAGTCCATGTTGATGGTCACATAGAAGGACTTGGGTCCTCCATCCCTATCTATTCTAGCTTCCCTTTGGGTTTCACCTTAGGCTTTGCCTGATGCAGGTTTGGCCTTTTGCAACTAACCAACGTTTTTTCAAAAGCAGAGGTTGGAGGTGTTTAGGCTTCTTCAAAACCTTCTGAATGGGGTTTAAGTGGGGGGTAGGTCTATAAAAACAGGACAGATATTGAGGGGTGGAACATAACATTCTCTAAGGTTCTTTCTGGCTCTGGCAGGCTTCATGTCTGAGTCAACCATCTTTTGACTTAATTACTTCCAAATGTCTGCTTGGGGCAACTTGCTTATGCCTCCATATCTTACACTGGGCATGCCCCAGCAGATCCAATAGAACCTTCTAGACCCTGAAGATAGGAACCAATTGTCACATTCTGCTGGGATTTGGTCTCATCCTTCAAATTCACTCTAAGAAGGCTGAGATTTGGACTCTGGTTGTGGGTCTGGGAAGGCACCCCTTCCCCCCAGTGCTCACCTGTACAGTGAGGGTGTACAGGAGGGGTGTACAGTGCCCTTCCAGACAGAGGTTCCTGTGGCCAGCTTTGCCCTGTTGCACTCTGCTCTAGGTATCCCTAGATGCTCTAGGCATCTTGGACTCCATGTTTTTTCTCCAGGTTCACATGTCTGGTCTTGTCCAGCTCACATTCTCATCCCTCTTGGGTATGCGGATTTCCAGCCCCAGAGCTCACCAGATGGCAGAAACAGCGAGGAAGGACTCCAAGGGGCAGAGACCAGGGAGCAGGCAGATGCTGGGCCAGCCTTCCCCACAGCCTGGTGGATTAGGAGGGTATTTGGTGAGTCCACAAGCAGGCGTGGCGGCAGAGAGCTTTGCTACACTTTGTAGCCCATCCAATAGCCTCTTTCAAAACAGGATTTGGATGAGTTAAGAGGAAATGAATAAGAAACACATGGGATGGATTTCCCTCCAAAGACAGCGGGGTTTGAACACAGCCCAGGGAGAGAAGACGGAGTCTGGGGAGGAAAGACGTGGCTTCCTCACATGGGTCCTTTTCGTTTCTGTTAACTTCTGTCACCACTTCCTGTGGCTGGCTGTCCTCTTAGACACTCAGAGCAGTCCCAGGCTGGGAGACAGGGTCCAGCTACAGATCCCGGCCAGGGCTGTCTGAGCCAGCCTTGGGGGAGCTGGATGCCCTGGGACTCCCTCATGCTGCTATCCAAGAAGCCTGGTGGGGATGCAGCAGGCTGTGTCCTGGAGACAGCATGTCAGTTTATCTTAGACCTCTGAGCATTCTGAGTGGGGATGAGAGGGCAGACCTGGAGTGAGGAGGCACCCTCTGAAGAACACAATCAGATACAGGGCTGGCCCCAGCCTCAAAATGGAGTGCTCCCTGGAGGTAACATTTAAGACGAGCCCGTGTCTTCTAGTGTTTAAATCACTTGCAGTGTCTCTCTTGTATTCTATAGTTATCAATTATTTTTTGTCTTTTGCACAAACCTTTAATAAAAGCTACACTAAAACCCATACTTGCAAATTACTTTGTGAACATTTTGGTACAGTTACTTCCAGGCTGTAGCAGGTACTTTTCTAAACGCTGGGACAAAACATCTTACAAGAAGCAACTTGATGGAAGAGGGGCTTATTTTGGCTCACAGTTTAAAGGGGATACAGTCCGCCAGGAAGAGGAAGTTATGTGATGTCTGATCCCACTGCACCTACAGTGGGGCCAGGCTATAACACCTCAAGTCCTGCCCCCCAGTGGCTCACTTCCTCCTGCAAAGTTCTATTCCCAAAGGTTCCACAACCTTCCAAAAAAGGTGCCAATATCTCGGAACCAAGTTTTCCAACATATGAGCCTTTTAGAAACATGTCATGTTCAAACCATAGCACAAGCCTCTGACTGTGTGCGTGGATGGGGCAGGGTACGCACATGCCATGACACATGAAGGGGTCAGAGGACAGTTTTCAAGAGCTGGTTCTCATCTTCCACTTGTTGAGGCAGGGGCTCTCTTGCTTCTGCCCCTGCCCTATATTTTACATACTAGCTGACCCAGAGCTTCTAAGTGATTGTCTTGTCTCTACCTCCCATCTTGCTGTAAGAGTGCTGGGATTGCACCCAGAACATCTGGCTTTTTCTTATGTGGTTCTTGGGATAGAGCTCCGTTCACCAGACTTGGGAAACGTGCTTTTTCCAGCTGAGCCCCCCATCCCGGTTTCTGCTTTTGATCTCATCCTCTCCTCTTGCATATAAAACCTAAGCTTCACTCTGCTTCATTAATGTTTTCTATAACATAACTGAACAGCTCCCTCTTTTGTTCTGGGCTTTTACTTTAAATGCCTATTTTATAAAAAACACTGGGATGAATGTTTTTAGGTATTTCAAGATGGTGAAAGTTTGGGCTGCAGTTTTCCTTAAAAATATTTAGTTAGTCTTTAAGATTTATTTTCTTATTAAAGTATGTCTATGTCTACATGTCCTTGAGTGCAGTGTCTGTAGGGTCCAGAAGAGGGCATCCGATGCCCTGGGATTGGAGTTAGAGCACTTGGGAGACACCTACCTCAGATGCTAGGAACCAAATCAAGGTTCTTGGCAAAAACAGCAACTGCCCTTAACAGCTGAGCCATCCTCCAGCCCCTGAATATCTTGTCTTTCCCATTTTCTTATTCTCCATCTATCTGCAATTTTATTCTTAATCTTTTCCATAGTTGCGATGGCTCTTCCACCTGGGTAGACAGTGTATGTCTTTGACTTGAAGTATTCTAGACTACATGCTGTGGGCCAATCCAGCTTTACTGTCCACATCTGTACTGTGGACAACTGAGCTCGCGCCCTAGTACAGAGCTGAGCCACGTTAGCAAAGACTATACAGCTGACAATCACCAGAACCATCCCCTGGATCTTTCTAGGTAAAGTCACCAGCCTCTACTTTAGACATTCCATTTAGTGCAGCATGGCTGTGATGGTGCTTACTGCTGTCTCTCTATTTGTTTTCTATTTCTTGTTTATGCTTCCTTCCCTATCCTGAGTTAATTATTTTTTATGATTTCATTTGTCTTCATCCGTGGGTTATTAGCTGTTTGCTTTGTTTTTACAGATCATTGTGGGATTTATTATACATCCCTTTAATAGTCAGTCTGTTCAGAGGGCATCTCACTGCTTCATTGATGGAATAAAACTTTCTGCTATGCACATTCATTTTTTTCCTGCAGAGAAATTCCTATTTTTCCTAAAACAGCCAACTGACTTTTAAATAAAATTTACAACTTAGAAAAATATGTATTTAATATTTATGCATTTATTTATTTACCTTTTCCAATGTGCAATTTCTCTCTCCCTCTTCCTCTCTCTCTCTCTCTCTCTCTCTTTCTCTCTCGCTCTCTCTGTATGTGCGTGTGTTGATTCCTACTTTGTTTCTGGTATAATTGTTCTTCCACTTGAGCTAATTTCTTTAACATTTCCTGTAGTAAAATTGTATAACTGAACATGACTTAATTGTACATAAATTATTAAAGGAGATAGTCCCCAGATGAGAATGCTGGGTTGGCACTTTGTTTAGGCACTTTGAAAACACTCCATTGTTTCATGGCTCCTGTAGTCTCTGAGACTACGAGGTCTGCAATGATGCTTGTCTCTGTCCATTTGTATTTCCCCCACTGACTGTCTTTAAGGTTTTCTCTTTATTGTGAGTTTTCAGAATTTTTGGTGATGATATGATCTTTTTCATTTTACTCTTTCCTGAAGATTTTCTTTCCATTCTTGGATCTGTGGGTTTCTAATTTTCATGAAATTTGGCAAATTTTCTAGCCCAATGACTTGGAACACTTTTCTGCTTCTGTCCCCTCTGAGTCCCAACAGAGAAGGGCTGTGTATCACAGCCTTGGTTCCTCACACAGCTGGGAATCTGAGGAGTTCTCTCCAGGTTTCTCTCTCTGCATTTCATTTGAATTTCCTTTGCTGTAACTTCAAGCTCTCCAACTTTTCTTTTAGTGTTTCTAGTGTGTTCTTAGTCCTGTCCACTAAAATCTCCACTTCAGACTTATGTGGTGTGTGTGTGTGTGTGTGTGTGTGTGTGTGTGTGTGTGTGTGTGTGTGATTCCCTCTCTGTTTGTATTTCTTTATTAAATGCCCAGGTACATCATGCTAGCTGTTGAGTGAGCACTGTTTGAGGGTTCTTTCTATCAGGTGAGGGTTTTTTATTGTTGCTGTTTATTATTTAGATTTATTTTCTGTATTTTGGTTGGAATTTATGATTCTTGTGATGCCTGAAAATTTCATACTGGGGCTAGATGGACCTAGTCAACCATACATTGTTGAGACTTTGGGTTTTGTTTTTTAAATATCAAGGACTTTGTTTACGCTCAGTAGTTATGTCACTGGTGATTTAGTTTAAACCTGCCAAAGCTTCCTTTTAGGTATTTTTCTGGTGGGTCCTATACACTAAAGGTCTAATTAAGTCACATCACCATTGATATTTTATCGTGTTTTATCATAGCATTGGTCCATATTTAGTGACACTTTCAGATGTGAGTTTTAACAAATTTAGCCCTTTTGTGGGTGTGTGTGGGAATTTGGGACTCGAATAAGCAAAACTAAGTAGTTGGTATAAATCTTACAGTGGCGTTAGGAACACTGGCATCCCTTGCGGATGATGTGATTCACAGTTTAGGAAGCTCAAGAAAATGAAGGGGAAGTGGCTGGACATAGCAAGGTTGTCAGGAAAAGGATTTCCATCGATACGAGGGAAGCTGTAATAGTAAAATGGCCTTCATTGCAGCCCCAGCAGAGCGTGGGCCACGATATCAGATTCAGAGTTTTAGGTTTAGGAAAATAAACCAAAACAAACTGTGAAAACAGAATGACAACGTTCGGTGTAATGACAGGTCTACATGTGTTTAAATGACCAGGGAGGGAATCGTGCTCTCCTTCGTGAGCTCTTGACACCAGGATGCTGTCCATTTCCCACAAATTAAACTGTAAGTTACTTGTAATCCTTGTCAACAGCCATGTGGGATTCTTTTTTTCCAGAGGTAGGCAATATGATTCCATAGTCTAAAGTTTGAGAAGATCCAGAGAACTTTTGAAAACAGAAAATAATGAATGGGCGTTTACAGACCAGACACTGAACTATATAATGAGCTAGAATAACCACAGCTATATGCAACTGTGCAGGGGTAGACAAAACAGATCACTTGGACAGACGAGAAAGCTCCACGAGACCAAAACTATCCAAGACTGTATTGTGAGATAGAAGTGGCATTTTGAATCAGTAAAGTAAAGATAGACTTGCTTGATCAGCACATCTGAATTTACTGTGCAATGTAGTTGGAATAGACAGTTTATGAAAGTCAAAACTCAATCTGTGTCAGATGAAGAAGGGAGGTGGAGGCGTTAAGCAACGGGCTGGTCAGGGGAGCAGGGAACGATATGTGCGTGCTTCAGGACTCTCTAATGATTTGGCTCTGTCCATTAAAATGAAAAGATGCTTAGGTTTTATAGAGATACATAAAATCATGTATGTACATGTGACATTAAAGAGAAACCATCTTGAAGAACAAAGTAGACCTATGGGACAGGAAAGAAAAAGAAGCCTAGAGTGGTTTGGAGGTGTTTTCTAGTCCTTTCTGTTGCTCTGATAAAACGTTACCACTGAAAACAACTCAGGAGGAAAGGGCTTATTTAGCGAACACTTCGAGGTCACAATGCATCACTGAAGAAAGTCAGAGCAAGAACTCAGGACAAAATAGGACAGCAGGCCCGCTTGCTCTCCCATGCAGCATTCCCTCCAACCTGGGAACTCACTGAGGAGCTCAGCAGGAACAATGGAGGCTGATGCTCGCTAGCCCCAGCATAGGCTCGGGTTTATCTAGCATTCTTAACAACCCAGGACCATCTGCAAGTGACTGATAATACCAGTCTCTGACCTCCATATGCATATGCACATGTGAACACATACATACATGTGGACACACACACACACATAAGCACATGCATAAACCACACACATGCACAAAATAAGATAGAAAAGAATGTTTTCAGAGACCAAAGATTCACATGAAAGAATGAGGTGAGATCCTCTTTAAATTTAAATCCCACGAGTTCATCCTGTTCTCCAAGATAGTATCCCTTTAATGTCACATATACATACATGATTTTATGTATCTCTATAAAATCTAAGCGTCTCTTTTCATCTCGACAGACAGAGCCAAATTTAAATTAACTAAAGTTCAACAGAGATATCATACAAATTTACTGTCAATCACAACTGAGAAATAATCTGCAATAATTGAAATAGGAGGTAAGGGATCGTGCACCCAGGGAGATGAGCAGCAGAACGAATAGGGCCGGAGGATGTACAGAAGAGAGAACCCATGGGCTAGAAGAGGCTAAGAAGATTAACAAAAAATCCTTAGAGTGGAGGGGAATACAGGCAAAACACAGTGAGGTGGCCCCTCTGAACCTACAGTATTGGTGGGGTAAAGTCCAACAGCACTGTGCAGAATGAGGCAGAGAAGAAAGGCTTGCAAGGTACAACATGGCAATCCCTAGGAGAACTATGGGGTGCTGATGATGGGCAGGCCCCAGACTGTTCACAGCTTGGCACACACTGGAGAGACACTTGTTCATGCACAGTTGTCTGCAGAGATGTCACAAGGACACTCTGCTATAGGAAGGGAGGGGGAGCCCTGAGTACTTGATTGCAGGAAAGTGGATCGATGACGGCTGAGGATTTACAAATGAGCCTATTACACCTGTTAAAATGAGAGGGCCCCAAGTGTGTCTCTTAAGGTGAATGCATGTTCAGAATGCAGCACTGAGAAAGAACAAAATACAAGACACCCACAGGGTTGGTGCCCTTTCGGCAAGGGTCTAAAACATGAAGCACAGTAGAATGTCATTAGATATCACTCGTGGGACATACATGTAGTATGGAGACTGCAATACATGTGAGACTTTCTATAGTTTGAGTGAGTGTTCCCGAAGTCCATGTGTCAAAGCCTTGGTTCCCCAGGATGGCACTATTGAAAGGGGCAACCAGAGAGTGTGGCCTGA
>CM052700.1:58090194-58116998 GCA_028551405.1 Uromys caudimaculatus
TTTTTTTTTTCAAAATTATTATTCTTAACACATAACCTTACTGCGTTGCCCTGGTGTTCTCTATGTGTTCCCGACTGGACTTGAAGTCATGATGATCCTGTTGGGGTTACAGGCATGTTTCAGCACTCATGGCCTTGCCTTTCCCCTTGTTTTCTGCCTCATAAGACAAGAAGTCTTGTTCTGTGCCTGCTGGCTGAGACCTCTATCAGCCACCCAAGGTACTAGTTCCACTCGATCAGAACCTCTAAAAACTGTATGCTAAGTAACCTTTGTCTCTTTGTAACCTAATTACCTCTGGTATTTTGTAATAGTGCCGCAAGGCTGAAGAACAGAAATGATTACAAACAAATTAGTCATGATTAGATTTGGAAAGAGAGGAAGGGAACTCAGTGGAACGGAGAGATTTAGGCTCTTGCAAGTACAAGAAAATGTTTTACTAGATTAAAAAAGCTGAGGCAAATCGACAGTTTGTTGATACTTCTGTATCAACAAACTTTGTCTAGAAAAGTTTTTTTGTGGAGAAGTCTTAGAAAAAAGTCATATGAAGGAATGCATGTTCTGAAGATATGATTCCCCCCCCCCATAGCTTTCTATATGTCATAATGCAAATATGAGAAATATTTGTGATATAAAAATATATTTGTGACAAAAAGGCGTAACATTCAACCATACAATTGCCTGTGGCCTTCTCGTCATCTACATGTGACAACCCTAGAAGGAAAGTCTCAGTTCTTGTCCAGCACAGCATTTAAAGAAACTCGTGTTGGAATAAGATACTCTCCCTTCCTTTAGATTGAACATGAGGTAAGCACTGATCAGGCTCACAGACTGTGAACCCCTCAGGAGGCACTGGCACAACAGTGTTGCACAAATAACAAATCTCATTTGTCTCAGCAATCTCATTTCTAGACACCTTCCTCAGAAGGGTGCTGACCAGGCCACAAGGCAAGTCAGACTCCCTGAGTTTCATTGTGCAGATCTGACGAAAAGACACAGAGTCAACACAAAGATGTGGCACTCATATCTTGCTTTTTCTGAAAATATTTACATAATACAGAAAGTTCAACACTGAACTTACAAGCAGTGTCTGTTGGGGCTGGGGAGATGGCTCAGCAGTTAAGAACGATGATTGTTCTCTCAGAGGACCCACCCAGGTTTGATTCCTAGCATCAATGTGGTCTACAGACATTCAGATAAATACTCATTTACATGAAATTAAAGAAATCTTAATAAAACACCACTAGTGTGTATTTTAATAATATCTTAAGTTTATATGTTTTGACACACAGTGGTTCCCGTCTCTCTGGGACATCATTTTCAATAGCCTTGGGAATTTGCACAGTACCACTCCTATTCCTTGCCAACACCAAGACCACTGAGGAGGACAGTGTGACCCTGAAGAAGAGGAAAGCATGACTCCCTCCTGCTTGGTCTGTTTCCTTTATTGCAGATAAGCAATGTATGGGTGTAAAACAAAGCTCAACAACTTAAATTCAGTTATACTACAAGCACCTATATGAACATGTCAAATAATTTTTCTTAGAATGTTTCATATTCACACGCACGTGTGTGTGTGTATGTGTGTGTGTGTGTGTGTGTGTGTGTGTGTTGGTAACAATCTCCCCAGTCACTTTCTCAGATACTTTGTAAATTCCCAAAGCTGCTGATTGTCCAGAACCCATAATTATGTAGATGACATTTTATCCTGTTCACATAATGAAATTGAAATCACAAGCAAGGCACAGAAAGAGAGAAGCAGCAATATCTAATTATAAAATAGAATAATTACAACAATATGCAGTCATAAAAGTTATTTAAAATTCATTAAATGTTTACTTCTAGAATTTTCCATTTTATATTTCAGCCCTTAGTAGTAGTAGGTTCTTCCATAAGGTCTACTTTTTAGGTACAAGTATTAAGTTGTTCTAGACCAGTTGTTCTCAACCTTCCCAATGCTACGACACTTTAATACAGGTCTTCATGTTGTGGTGACCTCCAGCCATGAAATTGTTTTCTTTGCTGTTTCATAACTATAATTTTGCTACTGTTATGAATCACAAAGTAAATATGGCAGGTCTCCAGGGTACTCCTGAGGGTCTGGGGCACTTTCTTCCCCAGCTCCTTCTCTATCCTTATAGTTCTCCCCATATCCTCTAAGCTTCTGCAGGAGAGAGGATGCTTAGCAACGCTGAGTGTGGAATGAAGAGGGAGAGAAGAAGGACCACTCACAAGGAGATCACCTGAGGTCCCAGACTTGGAGATGGGTGGGTACCCAGGTCACCCCAGAGGAATCACCTTTCCCAGCAGGCTGACATCCAAGCCACGGATAGTGTGCTACCTGCAAACACCCTGGGTAGCCCACAACTCAGGAAACACTTGGCCATATGCTTCTTCCAGGGCCTGACTCTTATCTACACAGCCCTGACTATAGAATATAACTCCAAAGTAGCATCAGAACTCAGTTTTGTGTCCACTCAGATCCTTGGAACCATTCTCTCAGGCCTCTCGGGCTATTCTGTTCTTTTTCCTCCCTCTCCTGTTTTCTCTTCTTTTATTAATCCTACCAAGGCTGACCCTGGGAGCCACCGAGTCCCTGTCCCCTTCTTCTGGGTGCTTCTGTTCTTCTCCTCCACTCAGATTCTGCAGGGCTCACAGACCCAGCCAAGTTCTACTTCACCAAGGAGCTACCTTCAGATGCTCAGCTGACCTTATCTCCTGCCCCAGATGCACACCTGTGTATCCACTAGACTCAGCTCTGCTCAGCAGAGTGTTCCTTGGAGGTATTAAGTGGCCCAGGTGTCTGTGACTGGTGAGTGAGTGAACTCCCTCACAATGCAGGGTTTAGAGACAAGAGAGATTATGGCTCTGGAAAAATCCGGAGCACTGCTTAATCAGAACTATGGTCATTGTTGAAGTCTCTGCTTTGGTATCTAGACTAGAGAAAGCTCTTGCTTGGTATCCGTTGGTCTGTCTGTCCATCTACTCATCTATCCATCCACTCATACATCTACCTACCTATTAACTCTTCATCAGCCATCTTTTTATCCATCTGACTATCCTCAATATACCTAGCAACACCTGTCTGTCTGTCTGTCTACATAATTATCTATCTTGCTTTTTGGTACAGAGTGAGGATCCTTCCTGGTGTGTGCATACCCCCCAGGGAAGGTGGAGTGCTTGCCTTGGGAATGGAGTTCAATCCCTAAAACCCATGGCCGCATGTGCCTGTAAGCCAGTGCCTGGGGAGACAAAGGCACGTAGGCGCTGGGGCTCACTGGGCAGCCAATTCTAGTTTACTTGGCAAGTTCCAGGCCAGTGTGGAAAGCCAGTGTCTCAAAACAATGTGGAGTACCCGAGGGATGACAGTCAAGGTTGTCTGTCCTGCAAGTTCCACACGTACGTGCATAATATGTACCCCCACGCCACCATCAGAAATTATTAGAATAAGGAAATATTGTTAGCAGGGGACCTGGTGGATGGCTCTTTTAAACTGCAGAGGACGAGGATTTGAAGGGAAAGAAGAAAAGGGGAGCTGGGGGAAGAGAGGGAGGGGAATGATGAGGGACGGGGTACATGAGGCCTTCCTGGGTACCAGACAGTCTAACTTTTGTAGGTTCCACCCCAGAGTATATAAAAGAATTAAAATGCACCCAAATCCCACATTAAACAGAATTATTTTGCTATAAAATTCTTGGAAAGAATTTTTATAATTTTGCTTTTGAAATGATTTGGCTGCAGTTTACAGGCTCAGTTTACGATCGCCCCTGACTTCCCAGCCACCCTCACACTCAGGAATCCATGCAGGGTGAGGAAATCTAAGGTACAAATTGTTTTCAAATGGAGGGAAAACCCCATGAGTTTGCAGTGGACCCCATTGATGATGTTAGGATGTATTTATGAATTGTCTATTATTTTTGCTTTTCTTCTGTATTTTGGGATCAAATTTGTTTTTTCCTGGTCATTATGTTTTGTTGAGTAAAGAGGTTATAAGCCCAAAATACAGGCAAGGGTTTATAGGAAACAGTCCTGGGAGGGACAGACTGGCGAGCCTTTGTGCAGAGAGCTTGCCTCATCTCCAAGCCAGACTGTTCCCTGTGGACAGTCTTTATTCCAGCTGGCCTCCCAGAGTCCAGTCACCATGGGACCAGGCAAGGGCCAGCATTTGGGGAGGGGGTGGCTGTGCAGTTGCCATGTACTGTGGAGTCTGGAAGGGTCAACCTAGGTCAACTTGTCACATCCAATTGTGGGCCTGCAGTTATGAGAAACCTGCCTCAGGCCAAGGAAGCTGTGAGGCCATCAGGGGCCTGGCGGCAGGACACCTGTACTTTGTCACTTGGACTCCTTGGAACTGGCCCTGAGGAGTTGGGAGAGAGGCCTGAAAGCTACTTGATGACTCCTGTGTTCAGTCACTGGCCGTTTTATGATCTGAGAGGTGAACTGGGGAACAGCAGCATGTGAATCTTGTTCCCAACACACTGAATAAAAACGCAGACCAACCTTGTGTGTTGGGACTTTTTTTTTTTTTTTAACAAAAAGAAAACAAAACTCACAGCTCATTTCAGGTAATGGTGCTGAGATCCGTAAGCCTCCCACTCCCAGGACTGATGGATAGCTTTCTGAGGAATCTGAGGAATCCATGCAGGGATGGAAAGGGACCCTGTCACTCACAGATGGAGTCTTTGAGAACCCAGGAGCCCCACTCTGCTTCTGGTCCCTGGGGTGTAGGCTGCTGTCTTTGACCCCCAGCCACCACCACCACTCTGTGGGGCTTCCTCCCTGGTGTACTGTAGCTGATGAAATGAGGTGCTATGATTAATAGGATCTCTTCTTCACGTCAGGATGATGTATGGGCTGCAGGAGTGGGTCTAACCACAACATGGGGGGCTGTGCAGGGACCACACCCAGCAGAGCCCCAACAGACTAGGGCTTGGCACTAACTTGTGATAGAGACATATCCCATGTGTTGATGAAAACTTCAATATGGAGTTAGCAGTACATGGGGCTGGCTGTGTGGTGTCAACTGTTTTCTGAGGTGCTGGAGCTGGAGAAGTGAGGCAGGATTTAGAAGTCAGGCTCCTGTTTTTCTCAAAGCTCCCTGCACAGACACCGCTCTCCCTCAGTGCCTGCAGCTTGCACTGAATGTGTAGTGAAGGCACCGCTGTCAGCTTTCAACCCTCGGGTTTACTGGCTTCATTCAGCCAGTCATTGCCTGTCTGATTTGAGTGTTCCTGCTTGGTCCCCAACTTCCCTCCGCCTGGTAGTTCAGGGATCCTGGCTTCCAGTGCAGTGGGTGGGCAGAGATGGGCTGGGTACTCTCTGTTTTGAAGCCCTTTTATCTGAGGAGTGGCCTTACATACTGTTGATGTCACAGTGCTTACGAGCACATCCCCCAAAGCCAGCCCACAAAACACCACTATGGGAAATGATCAGTCTAATTCACTGACTCTAAGATGCGCCCTCCCCTAGGTCACCTGTGACCTCTCTGTCACTAAGACATAGCCAGTGGTATCTTGCGCTTGACTGTAAGCCATGGTAACTGTGTAAAAGAATATTAAACAACAACAACAACCATCCTTCAAAATGGGGAGTAGTGATCAAGAAAACTCCAGCATCCACAGACTCTGAAGCTGAAACTCAGAGAGGCCAAGTAACTGGCCCCAAGCCACATAGCCAAAAAGTGATGGTAACTTGACTGGACCTCCTCTCTGCTTGCAACAAATTGAAAGACTGACTTCAAGAGCCAATGTTTATGAGCCCTTCCAGACTCCTTGTGAACTGATGAAGCCTTTTGGTGAAGGGACTAAGGGAAACTTTCTCCAAACTCAAGCTCAGTGATCTCAAACATGGCAGAAGTCAGCTCTTAGCCACAAGGACATCTACCCAGCGCTTGCTGCATTCTTGCCTGGTTGATAACTTAATCACTGAAGAAGGAACTGGTGGGATACACCCAAGGCTGAGCAACTCCGAGGCACATGCTGGCAGAAATGAAAGTGATAGGAACCTGGGAAAAAAGAGTTTTATCACCCTGGCATTGACAAGTCACAGGAAGGGAGTGGCCCCAAAACCAGTTGCTCAGGGTGGACCTTGAGAAAGTAGATTGCTTTCCAGTGGAGAAAATATAGCCCCAAGGCAGATGACTCAAGGGAACACTAAGGCTCTGTGCAAAATTCAAAAAAGCAAAGCAGAGAACAAGGTGGACGAGGAGGAGTCCAGATAGCTCAGATAAAAATAGTCTCCTTTCACCAAAGGGCCACAGGGGTCTTTAGACCAGAAACTCAGTGGTTCAGGGGCACTTCAGGAGAAGACATCTAAATGCATAAGGGTGGTAAGGAGAGAGATGGCTCCTGCCCTTCCTTGTGTCTATCTTAGAAGGGGATGGAGCACCCTGATAACTCTCTGCTGGGAGGTGGGTTCCGGGAATCATCTTGAGAGGTCTCAGTGGGTTTGTGAAGCCTCTCCCAGACTAACTTGCACTGGGCTTCAGGCTCTGAGACGGTGGCCAGAGAAAGCCTTTAGAATCTAAAGTTTAGATGGATATAAAAGATGGAAATTAAAGGTGGATCTTCAAGGTAGACTTTGGATGCTAGAGATTAGGAGACTCACACTAGTACAGAGCTGGGATTTTGCTGCTCCACCCAGACACATTCAGTCCCACCTGGCTCCTCATGCCTACATTCACAGCCCATCAGTGCTGCCCTGGGAAGCAGATTTCGGGTTACAGTCTTTGTGGACCCTCCATTCCACCTCCATGGGATATCACTGAGGACACTGCAAGGTGCTTCCCAGGGAACTCCTAGCTGCTCTCACAGGATAACTGCCAAGTGCAGAGGAGTGAGCCTCTCACACATGCTTCCCGAGATCAGCCTTAAGGTACTCCTCAGGAGGCTTCCTGGTCAGTCCTGTGGAAACCACCAGTCACTCACAGGAGGCCAGCTCCATGCTTCACCTTCCCTGAACGCACTCCACTCCGCCATCAAATGCCTTCATTTGACCCTTGTCTGTGATTGCTTTCTTCAAGGTTTTCCGTATGAGAGCACATCATTTGGGGACCTTTGGGCTGATTGGCAGCTGTTTTAATGGCAGAATTGTTCTGTCATAGAGAGAAGGACTTACAAAAGGACTTACAAAACTGTCATTTCTGGGATCTAGATTCCTAGCTGACATGGCTGTGGGGTTACTAGGTCTCAGAATTTACACCTTCATGACTCTCAATAGATATTGGTCAAGTGACAAAGTGCCTCCAGTCACCCAGCAGTGGGATGCAGATGCCAGTACAAGCCAGCTTTGTGATGAGAAAGTGCTCCTGGCTGAATTCATCCCCACTTTGGCCCAAAAGTCTAAGCAGCTTTATGTCTTTCATTGTTCTACTGTGTCAGTCTCTGTCAGTTTCTGTAGACAAAATGGATATGAGAACAAACAACTCTGCATAGCTAGTGTGTTTGCTTCTCTGCCTGTTGTTATTAAATACCAGAAAAAATCAACTTAAGAAAGAAAGGGTTTGTCTTGGCTCACAATGTGAGGTACAGTGTGTTGTGGTGGGGGGAAAGGTATGCTAACAGGAGCGGGAACTGGCTGGTCACATCAAGTCTAGGTCAAGAAGCAGAGAGGGGAGGTGGGCATAGTGCTTGCTCATTTTCCTTTCTTCTTTCCCCTTTGTTCAGTCTGGGACCCCAGCCCATGGAATGGGTCACCTATACCCAGGGTGGGTTTTTTCTCCTTAGTTTGATCTCTCTAGAAATTCCTTGGCAGACATGTTCAGAGGTGTGTCGCCTAGGTAATTTCATCCCCAGTCAAGACGACTGCGAAGATGTGCCATTTTGACCAAATTATTTTCCCCAATTTCCACTAGGAAACAAGTCAATCTCAGCCTCTCAGTAATCTTGCTCAATAGTTTTGTCATCTAAAGAGAGAAGTCCTCTGTAGTACCAGGGGTGGAGGGCACAGGGTGAAGGGATGAATAAGCTCACTGAGTCAACAGACTGAGGATTCGAATAGACCTTGAGAATCTGGAAAAGGGGCCATCACCCGGTCAGATGAAATGTTACATAAGGCATTTAGTTCAAAAAATCAACTGCATATGGATGGATGGGGAAGCCCTGCCTTACTTAATAGCCGTTCATGTGAAACAGACCCAGAGACTACAGTTGACCTCAAGCTCAATATGAATCATCTGTGTGCTGTGGCTGCCAAGGAGACTAATATAATCTTGGGCCATGTTAAGAGAAGTAGAGTATTGAGACCCCAGGAGGAGGCGTTCCCACCAGGCTCTGATTAATCAGACCACACTGGGAAGGGACACTGGGTCTTTTTCCTCCAATTCACAAAAGGTATCTTGGATGTTTGCTGGGTGCCCAGCACCATGGTGGAAGTAAATGAGATGCTATTCCTGTCCACACTGTTTCTAGTCCGAAGGAAATGGTCCTAGCGCTGTGTCTCACGTTGCACTGGATAAAAGACAACCACAGTGCATTTCCTCAGCTGAGTAGAACTCCATTTTGAGACAGACTATCATGTAGTCAGTCCATGGTGGCCTCTTGCCAAGGATGACCTTCAGCTTTAGATTCTCCTCTCTCCACCTGCCAAATGTTGGAATTGCAGGCATGTGTCATCATGCCAGATTTCAGCAGTGCCACAGATTGAATCTGGGGACATGTGCATGCTGGGCAAATTCTCCACCAACTGAGCTTCATCCCCAGACCCTTATGAGTACTTAACTATTTGCAAACATCACATAGACCACACGCACACAGAACACTCATACACACAAAGCACACATGCATATACATGCACACACACACACACACACACACACACACACACACACACTCACCCTGCCTCCTCAAGGCCTGTGCATCACTTCCTTCTCTGTCCTGCTCTGCCCTCCTTTCAGCTTGCTAACCTCCTCACAAGCCCCCGTGCCACAGGGCCTCTGACACCCCTGGACTTGCTGTGGTAAGTGTGTTCAATGGGCCTTCAGCACCCATCCCAGGATGATCTCTGCTGCTACTGAAAAGCCTGGGAGCTGCAGTCACACTTCCTAGGCTGCCCTGGAGCCAGGAATTTGGATACAAATTAGGCTTCGAAGATGGTCTCACAGCCTAAGCCTAAACTGCCCACTACTGTAACTCTAGTTCTTGGGCAAGTCACATTCTGGTGTCCAGGCATGGCCACCAGGATGGGCCATACCAGGTTGAGTGACACACAATTCTCATGCCACATAGGTCACTGGGATGACTGGTCTCTGTTTCTCACACTTGGGCCAGAGAAACCTGATGTTGTGTGAAAGGTAATAAGGAGAGGAAAGAAAAGATGCAGAAAACCCCAGGTCTGGCTTTGTGCCTCTGCTCGGGACTGGCCTGTGTTCATGGAGCCTTATGTTCACTCACATCCAGGGGACAGAGGAGCAAAATCCAAATATGTGTCTGGGGAGGACTGGAGAGATGTAGGAACTGCCAGTGACCACTACAGCAGCCATCAGCTTCCTGAATGCTGTTGGGTGGCAGGAAACCAACGGCTTCCTGGACCTGACCCTGAGGCAGCATCTTGACACTTCCTCATATCCAGGAAGGCCAGTCTCTATCTTGCTCCCATGTTTGTTTGCTCTTCACTTCACAGAGCACTCGGGTCTTCTGCTACCTGAAATCAAACCCTGATCAAGACTCACTCCTTTCTTGTATCCTGGTGTCCAAGATCACTGCCCTGAGCCTGGGCCTCTCTAAGTTCTTAGTACAACTCCCTGGTGTTGGTGAGGTATCCTTAGTTCCTTGTTTGTGGAGGACAAAAGGAACATCCAGAGAACCTGAAAGTTCACTAAATCAGAATGTAGCTCAGCTGGGTCACGAACCCAGTTCTGTCAGTTCATCATCAGCTCAGTCCTCCAACCCACAAACCACAGTCAAAGAAGCATTCCACAGGAGTGGGAGACCTGGGTTTGCCTTTCCAGGAGGAAGACCTGGCTCTGTTGCAGGGCTGGAGAGATGGCTCAGCAGTTAAGAGCATTGGTTCCTTTTCCAGATCAGTTAGGTTTGATTCCCAGCACCCACATGGTGGCTCACAACCATCTGTAACTCCGGTTCCAGGTGGTCAGCCTCCCTCTTCTGGCCTCCATGGGCACTGCGTGCACAGGGTTCACAAACACAGATGCAGGCAAAACACATGTACACATAAAATAAAAATAAAAACTCTTTTAAAATATATATTCCACTGCATTTTCCAAAAACCTGACCAGAGGGACACTTCTGGCCCAGTGTGTGCTTCCTAGACCTTATTTTTGAATTAAGAAGAGGTGTGTGCTTTTCTTCACCCTTGATCTTGAGCCAGCTTTTGTGACAGTCTTTGAGAAGGAAACTGTGACAGATGAAAGTGACACTGCTGTGAGGTCATCTGAGTCTGAACCTCTGCTGGATCCCTGAAAAGGCTTATCCTTTGCGCCCGACCTCCATGTTTGAAGAAACCCAGTTTGGACTCAGTCAAGAACTCAGCCCACAGTCAGCATCGCCTTGCCAGACAGGCCTAGGGATGCTTGAGACCTGGCCTTTGCCTCAGCCAGACTGATGTTGGGTGGGGCAGAGACTAGTTGACCCCTCAGTGTTCTATCACAGTTTTCGATCTGTAATCAAATAAATGTGTGCCGTCTTATTTTCCAGCCAAGTTTTGTCTCTCTTCAGTAAATTGCTGGGACAGGAACCCATACCCAAATCTACATGGCTGGGCACTCACTCTACTGGAAACATCCAAGAAACTTCTGCCTGGCTTCATGTCCTGGAAATTCAGAGTTGACTAAGACCCCTCAAGGACTCGTGCTCTTTTCCAGGTGACAGTTTATGAAATGGGTAATGAGGGCTAAAAATAGAGCTACAGAAAAATAAAACAGATTCATCAGGCTCTGACTGGTTTGGGTAATAAAAGAAATAAGTCCTGTGTTGATCTCTTCAGGCAAACAAGAGTTTGCATAAAGGATCGAGAAGGGCCTTTGAGCAAGGGAAGGGCCTGGGACCAGGATGGAAGGTGTGACTGAGGGTGGAGGGCACATCCAGAGAAGAACCACAGAGGAGACTAGACAGAAGCAGAAGGAATTAGGACTACACTCTTCCACACTTTGGGCCTCCCAGTCTTGGTACATCAAGTTTATCCCCTCATGGTCTCAAAAGAGCTGCTGGAGATCTAGGTACTACCTATAAAACTGATTTCTGGCCAAAGGTGAGTCTAATTTCCATTCCTGTCCTATCTGAATAGAAAAGATGGCTTTCCAGATGGCTTTAGGTCCATTGATCAAGACATGGCTATGGAGCTGGACCAGGAGGAGGAGGAAGAGGAGGAAGAGGAAGAGGAGGAGGAGGAATAGGAGGAGGAGGAAGAAGAGGAGGAAGAGGAGGAAGAAGAGGAGAAGGGGAGAGAGTGGCAGCTGAAGTATTCTCATGTCTGAGGACAAGCTGAACCACAGCACTGGTCTGGCTTCTTATGACGTGGGGTTTCCCTTCATACCTCACATGCTAACACCAGGGTGGAAGCATGCTGCCCTTGTCAGGAATTAGGGCACAAGGGAAAGACCAGTCATTACGAGCTCACCTATAATCACAATACTTGGGAAACAGCAGCAGAGAGGTCAAAGTTCAAAGCCATCTTTGAACACATAGCCAGTTTGGGGTTAGCCAGGACAACAAAACAAGCAAACAAAAACCAAAGTGGACTTTGGACTCCTTTGAATTCTCCCATAGGAATTCTTTCAGACTGATCTGAGATTGAACCCCAAGCTCACCTTGGCTGATGGAGCTCAATGTAATGGCTGTCGGTGTACTGCTGCAAAACCCAAGGATCCCCAAAGGTCCCGCATGGTATAAGCACATCAGAGGTGTGGAAAATCCTGCACTTCCCAGGATCCTTAATGGCCCAGCATCTGCTGTCTCACATGGCTGTTCCAGGGACTGTGGAACCTACCGGAATACCATCTGCCCCCTGTAGGTGAGTGGAATCACATGGACAGATCTGAGCAGGGCTTCAGAGAAAGCCAACCGACTTGTCACTTGCTCCCAATGATTGAGGAGACAGGAAAAGTGACTTCCAGCTCAGAGTAGCCCAGACAAGGTTCTAGGTAGGCTCAGCTTCAGATTTTGAGGGACAGAGGGGCTAGAGAGATGACATAGCAGTCAAAATGGTTGCTGCTCTTGCAGAGGACCCAAGTTCAGTTGCCAGCATCCACATGGGGGTAGCTCACAATTTCCTGTAACTCTAGCTCTGGGGAATCTGATGTCCTTTTCTGACCTCCACAAAGGACCACACTCAGGCGCACACATGCATACAGAGACACATGCACATGCACATAATTTATAAAAAATTTTTAAAAAAATGTAAATCTTAAGTGGGAGAAACCAACTTTTGTTGTAGTGGGATGTGAGGCTGTTTGTTTCTGAGACATGATTTCTGTAGCTTTACTAATGCACGGTGTGAACACCGAATCTGAGCTCTGGAATGAAAACAGTTCCTGACTTAGCTCATGTGACTTTAGGTTTGTTCAACTCTGGGCCTCAGTTTCCACATAGGAAACTCCACAGGATGGTTTGCAAGGACTGAAAAGGACACATACGAGAATTTTGTTCTTTTCTTTTTCCCCGCCCCAGGTGAGATACAAAGAGATAAGAAGACGTGGTCCCTGACTTATAAGAAGTCCGAAGGCTTTCTAAGGAATGGGCAAGATGAGATATTTGACATCTCTTCAGAGGGGGGCATGCCTGGGGGTGGGGCCGTCGTTCCAATGTTTAAGCAGCAGGTTTTAAGCTTAGAGATGAGGTGAACTCAGTCCCTGATCCTCCAATGGGATCTTTATGCTTTTTCTTTTCCATCTTGGAAATGAACAAAAACCAAAGTGTTCTAAAGTGGTAGATGCTGGCTCCTTTGTCCTGACCACCCCCATGCCTCCACTGTTTAGGAAATCTTATTCAATGGCTACTGTGACCCGTATCCTGCTGTGGCTGCTGAGGCTTACAGTGGATAGAAGCCAGTGTCAACCATTCACAACAGTGTGCAGAGTATCTGCTACACTGAGAATGCTGCCTGGAGGTGAGAGGCCTTGGCTGAGGTGAGGGCAAGGCTGAGGAGTCAGAGACAGTCCCACAAGGACAGACCCAGCCTGTCTGCATATGCATGGGCATCTGAGCAATTCTCTGAATAATACAGACTTGGATTTGAGTTCCTCCCGTAGCCCCGACTTTTTGTATAGCCTTGAACAAATGGTGAAGACCTCTATTTGTGGGTAGAGAGGTGAGGAGCTGAGTCTGGGTCTCTATTAGTCCAGGAAGACATAGAATTCCACATTTAACTAAGAATGACCTTGAATCTCTGATCGTCCCACCTCTACCTCCCCAGTGCCAGGAAAACAGGCATGATTACTACTGGTTCATCAAGTGTTGAGGATCAAATCCAAGGCTTTATGCATGCTAGGCAAGCATTCTGACAAGTGAATCATACATACTCCCAGGCCCCTATTCTTCCCTGTGGAAAGTGGAGTGCTTCCTTGTCCCCTAAGGCTGTCAATTGGAAGGACTACAGATGCTTCTCACAGTGCCCCCGGTAGCAGACAAAGCCTACATGCAGTCTAGGGGGTGTCCCTGAGAGAAGGCAGCTCCAGATGGGGAAGAGGTCAGGGCTCAGCTCTTCTCTAGGAAGGTCAGTGGCTGATGGAGTCACAGGCATGGGCAGAAGGCAGCTCTGCTGGCTTCCTTGGCATGGGCCAGTCCTTCCTCACGTCCTGCTTGGCCTTGAAAACAAGCAAACCGTGTTGGCCTCCCTCTCCAGCTGCTCCTCGTGCCCCAGATAAATTGTTTCCGCCCGGGAACCTCCTCCTCCCCAGCCGCCTTCCTGTCCCAACACCTCCGCTGGACAGTAAACTGGGCCCTATCTGTCTCCACCACGTCCCTGGCTCCCAGCCGGCTACAGACACACCCTCCCTCAGTCGGCAGCCAGATGTGCCTGTGGCATTCCCAGCTGTTCCCTTGACCCCAGTCAAAGCTCTCTCTGTCAAGGGATTTTTCATTCCTCCTCCAGTCCTATCTTAACTGCTCGCTTCCATAGTCTGGAAGCCTGAACTTGAGGGAGGGCAGGAATCTAGGGGTCTCTCCTGGAGTTGCTTTTCTGTTGTAATTTTCTCTCCCACTCCCCACTCCCTAACCATTTGCCAGCTCCAGTCTTCAACACTGTATCCCCAATAACCTGTTTCCATGTTCATAGTATGTCTCCCATCAGGCACCCAAGATCTCCATGTGCCCCAGGGTCCACCTGATGGGAAGGTGACATTGCGATGACACCCTCCCCCAGGTGAGGGGGATCTATGCTCCCCTCACCCTCAAGAGACTCCATCTTTATTTAGAGTCTTGCTTAGCTCATCTTCCCAGGAGGAGGAGACACTTTCATCCCTGCTGGCCACCTCTAAGTTACTGGATGGAGAATTTGCATCCTTACGCTCACCTTGGTAGAAGAGGGTTCTTATTCTCTGCTGAGCTTCAGGGACTTCACTGCTGGGATAAGGAGTGCCAGTAATGGGTTTGAGAGGAGACAGAGGCCTGGCTAACCTACTCCAGTCTTTCTGGGCTTAAGTGTTCTAGGTGAAGGATGTGCTAATCCAGTCCCAACCCAGTTTATGCAGTGCTGGGAATGAAACACAGGGCTTCTTGCACACTAGGCAAGGTACTGGCCCCTCTCAGCCCTATTCAATAATCTTAAGATATTTTGACACAATGGTTAGTCAGACCACACCTATGAAAACAGAACCTTGGGAATGTCTGTGAAGGGTAGGATCACTGCTGAGAGTGACGTGAAACCTTGTACACAGACATGCTAGGGAGCAGGGCTCTCCCGCTCTCTAGGACTCAGGCCGTTACCTCACTTGAGGCCCTTTGTCTCCACCCTCAGCATATGGCTGGCTTCTGCTCCTGCTGTTCTCCTGGAGCTCACCTAAGCTCAGCCTGCCCAGATATGCATCTTGACTCCTTATTCTCTATGGAAGGAGCTATCTAGCCCAAGTCTGAGACCCTGAGCTGTGCAGGGACAAGGAGCTGACTGGAGGGAAAGATGACTGAGAGCTGTCATCCTTGCTAGCCCCATTCTCCTTATAGAGCCTGGTGACTCCCATAGCTGGGGTTTACAGAACATTCACTATGGCCCAGGTCTTGCCCTGTGCATTGAGAATATACCACTTTCTCAAGTCTCTCAATGCTCTTCTGAGCTGAGTGCTGTCACCATGTCTGCTTCACATGTAGACAGGGAATTGGTGAGGGCAGATGACTTGCTCTAAGATGCCATTATCAGAACCCAACTTCTCATCCAAGCTAGAATGACTTTAAGTTTAATGCTTAAACCTTGGCTATGTGTCTGTACTATAGGAAGGGGACTTGGGGAACAACTTGTCCCAAACCACACAACAAATAAAGTCATCTGATCCTAAAACCATGGTGGCTGTCACTTGCTGCCCATCCTTGAAGGACACATACTTGGGAAGGTATCTCTGGTATAGATGTAGGGCCAGAGCTTGTCTGAGGCTGCCTGCAGTCTTTAGCCCTGATCTCTTCTTCCCAGTGCCCAGTTCAGCTCTGATCTGGGAGAGAGTCAGATCGACCAGGGACCCGGATGCTCATCTTGCTCAAGGTCACGAGTATGTTGGAAACAGGGCTCAGTTGCCAGGGTAGCTCTATCTGCCCTCATTCTGTTCTCTGGCTCCTGCTTGGATGAGCCAGGCCTTCCCAGAGCTACATCAACCCTAAGGGTATTTTGGTGGTCAAGGCAGAGTGACAAGTCCCAACATGTCATCTCTGAGGGGTTAAGATTAGCAAGGGACTTCAGCTGTGACTCAGAGGTGACTGGGGTCAGGCCAAGCCTGGTTCCTGTTACCACTCTCTGCTGATTCACCAGTGGAAAACATTTTGGTCCAAGACCTTTCTCTGCAGCATCCTCCCTCTTCTAATGGAGTACAGCATGGTGAGGACTGGGCTTTTCTATCCCTCAGCCTCTGAGCCTGGGCTACCCACATCAGCTGGTATGGCTAGAGCTCAGGGGTTCTCTTCTGAGGAACATTTTGACATCTCCACCAACACCATTCAAGTCATCTTTCCAATATCTATCCCTGATGTCTTAAGCCCCCAATGGGTTTAAGCCCACCTCCTCTACTTCAGAAGGACAACCAGAGAGCCACAGGTGGATCTGCATATACTATGCTATGAATTGTCAGATCTCACCAAACCTTATGAGGCCTTGTGTCCTACCAAGGGGCACACACAGTGACTGAGCCCATACATGTATGTGTAAGGGAGCTGGGGAAAGAGGACTTCTTCAGGGTATGATAGTCTGTCTTGATTGTCAAGCCCATGAGATTAGAATTACCATGGAAACAGATGCAAGCTCAGCACTAGCATTCACTTCTCTCTGCTTCCTGACTTCCTGATTTTAGGATAGTAGTTCCACTTTAAAATCAACTAAGGAGTTGAACAATGCAGGGACAATGTCCCTACCACACAAGATGGGGCTAATGAGTCGGGCAGTGGTGGCGCACGCCTTTAATCCCAGCACTTGGGAGGCAGAGGCAGGAGGATTTCTGAGTTCGAGGCCAGCCTGGTCTACAGAGTGAGTTCCAGGACAGCCAGGGCTACACAGAGAAACCCTGTCTCAAAAAAAAAAAAAAAAAGATGGGGCTAATGATGACTGAAGTGTGTGTGTGTGTCTGTGTGTCTGTGTGTCTGTGTGTCTGTGTCTGTGTGTCTGTGTGTGTGTGTGTGTCTGTGTGTCCACATGTGTGCACATAGATATGGCTGTGTACACATTCCTACAGAGGCCAAGATGTCAATGCTGGGTATTTTCCTTATTGCTTTTCTCCTTAGTTATTGAGATAGAGTCTCTCACTGAACCTGGGGCTTACTGACTCAGCTAGATAGGCTGCCCTCAAGCCCCAGGGAGCTGTCTGTTTCTGCCTCCCTCCACATGGGTTGTAGAGGCTATACTCAGGTCCTCATGCTTATATGGTAGGCACCTCAGTGACAGAGCCTTTTCCTTTCCTTGCTGCTGTTTCTTGCTTAGATGGAACTCACAGATGACAAGGAACCAGCCACTGTCTGGAGTGAGAGGTGGGGTAGACAAGATGGCTTAGAAATGGGCATCTAAGGAAAGGAAAAGAGTGTCTGTACAGAAAGAGAGAGGATTTGGGAACCATGGTGGGTCCACCAGGAAAGGGCATGTTAGGACAAAGCCACTAGGCAGGCCCTCCTTGCCCAAGGACAGCTGGTCTCAGTAGGTCAGAGGGTTCTGATGTTTCAGGGTGGGTGGCGGGTCTGCCTTGGAGGGAGGCCGTACCTCGTGAAATCTGGCTGAGAAGGAACTCAAGGCAGGTCATGAGCTAGGTCGGCTGTGGCCACACACAGCCTGCAATGCAGTTTGTCTCTGCTTCTCAAGGCCATCCTGTGTGTGGGGAGCACAGCTGGCTTGTCCCTAAGGAGCCCAGCAAGATCTGCACTCTTCCCGATTGATTCATTCCCCTGGCCCCCAGAGACCATCAAGGCCAGCTCAGGTCGGTCATTAACACACTCAGAAAACAACCCCTGCTCTTGCTGGCCTTGTTTACTACTTTCTCCACAACCTTGTTCAAACCTGAACATCCACATACAAGAGTTTACTGAAGGTTCATAGTGAAGTCCAAAGGAGCCCACTTGCCAGATGATCTCCAAAGTCATACTCTTGACTCAGTCCGTGGAAGACTGGTGAGGGGCTGGGGCATTTCTGAAAACCTGGGCACCCTTATTACTACTTCTAACTGGCTAGGGACAAGGTAAGCATCATTAGAAGATGGTACAGAGAAGTTCAGGAAACCTTCAGGATACCCTTGTCACTCTCTAGTCTATCTCTGTACCCATTGCAGACACACTTGGAGTACTTCTCCCCATCACAGCCTGGTTTGCAGTTACCCCCACTAACTCCTCAAGGTTAAGACTAGACCCAACCCCCAGGATACCTTTAGGGCTCTCTATTAAGCTTATTTCTATAGGTTTCCTGGAATTCTAGTAGTTTAGGGATTATCATACTGTCTTGTCATTGTCCAGATGGCTGTAGAGACAGTTTACTGCCTGCTTGCTGCTTAGTGAGCCCTGCAGAGATGCTGAAGACAGAGAGTCACTCCTTCTAGCCCCATTCCTGCTTTTGGTCCTACTTTCTGTGACCATGAATCTGTTTATATTTTCTCGAGCTTTGTGTAATTGGCACTGTGTGCTGTGTGGGGCCTGGAGTCTTTCATTCAACATAGTTATTTTGAGATCTGCCCAAGCTATTGCATGAATCAGTAGCTCTTTTAACTACCAAGTAATGATCTACTGAATGGGTATACCAGAATGTGTTTACCCATACACCTGTTGGTGAATATCGGAGCTGTTTCCAGTTCCAAGCTATTGCAGATGAAGTTGCTCAGCATGTGTTTATGAGTCTTTGTGGAGTTTTGTGTGGTGTATGATTCTATAGTTCTAAGTGCTGTCTCCCATAGGGAGACCTCCAGATGAAGGAGAATGGCCTCAAAGGGAAGGAAGAAGGATGGAAGCAGATTCATGCCCTCGACGGGTTCCCAGAGAAGTGAAAGATGGTTCACACAGCCATTCACCCCAGAGGTCTTATCATCCCTAGTTTGGATCTGAGGCTGCTAGGGACCAATGTTCTAAAAGCTACTCCACTTTTCCCTTGAATAAGAAAGGAGAAGTGTGTGTGTGTGTGTGTGTGTGTGTGTGTGTGTGTGTGTGTGTGTGTAGATAGATGCTCATAAACACAGAGGTTCCAGGTTGAGGCAGGAGTCTTCCTTAGTCATTCTCCACCTTATTTGTTGAAGCAAGGACTCTCAGTTGAACCCAGAGCTCACCTATACAGCTAGCCCAAGCAACCTTCTTGCTCTGGGGATTGATTATTTCCACCCTTTGAGTGCTATCTATAATAACAGGTGGCCTGCCATGTCCACCTGACATCTGAATGTCATGGCTAGTCTTTTGTCATATTGATACAAACTAGAGTCATCTGGGGAAACCTCACTTGAGGAATTACTTCTATCAGCTTGACCTGTGTGTAGGTGTATCTGTGCAACATTTTCTTGATTGGTAATTGGCATGGGAGTGTTGAGACCACTGTGGGCAGTGCCACCAGGAGGCAGGTCGGACTGGGCCTTGTAGGAAAGCAAACTGAGCAAGCTGCGAGGAACACACCATTAAGCAGTGTTCCTCCATGGCCTCTTCTTTAGTTCCTATCTCTACTTTCCTGCCCTTCAGTTTCTTCCTTGGCCTCCCTCTAAGAGGGAGTATGTTTGGGATATGTAAATCACATAACCCCTCTCCTCCCCACATTGCTTCTGGTTGCGGTCTTTCTCACAGCAACAGAAAACAAGCTAAGACATGGGCTCTGGAGATCTGAACTCTGGCCTCATATTTGTATGGCAGGTACTTTAACCACTGAACCATCTCCCCAGCCCACACCTGACCTGTCCCCTCACCACCCTGACTGTCTGGGCATCAACCTTGGGTCCTCATACTTTCATATGAGCAGCTTTCTTGACTCCTCAGGAATTTCTAACACCTGTCTATAGCCACTGGGCAGGAGGCAGAAACTCTCCTTCTCTCTCCAGTCCTAAGCAACCACACACTCAAATATGAGTCTGTCATAGGAAAATGGACAGCAGGTGGACAGAGGACTAAGACAGAAGAAGCCATTCAGGCTGAGAGGTGGCGTTGTCATGATGTTCATGATGTCACCTAGAGGAGCTTTCTGGCCTTACCTCAAGATACCAAGGATCCATCGGCTGGAGAGGCAGCTGAGCTACACAGAGGTTGAAAAGCTCCCTTGACAATGTTACTGCTTTGGGTCCCCAGTTACACCATTCTTTCTTGTCTTGGAGC
The DNA here is from genome assembly GCA_028551405.1 of Uromys caudimaculatus. NCBI lineage: Eukaryota > Metazoa > Chordata > Mammalia > Rodentia > Muridae > Uromys > Uromys caudimaculatus. Next base: position 58,110,093 of record CM052700.1, read on the forward strand.
TGAGATTCAATAATCCCTGGGGTCCCTGTCTCCTTCTCTAAAGCAAGCTAGTCTCAGAGCCTTTCGCCTTTCACTCTCCTTCTTAGATCCTCCCATCTTCAAAGTGAGTCATTCTGGTTCATGGGCCCCTTTCCCAAGGCCTGTCTTACTTCCCTCCCCTCCAGGAAGGTTCCTGTGATCAATTGAAGTCACGCCCTTCACCTTATGTGCCAACCTTCGCCCTTTTCCAGTGTGCTGAGGTGGCCTCCTCACCAGCTCTCAAGGAAAACACACAGACCAGACAGCACCTCAGAGAAGCCTCTGGCAGCCTAAGGTAGGCACCAGCTAAGCAATGTTCTGTGGCAGGTGGTCTCAGACACTGCCATAGGTCCAGGCACAGGATCTGCATAGTGTGATGAGAAGGGTCACAGGAATGAGCTGTCCTCATGTTTCCCCCCTGGTGTTAGGTCCCCAAGAGCCAGGAAAGAGTTCACCATGGGGGACTGATCTCCAGGGCTCTGGCTTCCCTCTGGGACACACTCACCCTCTTCTTGATTTGTACTCACACAGTTAATAGATCTCCATGCTTGATGTGGCATGCTGGGAGTCCAGGAACAGAGAACGGTAGATGCTGTGCCAGGATTGTCCTGGGCTTTGCAGATCTGATGTAGATGAGACAACTGGAAAGTACAGTCTAATCCAAGACTCAAGGCTTATGGGCCAAGAGCCTAGAAAGGAAGAGGCCACATGGGGTCCAGGGCCTGGGAGGGTTTCATGAATACAAAGTGAGAAAAACTGACCTAGAAGGGATGTCTTTCACCAGAGAATCAGTCACATAGAAAGTCCCAGAATCCAGCAGCACAGCCTCTTCCAAGTGACAGCAGACTTGACCTGGGTTCCTCTGATCTAGTTCCTCTCATTACCAACCTCAGGTCAGCACTTCTTCTTTCTTAGATGCAGGATTCCCCTATCTCCTCTCCTACATTGTAACCTCCTGCCACAAAATTCCTCTCAAGGGCATCCAGGCGTCTATGCAGAGTTGTGCAGGGGCAGGAGGCACTGGATGCCAACACCTTCCCTTTCCTCCCTGGCACTAGCATTGGATCCGTATTGAGAAATAGGCAGTTGTGTCCTGGCTACAGCCCAGGCTCCACATCCTGACTGTCAAACCATCCAAGACCCTTTGGGTGTGGGATGTGGAGAGGTGACGACATGGAAAAGATTCTCCTGTCTTTACTACTAATAACCCAGGATTTCTCCAGGTCGGGGCAGCAGTGGCATTGCTGAAAATAGCTGGCGGTTCCATGGGTCTTGGAGAAAGAGACAGAGACAGACAGAGACAGAGAGACAGAGACAGAGAGACAGAGAGAGACAGAGACAGAGACAGAGATAGAGACAGAAAGAGAATGTGTTTGGATCAGAAACACTGTGGGAACATATTTTTAAATACCTATGTCCAGCCTCACCCTGGAGAAACTGAGTCAGAATACCCAGGATAACCGTGTTCTATTATTAAATGTTCTCTGAAGGATTCTGATGTCCTTCCACAGCTCCACCCTCCCCAGTTAGAACCAGGTTGGGGGTGGGGTCAATCCTTCCCTGTTCAGTCAGGTACAGTGGTACATATGGCCTTTCTAGGGTGTGCATACCCAGCACCACCTTCCTCCCCATCACCCCAGCATCGCCAGGCTCCACATCTGAGGGCCTTCTCCCCTTCCTCTGGGGTGGTTTGCCCCCACTCACTCCTCCCTTGCTCCTTGAGGACTTGTCAGGTGCACATCTTTGGATTCCATTCTTGGTGTCCTAGTTTCAAGCCACTTTTGATAATGGATTTTGTTTCTCTCTTTGTGACTTAGATTCTTTCCCAGCTATGGTGGGACACCTATGTCCCTTCTTCCCCAACATTTTACTCCCCTTGCTCCAGGACTCTTCTTTCTGTAGCAGGTCTCTTGGAAGCCCTGGCACTGCCTTTGTCTAAGGCCATCTCTAAGCAAAGACTACCGTCCATGCCTTCACTCTAGCTCATGCCACCGGTGTTACGCTGCATTGCTCAGTGTACTTACACACACACACACACACACACACACACACACACACACACGTATATACATTTATATATATATATATGTATATATTTATATATGTATATACATGAATACATAACTGTATACATGTGAGTGGATGTGAGTGTGCACATGCATGTGTGTGTGTGCACGTCTGTGTGTATGTGTGTGTGCACGTGTCTGTGTCTGTGTGTGTCTGTGTGTGTGTTTACATGAGTACGGGTGCTGGCAGAGGCTAGAAGAGGATGTTGGGTGCTCTGGAGCTGAAGTTACAGGTGGCTGTAAGCCACCAGACATGGGAACTGAGAACAAAATTCATATCCTCTGCAAGAGCCATGTGCTCTCCTAATGACTGAGTCTCTGATTCCATCACTGTACCTCTGTCACCATCATTGCTACCGCCTAGAACGACAAAGAGTCTTACCAGCAACCACCACCCCCCCCAGCTTCTCACCATCTCCCATTACCAGTGGGCATCTCACAAGCAGGATCACTTTGGGCATTAATCCATGGCCTCTGGACTGGCAGCCTCTGCTGACCCTGACTTGAACCAGGTTCTTGCTTGGCACATCCATTCTGCTTTGACTATTTCAGGAATTGTCATGAATTTCCCAGTCAGCTGAGGGTGGTGACCCTGCACTGCTGGCATCATCTACTTGGGGACCCTAATCTACCTCACTGTGGAGGCACCCTCTGGATCTTACATTTGCCAGGGGCATTTCTGGGGTTCCCACCCTTTTGGATCTCATCCTCTAGAGAACCTAAGCTGGAATCTTTCACTGATTTCCACATTGTTAGACATTCCTGAGGGAGGTATCCTCTTGGGAGCAGTTCCTCAGGATGCTCCCTTCCCCTTACTGACAGGAAAGAGCTTTCTCAGAGAATCCTGTGCTAATGAGGGTGGACTCCCTTGAGAGACCTTAGACTGAGAAGTGAAGCTACTCTCTCACAGAAGTCAGAGGTTGCTGGCAGATAGAGGACACAAGGAGAGTGTCAAGAGCAATGCTTTCTTGGCCAGCGTGTAGGAAAGCAGCACTACAACGTGTACCACAGAAAATGTCAAGTTTCACAGAAGATGGACCTTGGCTCCAGCCGTCAGTAGATCAATGGCCCTGCTAGTAAGGTGTTCTAATGTTTCCTTAGGCTGCAGAAGTCCATTGGCTCTGTGTTTCACGTCTGGCTTCCCCCAGGGATGGCCCAGCCTGCTCCCAGCCTGGGAGTGGCTGTGCGCATGTGCCAGATCCGTGTTGTTTCCACGGCCGCTCCCTGTTTCCAGGTTGTGTCCACCACACCCGGCGCCAGCTCCTGTCCTGGCAGGCCCAAGTGCAGACACAGGGCCTGGGGCACTCAGGGCCAGGAATATGTGGACAGATGCCTATAGTCAGACACAATAAAGGTCTTCCTCTACCTCCAGGAAGCCCTGAGCTCAGGTAATTGTGTTCTGCCAGGAAGGATGCCACCTTATACCCAGGGATGAGCCAAATGCTAACTGAGAACTGCTGTCTTCTCATTTGTTCACTGTTATTAAATGCTGTTGTGTGCTGCCATTCTGGCTAGACCCTAAAAGTCCTGCCCATTCTGGCTAGACCCTAAGTCCTTCCCAGGTTTCTTTTTCCAAAGGTCTCACTACAAGCCTACCCTCTCCTGGATGGTATCCTTGGTTTTGATCCTTTTCCCTTAGAGAGTATGATCTAGATTTCCATGGACCCCTTTCTTTATGTATGCATGGTCAGGTGTGTGTTTAGGTGCATGTGTGTGTGGAGGTCAGAGGTCAACTTTGGGTGTCTTTCCTCAAGAGCTATTAGCTTTTATTTGAGACACTGGAGTCTGGGGTTTGTCAGTTAGGCTCAGCTGGCTGGACAGTGAGCTCTGGGGATCCTTCTGTCTTCACCTTCTAGCACATGGATTACAAGCACACCCCCACAGCCAGCGTTTAACATAGGCTCTGGAGTTGAATTCAGGCCCTTGGGCTTGTATAGCAAGCATTTACCATCTGAACTGTATCCTCAGCCTGACCTCAAACAAACCTTGATCTCATACCCTTGGTGCTGACCACAGATTGAATCTAACCCTGACACCAAAGGACACTGGCTTTGGAACCACACATTTCAACTCCATTTGCTGCTTTTAAGAGAGAACCATTGGGCCAGCCTCCGCCCTCTGCAGCAGTTGGTCCTGACATGCAGCAACCGCTCCCAAAAAGCATAGCTGCACACCTGCTCTATTCTCCTTTGAGGCCCTTCCATTGCAGTTCCATCCTGTCTTCTCCAGGGAGCAGAGGAAATAGGAAGTGGGCTCCAGTCACAGGGGCAGGGATTCCCCTCTAAGCTCAGAACTCTGCCCTCGGAGCCAGCGGCCACCTAGTGGCGTCTCCATGTCACTGCGCCACTGTATCTCCTATCCTTAGATGGGCTGGGGATTTGAGTGGTAAAATGTGTGGGCAGCAGGCACCATGAAGACATTTGGAACCTCCGTGTGTCATCTCAGATGGTAGCAGAGGGGATTCTCTTCCCCAGCACCCCCCACTCCCCTCCAGCCCAGCAAACTTCTGCAGACACCACCACAGTGGTACAGAACGGTCTACCCACTCCCACCCTTGCCTTTCTCATTCACCTCTCTCAGACTTTCTTGTTCTCAGCCTCTATCTATTCAGTCTTTCCAAGTCCTTCTGTTAGTCCGTCCTCTTTGTTTCTTTCAGCTAAGTCTTCCACATCTCTCGCTTATTCACACACACACACATACAAATGTATTCTTGCTTGACATCTCAGGGCTTTCTAAGGCCATGAGCCCAAAAGCACTCTTTTGTCTGTTTGTATTGTCTTATTTTCTTTGATTCATGGAGTCTCATGTAGCCTGGGATAACCTCAAACTCCTGACCTTCCTCCTGCTACTTCCTAAATGCTGGGATTATAAGTCTTGATGCTTTCACTGGAAACCTGAGCCTTAGCTACGGGCTCACAATAAAATCTATAAGAATCATAAGGGGATGATCTTGAAACTGACTACTCCCATGTGACAAAGAAGGATAACAAAGATGGGGAGGCCATCTTCTTCCCCGTGAAAAAGAGCTGCTTCTTGGGACAGCACATCCTGTTAGTGATGGACCTGGACGCTTGGCCAGCGTTCCTCCTTTACTTCGCAGACAGTTTTTCTTCTCTAGGCCAGTGGGTCCTGGCATACACAGCTCCTGCTTTCTGTTGCTTTAGCCTTATTCCCTCAGGGCTGGGTGACACTACATTAGACAGCCCTTAAACACACCGAAACACGCCTGGAACACTGAAGCCAAGTTCCTGATTTGGGAAAGAGATGTTGAGATGAGAAAGCTGAGTTAGAAGCAGGAGATTCTTGGTCCAAACTCATTGAGATCTGACTCTGAGGGGGTTAACTAGATGGATGGACAGCTGGACAGCCTCAGAGTTCTGGGGAAGGCCATGCCACGATCTTTACTACCAATTTGCACTTCCTCAAAATTCTCAGTGCTGTGAACAAAACTGTAGTAGATGTGGAGAGTGTGCAGAAGAGAAGGTTTCACAGACAAAGCACCCAGAGAGCTTTGTATGATACACCATTGCCCTGAAGGAAGCCTCCAGGGGGAGCAGCCACCCCTAGGCATGAATAGGACACCCAAAGACCTGACCACAGTTCTCAATTTTGTAGGATGAACTTTGGAGAAGCCAGTAAACACTTTCTACACTACAAAGCAAAATGTGTGCAGAGGCTGGCAAAGGCTCTGACTTTGAGTGGTAGCAGCATCCGCAGGAGGACAATAGTTTGCCCACCCCACCCCTATCACAGAGGAGAGGCACTGTGTCTTTGATTCTGCACCCAGAGGCCCCAGCTCTTTGGCAGGAGGTATGAGACAGTCTCATAATGAACTCATGATCCTCCTGCTTCTGCCTCCAGATTGCTAGGATTACAGGAGTTCCCTCAGCCTCCTGGCAGGTCCAGTCTTCTAATGTCACCACCATGAGAATTGTGTTTCAACATGAGTTTTGGAGAAAGTACAGTCAAACCATAGTGGTGAGTGTGGATCTGATGCATGGAAGGAAACACACCTGTAACCCAGCACTCAAAAGATGGAGGCAGGATGGGTGCTAGCTGTTTGAGGCCAGCCTGATCTCAAACCAGTCTCAAAACAACATCTGGATAAACCTAGGCTGCCCAGGGAGACCTTGTCTTGTAGAGAGAATCTCTTGTACTGTATGGAAGAATCCCCTGTCAATAAAAAATGCTTAGGAAAGAAATAGGGAGGTGGGAGTTCCAGTACAGAGAGAGGATCATAGAGGAAAGACAGGCGCTGGTCGAGGGATTCGGCCCCACAGACAGAGGAAGATGGTTGCATATAACTGAAAACCAGGTAACCAGCCATGTGGCAAAACTTAGAACAGAATAACAGGATTTAAGCTATGAGCTAGTCAGGGATCGATCCAAGGCTTTTGGCCTAGGTATTTATTCATACATAAAAAGCCTCAGAGTCATTATTTTGGAGAACTTGGTGTGGGAAGCTTGCAGTTACATTACCTCAAAATAAATAACAACCAAGAAAACAAAGAATCTTCAAGCCATGAAAAAATGGGAGCCTTAAACACCCATTGCTGATTGAACAACTAAACTGAAATGGAGATGCATATGCTGTGTGATTCTAACTACATAAAATTCTGTAAAAGACTGAGCTATGGAGGTTGAGCTACAAAAAGATTGGAGGTTTGGGGAAAGTATGGAGCGGGAAAAGGAGGAGTCAGGCAATGCACGAAGGATTTTAGGGCAGAAAAAGCATCCTGTGGGAGACTCCAGTGAAAGCACACCGCAGGCAAGTGGAATCCATCCAGTAGCTAGGGGACATCCTTCTCTAAAGGAAGGAAGG
>CM052700.1:58117098-58161482 GCA_028551405.1 Uromys caudimaculatus
AAACGGTGGAGTCAACCAATGACGGACTGAAACCACAAGACGAACATCCCCTCCTTTAAGATGCTTCTCTTAAGTGTTTAGTTACAGTGACAAAAAGCTGACTAGTACATGCTATAGACATCACTCTGCACTAACCAGCACTCTGTAGAGTCACCATCACGCACTAAAGGCCAACCCAAAAGACTGAGGACAAAGTACAATGTTGTCCTGACAATGTTTGTCTCATGGTAAATAGAGCAACTATGAGTGAGAGCTTACACACTCCTCAATTTATATACCTGACACTTGTCAAAAGGAATCAGGCAGCTGTCCACTTAGGCAGCTGAGAAAAACTGCGTTCAGAACGGGTAGTGCCTTTGGAAAGCTCATCTGTTTATTAAATGTAGGATTATAAGCAGCTCAGACACTGCATTTGTGGACTGTCCCTCCTTCCGCCTCTCTGCCCTGTACAGAGGCCCTTGTTCTTTCCAAATAACCCAGTAAAAGGGCCATCAGTGGTTTTTAAGGGATCTTCCCAACGTAGCCCTTCTGGGATGCTAAGAAGTATGGGGGACAGCACCAGTCTCAGTTTACACTATGCAATGTAGGAGATCTCAGTGATTGGTTAATCTATGGAGTAACCTTGACTGCTAGCTAGCAGGAACCAATCTTCATCTCCTCCTGTCCCACCATACTGTCTGGACCCTGGGCATGCTATAAGGCAGGAGACTGGCTGCTTTGGGGGAGACACAGCATCCAATCCCAACAGCAGGAAAGAAGGTAGATTAGTTCAGAGAGAGGAAGATGCTCTTTCTGAAGGAATGATCTGGCTTGACAGAAATGATAGTTGCACTGACTACTATGATCCTACATTATTAGCTGTCTAGACAGTCAGATCTTGGGCTTTGCTTGTTCCTAGGGAAGGTTCCTCTGTCTCACCCATGCTTACCTTCTGAAAGATGCCCACAGAAATGGGGGTACTCTTAAGACTCCCACAGTCTCTTATTGCTAGCATCTTCAATATGCTTCACAACCCATGGTACTTAGATATTAGATATTCGATCAACATGTTTGAAAAACGAAGCCTGTGATGCCACACTTGATCCAATGGGAGATTTAGAGAACCTTTGGCCATACTCAGAGCCAGGTGTGGAGTTCTGTGACTATCTTGTCTCTGGCCAGAACCTGGCTTCTTGGGTCAAATAAATGGCTTGAACTCACAGCCATACCTTTCCCTATGTATCCTCTCTACTACTGTTGGGGAACAAGGGCAGACCCGCCTTCTTCTCCAGATGGCAGAGCCCTAAGGTCAGGAACCTGGTCTTGGACACCTGGGCTCTTGGAAGATTTGTGGGGTCTGTACACACTCAGGATCTGGCATATTACTGTTACTTCAGTGAAAAGAGCTCCGAGCTGCAGCTTGCAGACCAGGACAGCCTGAACATCAGCCTCACGGAATGATAGAGATCTTCTGGTCCAACATTTCCCAACCACCAGTCAGTCCAGAGGCAGGCGCAGCTCCAGGATACATTTTTACTGGTCTGCACAAATTTTCCTCCCCCACATTTCTTACCTCCTTGTGTTATAAACTGAAACTCATCCAGGTAGCTTCAAACCTCCAAGAGCAGAGCTGGCAATCCCAGTGGGGACTCTCGCAGGGCTGGATAATTGTGTGGCATTGCTGTCTGTGTTCTGAGTCTAAATGCTGTCTGTCTGCTTCCTCCAGTATACAAGGGTCTGATGAAAGAGAAGTCATCTTCCTGCCTACCTACAATTCCCCAGAATCAGTCAAGGTTTGCCTTACCTGCAAAAATGTCTGCCACCAATGAAGCCTGTTCCACAACTGCTATTCACCTGGTACTACTTCCATTATCAGTCTTTTTTGGGCAGATTCCCTTCACTGAGGATCATTTGGTGACCCTGGTTCATGGTCCTCTGTACAGTACAGTCCTCTCTTCTTGCACACACAAATACAATGTGAAATTATGAAGGTGTGCTCTCCTTGTTTCCCTTTACCAGGCTGTGAGCTCCTTGAAGGACACAACTCGACTTTTCTGGCATGGTATTTACAAGGCCTGGCATTTGGCAACGTCCCAGTACATTTTCACTGAACATATTCATGAGATCAGTCAATGGATATACAAATGGAGGGAGGGGTGAAGTTGGGATGGGAGGGTAGATGGATAGATAAAGAGATGAATACATGAAAGGAATGAATAAATGGGAAAGGCAATGGATGGATTAACAGATGTGGGGGTTAGAGGGAGGGATGGTATGAATGGATGAGGGGAGCAATGGAAATAAGGAGGAAAGGATGAAGGAAAGTAAGGATGGATGGGTGGGTGGATGGATGGGTGGGTGGATAAACGAAGAAGTAGAGAGAGAGGGAGGGATACAGAATAGGGAAGATTGGGTAGATGGTTGGCTGGTTGAATGAGGGTCAGTATCACACCATTTAGACTCAATAATGAACAGCTACCACCCCATCAGAAATGGGATAACCTGTTGACAATAGATCCTGTAATGAAAGTTGAAAGCTTTGAGGACCATGTTCATATCATCATCCATCTTTTTTCTCTTCCTCAAGGACCAAAGGAAGAATTCATGAGCCACTTCTTCATCCCTTGGAGTGCAGAAGAGGTTGTAGCCTTTATTGTCTGTTGTCTACACATCCAGACTTTAGGGTGTAGCTTTGTTTGTGTCAGTGGCAAGGAACATAAAGCATGGGGAAGAGCCTTGGGCAGCCTTCTCTCTCAAGCTGCCTGAAGCCTGCTGCTAGCCCCCAGTCCTACCTCCTCACTGTCTAGTGTGTCAGCCTAGTCACTTCCTGTGCCATGGCCCCTATTCCCAAGGATGGGCTGCTGCAGTTGGATGCCAAACTGGATTGTTAGCCTGACTCACGCATTTTCATTCATTCAGGTACACCACACCTGGACATGCACACTCGTGCACATACCTGCTGCTTCTAGTCAAAATGGAAATCCAGACCCAAGATCCCAATAGTTGACAAGGGAGCCTTCTGGTCTGTCTGGGTCATACCAAGACTGGGACATGCTTCTTACCTGAGATGAAGCAGAAGTGCTGAAGACATGATGTGTGTGTGTGTGTGTGTGTGTGTATACAGAGGCCAGAGGTCAGCCTCAGCTGTTGTTTCTCTATTACACACACTTTGCATTTTTGAGACAAGTTCTCTCTGACCAGTTCCTCATCGAGTGAGTGGGTGTCCAGGGAGCCCTGGAAATCCAGCTCTTGGCCTCCTCAGCACTAGAATCACAAGCACATCCAAACTCACTTGAACTTTTTACGTGGATTCTGGGGGAGGGTGAGCTCAGGGTCCTCAAACTAGAGAGGCAAAAGCTTTACCTGCTGAGCCGTCCCCTCAGCCCCATAAATGTAGCTATTTCAGCACAGGGACCTGCTCCAGGCTAACGTTTCTACCAGTAATACTAGAAACAGCACTAATTATTTACTTAATGTGTTTATAAAAGAAATAAATGTAGTCAATTAATTCACACTGAGGTGAAAATGACTCAATTTAATTTCTCTCCCAGTAGAAAATGATCCTATTTATGATGAAGACACTGAGTAACTAGGAAGGGAAGGAAACTCCTCACTCTGGGAAAGCTGAGCAGATGACAGAAACTTCTGGAACTGGGCTATGGTGGGGATTGCACAACGGGTGAATTTACTAAAGTCACCAATGACACTGATGCTGGGAATGAATTTTATGGCAGATAAATTATGTCATAATAAAACTGTAAAAAATGAAACCAAAAAAGAAGCTAGCTCGTCTAACTTTACCCTGCAGCAATCTCCATCAGAAGTCACAAGGGAGCTACTGGTGGACAGCTGTATTCTCTGGGCCCTCAGCTGAAGGCAGCTCCTGCATGAAATGACCTGGCCATTATCTAGAGACCTGGCCTCAACTTGGGCAAGAGCAAGCATGCGCTGTTCTCGTCCACACAGCAACCATGCCAGGGAATGGTGTATTTGGGAACAGAGGTGGGTGGTCAGAGCACGTCTCAGAGAGCCAATATCTTGTAGGAATGGCATAGCAGGTGCACTTTTGCAAGCACATAATGGGGAACCGGCTTATCAGATAAAATGACTGTGCCTAAGCATAAAGACCTCAGTTTTCTCCCAGCATCCATACAACAAGCCAGGCATTATTGGGTACATCTGTAATCCCAGAGATGGGGTGGCGGAGATAAGAGGGCCTCCAAGGTTTGTTGGCTGAACAGTCTAACCCAATGAGAATGAAAGGCCCTGTCTCAAAGAACAAGATGGCTGTTTTTTTACAAAAGTTCCCAGTGCCCACATGGTGGCTCACAACCATTCATAACTCCAGTTCCAAGGTATATGACACACTCTTCTGACCTTCACAGGCACCAGGTATGCACATGGTACACATGTGTACATGCAGGCGAAATACTCATACACACAAAAATAAAATAAAAGGGTAGATTGTTTTTGAGGAATGACACACGAAATTGAATGTGCATGCCTACATGCATGTGTGTAGCCACATATAAGAACACACACACACACACACACACACACACACACACACACACACACACACACACACACACACCGGAGCAGGCAAAGAGAGGCTACTGAAGCATCAAAGGCCCTAAGAGTGGAAAGTGGGATTCAAGAAACTGGGAGGGAATTACGGGGAGTGGAGAGAGAAGCCAAACTACAAGGACACCTGACTCTCTCTAGGCTCCTTCTGTGAACCCCACTCTCTGGTCCTGGGTAGCCTACACAGTCTTCCTTGCCTCCTCAGCAGTTCAGATGTTTCTGGGTGTTTGACAAACCCTGGTGGACAGCAATTCCCATTCCAGAAGAAGCAGGGTAGAGGCAGGCCCAAATGTAGGTCAAAGCAAGATCCTAGACATTGTTATGAGAAGAAGGAACTGGATTCCTGATGGGTCTCTCCTGACAAGCTCCCTCCATGGCCCCAGTGCATCTCCAGTCGAATAGCTAACCCTGACTTTCTCTTCTTCTCTCAGTGCTCCCTCTCTTTCAGGACAGTTCTCCCTTCCTTTCAGGATTTGGTCCTCCCTCTCTTTCAGGACCCAGTCCTCCCTCTCTTTCAGGATTCAGTCCTCTCTCTCTTTCAGGACTCAGTCCCATTTCATTTTCTTTTTTTCCCGCCACCCATTGCCCCCACCCCTGCTCTCATTTCCTCTTTCCACGGTGCAAGGGAATTTCGGCTGGAACAGCTCACAGTGTGTGGTGGGCCTGAGAGGGGCATCCAGAGGTCGCTGGAGCTGAGAGGGCCCCAGGCAGGGGCTGAGCCATGTGTCAGTGCCAGGGCTTGGCACTGGCTATGGCCATGGGGGGCTGGGAGCAAAGGAACGCCTAGGAGGTGAGAGACAGAGGGCAGCGTGAGGCCTGAGGTCTGCCAGAGCTGGAGACCTGAGAGGAGGTGGGGAGGACACTGGCACTGAGACAGGAGACTCTTGCTGTCCATTTCTCATTCAAGCTTCCAGCATCTTCCGTGGAGTCTCCTAGCGCTGGCTTGGAAGGTACCACCCCTGCCAAGAATTCTCCTTTCTTTCTTTTTCTTATTCTTTACTAAATTAAATAAAAGGGGGACTGTGTCTATCTCTATTTCCATGGAGTCAAGTCTGAACCTCGGCTGATCCTGGAAGCCAACCAGGTACGTGGAAAGAGGAAAAGAAGACAGCCAAAGAAAATGAAGCCGTGCCTTGAAGGCCAGTGGGAGGCCATGGACAGGGATCTGTGGGAGGCCCTGAGCTAAGGGGCTGAGAAAGGGGATCCTGTCTGGCTTCGGGACAGAGTGGGGAATGCAAGTTAGGGGTGGGTGCTCATAGGGGGCTGCTGGGAATCAATAGTTACTATTAGAGCCAGAATATGGCAGCCAGCCATAATGGGGTGAGCCTTCTAAGGCCTCTCAGAGAACCCAGAGAGAGCAGAAGGTCAGCAGGCGAGTGTGGTGGGCACACTTGGTAGAATGAGGGGTCTATAATGCTTGAACCTTCTCCCAGTCTGGAGATCCAGTCTTCCTGTCTCTTCCTACTCTAGCCTGTACTTAGGTCTGTCCCAGGCTCCTTTCTATACCTGTGTCTTCATGCCTACTGCAGTCTCACTCTGGGAAACATTAAGCCTGAGTTCCAAGCAAGAAACAGTGGTCAGAGGGCTTGGAAGGTGGAGCGGGGTCTCTGCCTCTGCTTTAAGACACATGCCACTCCGGAAGCTGTGCAGACTCAGTGGCTTCTCTTGTTATCACCTCTCTCTGTTCACCCCTAGCTTTGCCCTGACACATCCCAAAGCCAAACAGAGCTTCCTAACCTAATGTCATTAGGGCTCCAGACCGTCTTCACACCTATTTCTTAAATAACAACTATAGTTATCTCCATCCCTTAGTTATGACTCCCTGATTCATATTGTAACTCATCAGTGATAGTCCTCAGTTCTCAGGACAGAGTCCAGCTTCCCAAGAATGGCCACAAAACCCCACCTGATCCCTAATAGGGCTCCTTTAGACCCCTACCACAGCATATCCAGACAAACACATTTCCTAACTTCTCCCTACTTTATACCACTGGTGGCTTTCTTGGGGTTCTTTGATCTCCCTATCCCCACTCTGGCTGCTCTTTAACCAGGACAGTACCCAAGGAACACCTGGTTCCTGCCTTGGGTCCCAGCACCAAGGACAGCGCCCAGCACAGCAGATACCAAGATGTCATGATGAGCTGATTGCATCCCCTGGTCTCTACCCTTCTTCCCTGCCTCAGCTCAGGATGGAATAGCACTTTAGCAAGGTTAGGCTTCCCCAGCCTTGTTCATGTTATACTGAAATATCTGGGGTGGGAAGATGGTTCAATCACTAAGGTGTTTGCCTTAAAAATACAAGAACCTGAGATTAATCTCCAGAGTCCATGAGAGGGGGGTGGGAAGGACAGAGGGGAGGAGGGAGGGAGGGAGGGAGGGAGGGGAGAGAGAGAGAGAGAGAGAGAGAGAGAGAGAGAGAGAGAGAGAGAGAGAAACCGGGCATGGAGGTACATGCTTCTAGCCCAGGACTTACTGGCCAGCCAGCCTAACTGAAAGGGTGATCTCCAAGTTCCAGCAAAAGACTGGCTCCAAAACAACAACAAAAAAGTGGACAGCTCCTGAGGAATGACACTCAAAGTTGTCCTAGGGCCACATACCTATGCACACATGTGTACCTGCACAAACACAACTATGCACACATACATGGAGAAGTATATGGCCACCAGTGTAGCTGGTAGAACTCCAGTATCTTTGTGACATAGTCATTTACCCCAGTATTTATTTTCACCCTGCGCCTTTCTCCTGAAATGTCTGTGTCATTACATACAAAGCATTTACCCTATGAGCAAGAGCTGCTTCAGTAGAAAGACAAGAGACAGATGCAGATCATATCAGAAGGCATGGGGAAGTGACAGTCTATGGTTAGAGAAAAAGGAAGGCAGGAGGAGGATCCAGAACAGGAACACACTGTTGAAAACATGGATCCAGAAGTGGTCTCCACATCTGGAAAGACCCTATCCCTTTGCTGCAGGTCTCACTCATGACCAAAACCAAACCACCATGAGGAAAGGGGTATTTGTTAAAACCCCAAGTACCTTATCTCCACTTGAGTGGTAGAAAGTGGACAGAGGCCAAACAACAGCCAGAATACTGCCTCTGAGTGCAAAAGAAAAGGTCTCTATGAGCTTTGAAGCCAGATGGCCTGCATCTAACTCATTTGGAGTAGGCCCTCTCTGTCAGTGCCATATCTCGAGCTCTGGGGCTTGGAAAGGGAAAGTGGAGAAAGGGACCAAGGAAATAACGGTTTCCAGGTGCATTTCACATTCGGTAGAGCAGAGCCCACTGTGGCATCCCTTCATGTAGGACCTCAGCAAGGGACATGCTTTTCTTTTATTCTCCTCTGTCTTTCCCTCTCTCCTCAGCACCAAGCCAGCGTCCCTGAGCCAAGGGCATCCTCAGCAATAACCCTGGCTCTTGACCAACCAGGGCACCCTTACTTCCTTACCATCAGAACCACAGGTCAGTTCAGGGAAGCCATAATGTTCATTCCCAGCTGGAGAGACAGCCTTTATAGCATTTGCTTCAAAAACACAAAGACCCGAGTTTGATCCCCAGAACCCACAAACAAATGCTGAGCACGCTGGCGTGCATCTGCTACCCCAGGGTTGGTTAGGCAGAGAAAGGCAGGTTTCTGGGTCTCACTGGCCAGTCATCCTAGACTGAGTGGGGAACTCCAGGCCAATGAGGACCTGTCTCTAAAGGAGGTGGATGATGTTCCTGGGGAGGACACCAGGTTTTCCTCTGGCCTCCACATGCACACATTTGGGAGGAAAAAAACTTTAGCGACAAGGCAGCTTACTAGAATTCTTAGCATATTGAGTGGCATTAAAACATTATTCTGGCTAATGAAATCAGAACAAATATATATATTTCAAGAAGCTTCCAGGAAAGCCTACTACAGCTACAGACTAATAGGTGTTCCTTGGTAGCTCTTGCCCTAGTCCTTGACCCCTCAGCTTTCATCTGCTTCCCAGCCTAAATGCCAACATCATGTGCAGAAATGCAGGATCCAGGTGGCAATGATAAGGACAGTTTTGAAATATAAGGACAGCAAAGCAGAACGATAAATAGATTAGAAGTCTTCATAGCAGGGCAGAAACCAGATTCAACTATCTCTGTACTGTCTGTCATCACTCCCCTCCACAGTGAACAACGTATCAGTCACCAGTTGCCCTGAGGGTGCTGCAAAGCAAATCATCTCGAAATTAAAAATATTAATTTAAAATAGCAATCATCTCTTCTCACTCATACAGCTGCAGATCATCTGGATGTAGCATCCAAGCTTCAGATGGCTCTGTTTGGTTTGCTCCAACCCCACCCCCAACCTCCGGACTAGCACCTACCTAGTGCTTGCCCTTGTCTTGCTGATAGAATCCCACGGAGGTAGAGTCAACGGGGAAAGATGATTTTAAATCTCTGCTTGTAAGTACTGAGCATCTTTAATCCAAAGATCTGAAATCCAAAACAGAAAAGAAAGAAAGAAAGAAAGAAAGAAAGAAAGAAAGAAAGAAAGAAAGAAAGAAAGAAAGGGAGGGATGGAGGGAGGAAGAAAGAAATTAAGAAAAAAAGAAAGAAATTCCAAATTTTTCTCTGTGCCAAAATGCCACAAGTAGAAAATTCCATACCACGGAACTTTGACTCATGTACAAAGTCACTTAAAATATCATATATAATTACTTTCAGCTGATGTGTCTACAGCCTGTGAAGTGTAAATGGATGTTGTGTGTAGACTTGGCTTCTGTCCCCAAGGTATCTCATTACATATGTGCAAATATTCCAGAATTTTAACAACTTCAGGGGCTGAAACTCTGCCAAGCATCTTGGATAAAGGATATGCAACCAACATCTCTAGTGTCCCATGAGCCACAGAGTCATGGAGATTGTTGAAGGTTAGCAAAGGTACTCACACCTATAGTGAGACCAACAGCAAGCTCTCATGGCAAAGAATATGGACAGAGAGAAGGGAAAACCAGAGATAGCAGTTGGATGAATAGATGTTAGTGTCTTTGTGAGCCGAGCATCCCCTCAGGTGCCTTTGGTGATTAACCATCTCAGCGGACTTTGCAACAGCTAGCAAGGAGCAGCACTTACTATGCTGATATGGCTCATATAGAACACAGATGCTATCTCTTGTGAAAGAGTAGGCTGGGACTCACCCCTGCCTCTGACCTCCAAAAGGTCATCTGTTCATACACCACACATCTTCATTCTCATCCTAGGCCCTTCTAGAAAACAGCATGTGTCTGAGTGGGAGGCCAGCACTGGAGCCAGACAAAAGGTCAACTTCATGCTTATATCTCTGTGTGTGGATTGCAGGCCAAATAGATACCAAAATACACTTGGGGGGAACAGTGAAGAAAAGCTCTGAGACCCCCCAAAATAACAGAAACTTAAGCTAATCCAAGCAGCGAAAGGTTACTCAGCCTCTCCCCAGAACTGCACACAAGGGTAGAAAGGCGGATCCAGAAAGCCAGAGCACAGCCAGAGATGCCACAGAGGGGACCTTAGGAACTGCAAGCCCCTGGTACTCCTGCCCAGAAACCACTGCTTTTCTTCACACCAGAGGCTGCTTCTGCCGCCACCAGAATAATTCTTCCTCGCCCTGGCTTTGAAGTCCAGGCTGAGTGTTTCTGGCTTTGTTCAAATAGCCATGCCCCAGCTACAAAATCTAGATTTCAACTTCCTTCTAGGAAGGAAGTACCTGACTTCAGTATCTATAGCAGGAGTGAAAGACGAGACTCATACTGTACTAGGACTGTTGGTTAGAACTCAAAAACAATAACCACCATCACCTCCTCCTCCTCCACCTCCACCTCTACCACTACCACACCTCCACCTCTTCCTCCTCCTTCTTTTCTTCCTCTTCCTCTTCTTCCTCTTTCTCCTCCTCTACCTCCACAACCATTCCTACCACCTCCTCCTCCACCTCCTCCTCTTCTTCCTCTTCTTCCTCCTCCTCTTCCTCCTCCTCTTCCCAGATCTCCTCATCATCCTCATCTGTCCATAGGCTCCTCTGGCAATTAGCAATGGATGTGGGGAGTGGCTGAGAGGCGGAGGGTGCTTTGCCTTCTGGGCCCCACTCCCACACATGCTGGGAGACAATGGAGTACACAGTAGAAGCCCATCCACCTGGCAACCCTCATCTTGTCCCTGTTAGTCTGTCTCCCTTCAAACATTTCCCCGGTGGGAGAGCAAAGTCTCATCTCTAGGAACCTGGAGAACAACACAGGGCAAGTGATGGGTCTCAACCCCCATGGAATGGGTCCGAGAGAAGACGCAAGGACTGTCAGGATGAGCTGGGCCTGGGAAGAAGCTATTGTGTGTTGAGGTAGAGGTTGAGGGAGGGAACTTGCTATGCATGGGGACACAGGCAAAGGGACCCTCTGTCCCTCTTGCAGCCCATCCTAAGATTCTCCTGCATGTCCTTGGACTGGCCAGCCTTTTCTGGGTCTGAAGGGAAATTCAAAGGATAGGCCTGCACTCAGTTCATGAGATTTGTGGCCAGAAGCCCTTGATATGTTGGGAAAAGTGTGGTCATCAGATCCTGTTCCTGTCACTTCTGACTCTAAGTCACCAAATAGGAACCTCAGCGCACCCATTTGGAGTAAGCATGGGTCAAATGAACCCCATAGGTCTATTTTTCGGTCACAGTGTAAGGAGTCCAGGACACTGTTTGGAACATAAATGCTAATATTACTGCCTGTATTGTTGCTGATGGCAGTGACAGGGATGATGGTGGTGGTGATGTTGACGGTGACAGTGACGGTGGAGACAGTAGCGATGGTGATGGTGGTGACAAGGATGATGGGGAGAACGGTGACTGATGATGTATAAACGCTACCATATGTGATCAAGGCTAGGTACACACGAGACACCAAATAAATGTTCTTATTCTCTCTTTTCTGATTCCAGTGCACTTCTTCCCACCCCAGGAATATGAGGGCCAGCTCGAATACTCTCCCTGTGCAGGTACAGCTCATACCCAAGTTCCTGGGGTCATGCTCTAGGGCCCTTGGCATCCTCCAGCCCTGCAGATTCAGGTCTGGACTACTGTCTCCTCTCTGCACCTGGAGACTGATCAGCCATGGGCTACAGCTATGGCTACCCTCTCTTTCTCCCAGCACAGAAGCTCTGTCAAGGATCACTGCAAAGCACCATGTGGAGATCTAATCTGGGGTAGGGGCGCCAAGCTGAGACAAAGTGGAAGGGGTTGGTGGGAGGAGGAAATTAGTGATTAAATAATAGGTACCAAATGCAGAGGCTCTCATCAATCCCCCACCTAGTGAAATATCCCACTGCAGGCTGCATGCTCGAAGGCCTGGCTCTGGCTCTGGAAGCCTGACAGGGGAGTAGGCAGCTGGTGGCTTTGATGGCTCATAAGACTCCCCCAGGCCAGGCCAGCACAGTCCCAGTCTGTAGTCAGGCCAGCATGATGCCTGATAACAGGGAGAAAGAAGCCCTGTTGCTTGGAGCATGACTGCCAAGTAGGGACAAAGGCCTTGGCTGGCAGCTTGCTCCCCATGCCTGTGCTCCTCATACCACGTCACCTCGTGATGTCATCATCCTGGCTCTCCTAGATGGGGAAAGGGCTGCCCTAAGCTCACCTCCTCTACCCTAACAAACCCCCCCCCCGAGCTAGTGCTACTTTTCCTCTTTCATATGCCTTCTACACTGACACTTTGGTATTATTTAGAACAAATCTCACTGTGCCTCAGTTTCTCTACACACTGAGAACTGGGATTCTCTCGAAGCCTTCTCCTTGGAAACAGAATTGCCTGGTGGGGAAGGTGCTGGCTCTCTCTGGTTTTCTACCAGGGTATGCTGGTTGTGCCTACCACATAGTTTCTGCCCGAGGGGAGAGTCCAGGCCTGGGACAAGCATCTCGTCTCCTCTGTCTTCTCTCCTCCTCCACAGGATCCAGCCTGGAATTTGTGCTTTTCCACGCTGAGCCTTTGACTGCTCCCCACCTACCCTGTACCTTCTCCCCAAGCTGGTAGGCATGTGTGTGTGTGTGTGTGTGTGTGTGTGTGTGTGTGTGTGTGTGTGTGTGTGTGTGTGTGTGATGTCACACCAGTAGGGGCTCCAAGCTCAGATTCTTGAGAACACAGTCCGGGCCCTTCGACTCTAACATTGAAAGCACACATGTCAGCTGGGAAGTCCTAATGCTTTGGGTCTGC
Source organism: Uromys caudimaculatus (assembly GCA_028551405.1). Taxonomy (NCBI): domain Eukaryota; kingdom Metazoa; phylum Chordata; class Mammalia; order Rodentia; family Muridae; genus Uromys; species Uromys caudimaculatus. Next base: position 58,129,839 of record CM052700.1, read on the forward strand.
CATCCTCTTTCTACCTCACTTAAGACCTCTCTGGGGAAGGACTGGCTTGGGTGCCCAAGATGGTAGACATGAGGAGGCAAGAAAGAAGTCTGTCTCCAGGTAAATTGGACTAAGCATTCGGTAGAGAATTTTTTTGTGCAGAAGCCCAACCATGCAAAATAGATTTGACTCTGCAGTCTGGGACCATTGCTCCCTGCCAAACCCAGACAAAGAATGTCTGGGCCTGGAGAAGTGACACCCATAGCCCTGAGGAACCTGGGCTTTGGAGCCAGAGACAGCCAGGCCAGCACATGGGAAAACCTAGAAAGGGCCAAGGCAGCCATACCTCCTCAGTGACTCGTCTACTTGGGGCCAGGTAAAGGTACCAAGTAGGCAGTCTATCTCTAAGGAGGCTGCAGGTAGTGCTGGGAGGAGGGGTGCACTCTCCTGCACCTGTAATGTTCCTTAGCTCCTACTGTACCTCTGGGGCCTGGAAACTTGGGCCAGCCAAAGCCTGCCTGTGTGGCTCTGGGACATCACTCTTGGGTCTCTTTCATGGGCTCCCACTCTCTATTACCCAGAATGGCAGGCCGACTAAGCCTGTGGCCTTCCTCTCCTCAGGTCCTGCACACTGCTTCATCCAAGATCCACATCCAGTCCGGGACTGCGCGTGCGAAAAGAATTTTAATAAAAACAAGCAATTCAGAAGGTCTGGCGGGCAGACAGGTGGGCGGGCTGCTCATGTAGACTCCGTGCTATTCCTGGCTGGGGAGGCTTAGGAGGCCCTCCTAGGAGCAAGCTCTCCCAGCCAGATTTGTCTCTCAGCCTTTGATGGTAGAGCATCCAGGCTGGGATTTGACCACACAGGACGAAGAATGGAGGGAAACCAAAGGGGATGAGAGCTGAGAGCTCTGGGGGTCTTGATACTTTGGGAGACTCTCTGTAGATGGGCGTCTGGGTGTAAATGATGTAAGCTCAAAGGACAGGAATTCTCACTGGTTCTGTCACCTGTCTTGTCTCATGTTGTCACCTCAGTCTGCACCCCACTGCACCTCCCTCTCATAGTTTAGGCAGGTGCCTCCTGTCCCCAACACAAACATCAGTCACAAAAGGCCTCAAACCATGGCACAGATGGAGCAAAAAACAAAAATCAAAAACAAAACTTAAAAAAAAATTCAATCCCTTGGTTTTGTGAAGACAGATTTTTTTTTTTTCTCAAAAGGAATTTAATTAAAGACAGAGAACGACCAATATAAACCACGAAATTATGCACATATGTGAAAGTGTCGTGAGGGCCCTAGAGTCCTGGCCTAAGAGAAGAGAAGTCTGGGCCCAGGATCCTGGATTCCCCAGAAACAGGCCTGGGATAAGAGCCAGTGCTGTCCCCAGAGGGTTCAGGAGGCCCAGATGCTCCCAACCCTCCTCAGGTGTAAACCAGCAGTCCACAGTTCTGCCAGGAAAGCTCAGTTTCTGGTGGCTACAAGTTGACAATAGAGACTCAGGGGTAATCCTGGCTGTCCATCAGGGACACAGCCTTTCACTGTCCATCTGCAAGATGATGAGGAGCAAAGCTCCCTGGTGGTGACTAAGAATTATGCCACAATCTCAGCTCACTTTAGAGGGATCTTATCTCACCCCACAACCCATTTTTGTGATATTTTTTTTTGATGAAAATGCTTTAGTCCACACCAGCCCACACCATCTTGTTCAGTGGGTGCCCCACCTCTCTGCAGCTAGCACAGCCACAGTGAGACTTTAGACAAGGGGCAGCCCCCCACAAGCTCCCCCACACCCTTTCTCTCCTCTCTCTAGCCTGACTCCAACCTTTACAGACATGCCACCTTGTCTCTTTCTAGAGTTCTTGCCTCCTCTCCAAATAAGAGGCTCAGCCAATGCTAGTAGCTTCTCCTTGTCATTAGTGTGTGTGATTCCCATGGCTACAATGCTGACTCTGGGGCTTTTCCTCTAGGCTACACTCAGACAAGTTTGCCAGAGCTTTTGTGACCAAAAAAACCTCTTAGGAAAATAAACATGGGTACTGGGGGTTGGTAGTAAATCTAGAATGTTCTGTACTGGGAAAGACCTAGAATACAGGAACTAATGTATCTGCTATGATGGGCCAGGTGGGGTTTTTCCTTAAGGCAGAGGTCAGGAGTGAATGTACAAAGGAGTGAGAATAGAATTATCCAACAGGCTCATAGGACATCAAGGAACAGGGGCAAAAAAGAGCACAAGAGGCAGAACTGGGGAGGGCTGTGGTGGAACGCTATCTTTGGCAGACTCCTGAACTCACTACAGTTGTGGTTATCTGCTTAAGATGAAGTTGAAAGTGTCGGTCAACAGTCCAGCTGCAGTGCCGATTGGATTTAGTGGGCTACAAGCTAAAGAGGGGAGCACTGAGGTGGGAGGCAGATGCTATAGAGATCTGGGAAAGTGAGGGCCGGTTGGAACTGGACATGATAAATGGATGAACCTGGAAGAGTGAATAAACGTGAATAAAAGGTTTTTCTCCTTCCTGTGGTCTCACTTCTGGCTTCATTACCTTTACTCATAACCCTTCCCATGTGCATATATAAAAATTAAAATCTAATATCTATATATGAGGGAAAGCATGCTGCAGTTTTTTTCTTTATCCATTTTGATGGATCAAGTGTTGGGGTTCCCTGCAGGAGAATGGGTTACTCAAAGACAGCGGAATCGTTGAAAAGCCTACCCTAGCATGGGTGACCACTCACAGAAGCCTCATCCCTACCTAACTTGTAGGCAGCCGCTGAGTGCTGTCTCTCCCAGCAACTGGTGAGTGCTTCTATAACTTCAAGAAGTAGGCATTCTGAATCATGTATGCTTTGTGAGCTTCCTGAATCTTATGTGCCTCCTTCCTTTCTTCAGTCAAGGGAATGTTTTCAGTTCTGAGAAAATAACTGTAAAAGATCCAATGGCATCCATTTTGGACCTCTGATATCCAGGGCTATGAGTTAAATGTTATTTTTAAGCCGTTTGGCTTGGGATAATTTGTTATAGCAACTACAGGAAACTAATAGTGGCTGGAATCAAAGGGAATCTAATAAAATCAGGTGTTTAAAAACTTAGCCTTAATGCAAAATCTTTGACATGCAGAAAAACCAACCAAATCCAGATGCCCATGATATAGGAAACGGATGCACAAAAGGCACAAGAATTTTAATTGACTACAAACTTTGTAGAAAACAAATGGAATGAGAAATGTGGAAGTCATCACTGAGGAAGATCCTGTGGGCGCCACAGTACCCTTGATGCATGGGGTTCACTGGAGCCCACCAAGTCAAACAGGATGTTGACAAGTAAAGGGGGATCCAGATGAGAAGAGATCTGAATACCATGCTGCTGAAGGAAAACACTGGGTATCAAGTTTTCATTCAAAGGAAGAACAAAAAATCTAAGCAGGTACAACATTCTCTTGGAAAAGCCAGGATTTGGGGGAGAGGACTTAAAACACAGAAAGTCACTTCTTTGCTCCCTAAAGGGTCCCTAGGATGGGGTCATGTCTTGGGGATTTATGCACCTAGATCTACCTGAACAGAGCCAGAAGATATCCTGTAAGGTCCTCTCTGGAATCTCAAGTAGTGTGTCCTTCCAAAAAGGAATGAATTAGGAATAAGGTTTCGGAAAAGAGAGATTAGTTACATCCGCTAGGGCCCTTCCACATCTCTTTCCAAGCTATGGAAAGAAGCCCAAGCAGTTAAGAGATGTTGCTCCATATGGGAAACCCAACATTCTGATGTGAATGGAAGCAGCTTGAGGAGAGCCTGGTGGCACAAACGTATCATCCCAGCTACTCATCGGTTGATGCAGGAGGGTAACAAGTTCGAAGCCAGCCTGGACTAAACAGTTCTAGCTTCTTAGCAGGAATCTGTCTCAAAACAGAAAAGCAAGGAGGGATCAGGGATGTAGCTCAGTGATAGAGTGCTTTCTTGGCATATAAGCAGGTTCCACGTTCAATCCTAATGTTGCAAAAATAAGTACCTTTATAAACAAGCTTGGTCTTGCAGCCTATTTACCTGTTTCCATTTCAAGGACCCCCAAACCTTTACCAAACAAAAGCTCATTATATCAACAGTGTTTCTCATGTTCAATAACATCAAGAACAGAGAAAGTACAGTATTTCCTCTGCCTTGTACCTGTATTCAAGGGGGAAAACAGACACCTGTGGAAAAGCCCCTCTCGTCAGCATGCATCTCCTTGATCATGAGAATAAGGATGGCAGTCGGTGTATCCTCAGGATTTGGAATACTTACCTCCACTGTTTCAGGAACTCCAGTCCTGCTAAGAAGGCATGGGGACTTCATTCTCAAAGGGACACAAGGTCTGGACCACAGTGATGGCTGGAGGCTCTTCCTCTCTCTTGCGGGAGTCCCAGCTGTAAGTTACATTTGCATGGGGAGGGGTCAACAGAGATCAACAGGAAAGCGGACTGCTTAAGTGAGGTCAGAATTGTCCTCCTTAGCTTTGACTGTCAACTTGACACAGCTTAGAGTCACTTGAAAAAAGGAGTCTCATTGAGAGATTGCCCAGATCAGATTGGCCTGAGGGCATATCGTGAGTGTGTCTTGATTGTCTAAATAGATGTGAGAGCTCAGCTTAGTGCAGTAGTGCCATTTCCTAGGAAAGTGGTCCTGGGCTGTATAAGAAAGCCAGCTCAGCATTAGCCAGTAAGCAGCATATCTCCATGGTTCCTGCCTCCACATTCCTACTTGAGTTCTGCTCTGACTTCCCCTCAGTGATGGGCTGTGACTTGTAAGCTGAAATAAACCCTTTACTCCCCCCAGTTGCCTTTGGTTGTGGTATCAGCAGCAGAATAAAGCTAGAACAAGAGTTTTGTTTTGTTTGTTTTCCAGTTTAGGGAGTGAAGGGCCCTTGGGTGTTAAGGTGTGATATGTAGGGGTTCAGGGCTGGAGTAATACAGAGAATGCCTTCTTCCTGGAATGGACTAGAAACAGCTTAGACTTCAGGCTCGTACGTGGCACCTCCCACTGCTGCCAATTTTAAGGGAATTTCCAACTTTCATTTGCCCCTCAGTTAACCCTCCATCCCTGCCTAGTCCCCAGAAAGGGTGGGAAGGGAACTGTGGAAATTCCCTTTTTAGGAACATGGGAGTCACAGAGCTGTGGAACAAAGGGAAAACTAAGAACCCCAAAGACTTGACTCCCCAATGAACCCCATGCTTTCATACTCAGCCAAGGCCCTCTCTAGAGGTAGGGGACACACTAGGCCCATGGGCAGGTGATGAGTTTTCCCAAGGCCTTTACTCACCCTCCTCCAATTCCCCAGCCAACCCATCCCCCAGGGCGTCAGAAGGCCCAACCAGCTGGGTTGTGCAATCATCAGCCCAGATGTGGCTGGGACTTTGGCTTGCAGCATCTGCCTCTGTCATCACCCAGAGTCTATGGCCTTCATTTCACCCTTGAGCTGTACTCGAGCAACATTCCTGTCCCCATCCAGACAGGCTCCACCCTAGCCACTGTCCTCTCCACCATCTCTGGAGAACACTTGGTAACTGAGGATCTCAGGCCCAGCTCAACCATGAGACTGTACCATTGATGGGGGCAGCCCTTCCCTTCTAAGTTTCTGTAGGTATGAGCTAATGCCTGAGCTCCAAGTTCTCAACTCATCCCTGAGTTTAGCAAGGCATTTATTGCTTTCTACAGGAACCAACTAAGATATAAAATCTCTTTTATTGCCCTTGGATATTGTAATCAGGGCAAGGTCACTTCCCACTCTGCAGCTACCATGACCACCGCTTTCATAAAACCTTGACTGTGGTCTATCACCAGGCAGCACCACTGATTCTTTGGTCTTAGAATTGGCAGCTACTCTTGACCACTTGCACTCATGTGAGAGAGTGTGGCTCAGTAGACTAATTGCCATTCATTAAGTTAAAAAGAACGAATATCAATGTAGAGGAAGAGAGCAAGGGTCACACAGAAAACAATGCCTGAGATGGAGGCAACCAGGGGCTGGCACTTGTGATCATATTCCTCTTCCTCATCCTGTACTCTCTGATTTTATAATGTGGGCGTTGTGGGTAATGGGAGCAGTAGTGCTGGTGGTAGTGGCAACAGTAGCACTGAAGGTGGTGCTGGCTATAAGTGGTGGTTATATGTGGTGTTAGTGGTGGTGGCAGTAGCAGCAATGATAATGATGGTGATTGTGTTGTTCTTGATGATCTTGGTGGTGATGGTGATGGTGATGGAGTGGTGGTAAGAGTTGTGAAGGCAGTGATGGTGATGCTTGTGCTGAAGACGGTGGCGGTGGTAGTATTGGTGGTAGTAGTGATGGTTGTGATGCTTGTGGTGGTAGTGATAATGCTTGTGATGGTGGTAGTTAGTAGTAGCAGTGATAGTGATGGTGATGGCGGTGATGTTTATGGTGGTGGTGGTGATGTAGGAGGTCTTGGTGGTGGTAGTAGTAGTGGTGGTGTTTGTGGTGGTAATTGTCATGGTGGCTGGGATGGTGGTGGTAACAGTGTTTAGATGGTAGTGATGATGTTTGTGGTGGTGGTTGTTATGGTGTTGTGGTGGTGAGGGTATTGGTGATGGCACTGTTTGTGATGGTAGCAGTGGTGTGCGTTGTGGTGGTGATGATAGAGATGCTGGTCATGGTGATGGTTGCTATGGGAGTGATAATGGGATGGCATATTAAGATGCTAAGAATGGTTCTGGCTTAGTGCGATGTTGATTTCAGATTTCCCATCCCTAAGGAATTCTCTTGGGGAAAACAGCTTCATGCCAATAATTTTTGCACTAATTTTCAGTCCTAGAAGGAACTAGAGTTTGAGTATGTATGTGTTCAAATCTTTATTCACTAGCATGTAAACTGTAGTGACCATAATCTCTGTGAGACAAGCCTGTGGACAGGGGCTCCCATCATGCTCTGCTAACTCCACCACAGTGCTTTGGGCTCAGGCTTCCCAAGGGCCATTCCATCATGACCCAGGGAGGACAGACGCTAGCTCACTCAGAGAACCCCAAGTGACTTGTGACTGCTCAGGCACCTCCTCTTGGCTGTGACTTTCCTGGAGCTCTCTGCAGTCTCTGACTTCCTCTCCAGCCATCCTCCTCTCCCCCTCTCCACAAGGGTCAGACCCCACACCATCAGAAGGTTATTTCCACATACCCTAAATCCCTCTCCTGCATCTTGCATAGGGAATTTCCTCAACAAATCTTTTCCAGGTCTAGTTCTGTTGGGTTCTCTACTTTTCAAAAGATGTCAACTAAGTAAACAGTGCAATCAAGTTGGGTGAAGCTGTTCTGGTGAAAATAGAGCTAACAGAGAAAACATTCAACAATGGGGCTGATTTCCTTTTGTACCATAAAGGCTCTCGGGACAATTCCAGGCAGGATGTTTTACATGCTTTGAGACATCAAGTTTGCCCTCGGATAATGACATCCTTGCTGGGGGTTTGAAGGATCGAACAGAGGACAGCCTGCAGATGGCACGGGAGAGCCACAGGACAAAAACGTCAAGTGAGGTTTGGTTGTCTTGGACCACATATTACATCCAAAAGTGTTCAATTCATGGTCCACAGGTTGTAAACACATTTATTTTGCATGACACTGTCACCTATAAAATTCAGCACAATCAAGTTACAAAAAAGAAATGTAAAAAAAAAATTCATAATGTTTTAAGTAAGTTTTTAGTTTTGAGTTGGGCTCCACTCAGAACTATCCTGGATGTGCCTGGAACTAAAGGCAAACAGGAGGAGAAAATGAGGCACGGAAGGAACTTAACGCCAGACAGAGGTCTTGAGATTTATTGAAACAAGAGATGGCAAGTTCCCTTAGAGAGTTGTAGGATGGGAAGAGCCTGGGGCCTTCCACATCCCGCCTCCCAGTGACAGAGATCAGATTGACCTGGAAGATAAATTAGCAACACAAAAGGTGTATTGAAAAGTCGTCCTGGTTGCTTTTCACTCAAGAGTCATCTGAAAAGAAGTCTCCATCATTGAGGGATTGTCACTGTGGCCTGTGGGGAATTGTCTTGATTGGCGTGGGAAGGCCCAGCCTATGGGTTATGCTACCCCTAGGCAAGTGATCCTGGACTGAACAGGAAAAGTGGCTGAGTGTCAGCCAGAAAGAGCAAGGCAGTAATCAGTGTCCTTCCGTGGTCTCTGCTTCAGTTCTGCCTCCAGATTTCTGCCTTGAGTTATTGTCCTAACTTTCCTCAGTGATGGAGTGTGACCCAGAAGTGTAATACAAAATAAACATTTCTTTTCCAAGTAGCTTTTGCTCAGGGTGTTTATCACAGAGACAGAGAAGCAAAGGAGAACTGGAGTGGACCTCTCTTGTCTGTCTAGGTGAGAAAGTTGGAGCAGAGTGGTTGGGGGGAGACTCCCTCTGGCAGAAACAGGTGGCTGAAAGGAACTCAGGTCTGGAGGGAAGGTTGAACTGTACTGGATCATGTTTTCCCAGTAGTGGTGTCCACCAGGGACTTGAAAAATGTGGGCCTAGGGCAGAAGACAGGCTTCAGTCTAGGCTGTCAGCTTAGAAATAAGGACTCAAATGAGTGACTGCAGGCGTGTGGCTTAAATGAGGAAAACAGAGGCTGGAAACAGCCATCATGGTGGCAGGAAGGACAAGGGGCCAGCAATGAGGAGAGAGCAAGACGGAGGGCAGAACCATCTATGACCAGGGGTGAAGCCCACAGAGGTAATCCTAAGGCTGGATCTTCTTCCCATGACCCCATGTCTCCATGTCCCCGTGTCCCTGTGTCCTTGTGTCCCCATGTCCTTCTGCAGGCTTCCAGTCTGAGGAGTAAGTCTCATACTGGCCATGAGGGAAACTAGAGACAGGCATCTGGGGACCATAGCAACTCTCCGATAGGACTATGCCAGAAGTGAGTGGTGACATCCTGGCAGAGTTCAGGACGGCTGCGCCTGCCACAGGGATGGCCTCCCACAGGCTGCTCCTGTGGTCCAGGACACGTTGCTCTCCTGGGGTCAGTGCCGGGGCGGCAGCAGCCTCCGTGTGAGGTGGTGGTGCTGGCATCTGCCTCTCTGGAGCAGGGACTAGGAAAACAGATGACCTCAGGCTAAAAGCTCTTAGAGTCATTGCTCAGAAAAGAGTGGAAAAGACAAAGCTAAAAATACACGCAAACCCAAATTCCCCTCCTACCTAGAAAAAAAATGCCAGGCAAAGCTCCCTGCAGATGTGGTTTGACACAGGCCCCTGGAGCCCACTCTCTACCACAGGCCTGCTGAGCTAGGGTTTTCAGCTAAGCACCTGCCCTTCACCTAGACCTGGCTTCTCCCTGTCCTCAGAGCTAGCCAGGCACCTTCCTTCTTCTCAGTGGTTATTGCAGGCCCCTCCCCCATTGCCAATATACCCTGTCTTCTCCTTTCCAAGATGCAGTTCCCAGATCTTTCCAGACTTTTGTAGATGTCAAAGTCTCTCTTTTCATTGTTTTCAGAGATTTAAGTTGCTCTCCAGTCGCCATATTAGGATCCTTTAAAGAGGGAGCAACCCTGCATTCCCTTTCCTTGTATTTCCAAAAGGCCCGGTCTAAAGTTGACACTCTAAGTGCTTAATCAATGTTCCTAATAAGAAGGACAGGGAGAGATGATTGGAAGGATGAAGCATGTGTGTGAACCCACACATGCCGTGTGACAGCCACATGCCATTGGTGTGAGACTACTAAGCTAACAGGGAAAAACTAGAATGTCCGGGATTCTTGAGCAATTTCTGAGCTTCTCAAGATGGCCCTGAACTCCCCAGATGTCCATGTTGCATCTATGCTCAGCAGCCCTGTGCTGTGGCAAGACTCTACCAGAAGCCTTGGTCTGGTTGCTGCAGCTACGACAGATGTGTGCGTTCCAGCATGCAGCTGAGGACAGGTGCTGCCAAGGGATGTCTGGTGAATGATCATCTCTTTGCTGCAGTATCTTTTCTCCCAGCCTCTTTCCTTCTCCCTCCTAACTTGGGGGTCTTTGAGCTGTAGAGCTCTGAGCTAGGGTGGGCCCTGAGCCACAGTGGACATGTGAAAAGCAGAGAAAATGGAGAGATGAGGGAGTTAGAGAGTTGGCTGTGGATCCACACCGCTGCAATGCTTGGGAGGCCGGGACAAGACACTTGAGAGATTCGGATGTGTGCTACATAGAGAATTTCAGGCCAGCCTGGGCCATTTTGAGCCTATCCCGAAAACAGTAAATAAGCAAGAAAATAATAGTTTGTGACAGGTAGATGGTAAAGAAAAGCAAATAAGTGAGTAGAGATTCTGTATGCATTTGGCATAAACATGGTACATAAACAGCATGGGGCTCACACATCAGCCCAGCTCAGATTTAACCAAATGGCTGTGGCTTGGGCTTAGAATCATAAACACTGAATCCTCCACTGTGCCTCATATCTCATAACAACTCACAGAAACAGGCATGTCCATCCAGAAGTCTTCCAATACTAAAAAATGCCAGGACTCCATGTTAGACCTTCTCCTTCCCCAGACTAGGGAATGCTAGGAAGCCCTCAGACCTTCTCCTCCCCCAGGGTTAGGAATGCCAGGGAGCCATCTTGGATCTTCTCACCTCTCTGTCTCTCAAGGGAAGATCTGCTCTAGTCAGAACTGGGCATTCCCCTGCCCAGTTTTCACTATGAGTAGATTTACTTGGATGTCACGTTCTTTTCTTTCTCACTTCCTGGGATTTGACCTTTCCCAGAAGTCTTGCTAGCCTCCTGCCTACTCCCACGTCTATGGTGCAGCATGACTCCCAGAGGCAGAAATAATCAGAACCTTCACCGTGTGCCCTTGTTTGGGTGAACAGGCCATTCCAAGCTGTTAGTCAGACAGGGATGTAAACTCAGTCTGCCACCAGGGCTAGCTCCTCAGGTAGTAGGGACTTGGAAGCAAGGAGTAGGAAAAGCCACACTTTGGGAGAGATAATGGGTCCTTAGGAGAGACTAAACTGCCATTTTTTCTCCTTGATTTTACCTCTGTTTATGATTTCATTGGCAGAAGACCAAGGAGGAAGGAGACTGGGAAAGAAGGGAATGGGATTCAGCCCCTAAACCTGTCTGCAGCCTATGTGTGGGAAGTCAGCAAAGATGCTCAGATGCCACCCGCCATGTCTTGTCAGATCTATACAATTCTGCCCTAAGGCAGTGTAATGAAGAAGGGAGAAAAGCCCAGGAGAGCATCTGGAGCTGCAACTCAGTTTGTAGAGTACTGACCCAGAGTGCACAAAGCCCTGGGTTCTTCCCCAGCATGGCAGAAAACCAGTTGCAGTGATCCACGCCTATAATACCAGTGTTTGGGAGATGAAGGCAAGACGTTTAGAAGCTCAAGGTCATTCTTTACTATATAGTTAGGTTCTGGTCATAGGAACAGCACAGGGCTCACAATCTCAGGTACATGAGACCCATCTAAGAAGGAGAGAGAATGGGGCTGGGGTAGGGGAAAGAAGGAAAGAAAGAGGAAAAGAAAGAAGAGAAAAGACTGGGAAAGTAGAGAGCTGAAACCTATCCTCAATAATATCACCCAAGGAATCCCTTCTTCCTTCTAAGTCCCTGTTTCCTCGAGAGCAGCAAAAGGCCCCCAAGGCCTGTGCAACCCCTGATGGAAAGCCACAGTAAGACAGATACCTTGTGTGCAGGACAGAAGCCATGATTCAAGACCACGGGATATGGTGGAATTGGGAGAGAAAGCTCACATATGCGAACCAACTGGAGGAGAACACAAGTCAAGGTTTGATGGAACACCCAAGTTAGTGGATCAGACCAGCAGGGCCTGGCTTGTGGGCTGGAACTCTTGCAAGAGATCTGTATTCCCATATGCCCTACAAGCTTCCACCACAGGCTGGATGCATAATACCACGTGCACGTGGATGTGTGACTATTTTTCAAATCATCAATGTTGCCATCACAAATGAAACACAGATCCATTTGATCGGAGTCCTGAAAGAAGGCCGTCTTTTCATGGCTGTGTGCTTCCTCAAATGGCAGCGCTCAGGACAACTGCTGTTTTCAGGGAAATAAAACACCCTCTGGGTCTTGATTTTAACTTCCTGCTGGGGACAGGGGTGACAAACAGGCAGGGGTAGGTGAGATCGAAGGAAAGAAGGTTTAATTATTGAAACTAGATGATGGTTACTGGACTGTTGTCTTAGCTTTGTATATGTTTGAAATTTTTAATAATAAAAATGCTCCCCAAGTCTTACACACAAGAGTATAAGGTTCCTATGTGGTCATTCATGATGCCTTTAACATTTACAAAAGGGAGAATTCTTTGTGGAAAGATGCTCACAGAACTGGGGACTGAGGGGAGAAAGCCCATATAAAGCCATATGTAAGGGCAGGACCAGTTCTGTTTTTATACATAGCGAGTCTCTGTGTTTCATGTGTGTATATGGAAACAGTCCTTCCTTCGAGGACTTCAGAAAAGACAGAAACAAACAACAAATATGAATGCTAATTATCCCTAACTAGAGAGGAAGGGTCAGTTTTAATTTTTTTATTTTATTATCGATTTTATATACATTAAAATGTATCTTATTTTTTACTTGGGTGTGTTTATGTGTAATGCAGGTACCCACACAGACTATGGCACATGGAGGTCAGAGGACAATTTTTAGGAGTGGTTCTCTCCTTCACCACGTGGGTCCCAGAGACTGAACTCAGGGCATCAGGCTTGGTGACAGGCACCTTTACCTGCTGGGCCATTTCTCCAGAGCGTCTATTCATTTTTTAAATTATTTATCATTTACTTATTTTGAAGCAGGGGCTTGCTCCATTGCTCTGGCTAGCCTGAACTCACTATGTATCACAAGTTGGCCTGAACTTAAGGTCATCTTCCTGCTTCAGAGCCTCCCTAGTACTTGATGTGGCAGTGAGCCACACATGCTGGGTTTATTACCTTTAGTTTGTAGCATCTGCATTTCTAATTAAACATACCTTTCCTAATGCAAGTTTCAAATATTGTCCTTTTAAAACTAAATAATGAGATTGGCTTTACCAAGGATAGGCTTTGTAGAAACCAGGGCCTGCGGTTGAGGCTACCTGGGCACTGGCCTTGGACAGTTTGCTGGATAGCTGCTTGCTGCTCAGAAAGATGGGCTGGATTTAAAAGCAATGAGATGGGAAGAAAGACGTTCCAGGCAACACTAAAATAAGCTCATCCTGTCTTGAGAGAGTGGCGTGCCACAGCAGGGTGAGCTCAGGGCCAGGGGCTGCAGGGGGCGGGAGTAAAGATTGAAGGTCTGGGTGGGGCAGCTCCTGAAGGGCCCATAGGGTTCTGGGAAAAGAGGAGTCTGAATGTCTGGCTAAAAATTGTCCCGAGTATGTGTGCGAGTGTGCACAGGCGTATTAACTGTGGCATTCAGAACAAGGGATAATTGGAAAAACATGACCAACGCTGAGCCACACGCATTTGGGGACATGTGGCTCCGGTTCTCGGATTGTTTGTCGGTCCTTATTTCAGGAAAGCGGGAAGACAAAAGAAGCGTTGAGCGCAACAAAGATTCAGATGTCACCAAGGAGCCAGCATGAGGCCAAGAACACCATTGATCAACAGTCAGTGGCCACCACCCCATGACTAACTCCACTGCTGGTCTGGCCCTCCACATGGAGACAGCTGCCAGTCGGACCCCTGCCTCAGCTATGGTGTTTTTGCAGGCTGGGAGAACGGACACTGGCACTTTCCCAAGGGTTTGCTGGAAGGGAGCTGAAGGGGCAGCAGGGCACAGAGAGGCCACCTTACAGCAAACCCAAGGCAATGTGGGAAACTCCCAGAAACCCCAGCACAAACAGCAGAGAGTGCCTGGGTGACCCCAAGACAGCCAGAGCCATGGTTGATTTCCAGAAGGCGGGGGAGTTCATGGCAGACAGATTTGCACCTCTGTTCCCTTAATGGGAACAAAACCAAAGACTTTGGGGGTAGAGGTGAGATATGGTCTCTGAACAAAACTCCTCAGGAAGCCCAGAGCTTTGAATCTGAGGTGAGGCAGGAGGATTCCTGCTGGCAATACCCAGAGGAGCAAGGTACTGGGGGCTGAACTCCAACCTTGGCTTCTGAGCCTTCTTTTCCTGTGGCCTTGGGGAAGGAACCCAGGGCCTCAGGCATTCCAGACAAGCACTCTACCACAGAGGCCAGGTTTGCTAAGTTGAACTGGTGAGGGCTTATCTGTGAAAGCCTCTGATCACTGCCACTGTGGGAAACCTTGACTTCACCCCTGGTATTGAGCACTGGAATTTTCAAATGAGATGAAGTGTTACCCAACACTGCTTTCTGGGCTTTAGCATAACAATAAAAACAAGGTTTCACTAAGTAGGAGCTCAACAAATGTGCTATCCACCTCTACCCTGCTCCCCATATCTCAGAGTCCCTGGCCTGGTTTACCTCTTCCTAGGAGGCTAGGCTGGGAGGCAGTGTCTTTATTTGCTCTTCCAGCCAAGTCTTTTTCTCCAGACTGTCAATCATCATAATAAAACTGGACTTTTCTCAGAAGTGTTTACCAGGAATGGAGAGAGAAGGTAAAACTGAAGGCAAGTGATCTGTGCCGTAGAGAGCCTATTCACAATCCTAGATCAAAGAACCCAGCCAGGACCTCCCAGGATTTTGTTTGTTTGTAAGAAGTGCTTCTTTGTCCTTATTTATCACTGTGGTCCTTGTTCCTGTTATTACATTCTAAACTCACACATGTGCCAAGTGAACACTTGGAAGCGCTATCCTTTATCATTGTATTGAGCTCAACCAATTGTGCACATATCATTTCATTACACCTAGAGAGCTGAGGTACTCAGAACACAGTTGCTCCTCTGCAAAGTGGGAACATGTGCATTCATCCTCAAGAACCTGTACATACCACACATGTGCAGGAGAAGACGAAGAGGAGGAGGAGGAGGAGGAGGAGGAGGAGGAGGAGGAGGAGGAGGAGGAGAATGAAGCAGATGAACAGGACTATTTTCATTTCCTGAACATTTTCCTCATGACTCTAGCTGTGAAACCTACAGTAACACCTTGTGCTTCATGGCGCATCGCCAAGGTCACAGGCAGCTCTCCTTTGAGGTCTGGAAGTGTGTTGGTTTACTTTGAAGAAAATGGATACCACAGGCAACCGCCGAACATGTCAGATCACGACCACTATCTGGCTTTCTCTTCCCTATCCCTGCTCTCTAAGTGACCACTCTGTGGAATTATTGACTTGATTATTCCTTGGCTTTAAAAAGAAAAGTCATTTTACAAATAAATTTAGATAAGATATTTAATTAAGTTTACATTAAAATTTTAAAACATTTTTTAAATCTTTTCACATGCTTACATGCTTTTAACTTTTTAAATTTTAGCTTTTGAACTTGGAAAATTATAGTTAATATTTTTCCCATGCAAAATTCTATTTCTAGTTCCATCCATCCTATAGTGAATACTTTGCTTTTTGCATTTTCTTGATTCTATCATTTAAAACAAGCAAAAATGGGGGCTGGTTTGTGTAGGTAAAGTGTTTCCTACTCAAGCATGAGGACCTGACTTAGACCCCCATGACCTACCAGAAAAGCCAAGTGTACACTGCATGCCTGCAATCCCATCACTAGCACAATCAGGCAAGCTCCAGCCAGGTTCTGTAGGACCCCCCCCACACACACACCTGTCTCAAAAACTAAGGTCAAGAGAGCTGGGGAGAGGGACTGGAGAGAAGATCCAGAGGTTAAGAGAACTTACCACTCTCGGAGAGGACCTTGGTTCCTAGCACCCATATAGCTCACAACTGTCTGTAACTGCAGTTCCAGAAAATCTGACCTTCTCTTCTGACCTCTGAGGGTACTGGGCATATGTGGTACAATTACACGAAGGCAAACATTCATCACATAAAATAAATAAATCTTTAAACAGAGAGGGGAAGTGGGGAGGGCTTCCCATACCAACCTCTGGTCTCCACATGTACACACACAGGCAGGAACACCCACACCCTCCCCATCCACAGTACAATTACACACCCTCCACACATACACATTCACAAACACACACACTCATAAACACATATACACACACATAAACCCATACACATTCATATACTCACATACACAGGCACACACGCATACACTGACACACATACACACGCCACACATACACTGACACACACTCACACAATCACATACATACACACGCTCACACAAGCATCCACACATATTCTCACACACATTCATATACTCATACACAAACTAACATATATACGCACACACTCACACACACTCATACCTCACATATACATACAAACACATACATTCTCACACACATACACACATCATACATACTCTCACACATGTGTTCACTTGCTCACACATAAGCTTTCACACACCCATACATTTACACACACACACACACACACACACACACACACACACACACACTCACACACACACACATGCACACGAAAAATAAAGCAGAAAACAAGCGGAAACAGCATAGTTGTGCATACCTGTAATCCGAGCATATTTGGGAGTTAGAGACAGTAGCATCATGTGCTGGGCTATATAGCAGATACAAAGTCAGCCTGGATTAAGGACCTTGTCAAAAATGTCTAAATAAATAAATAACAAAGAAATGTATTGAGCGCTCTAGCCACTTTCTCGTCTGCAGAGTCTCTTGACTTAATTTCCTTCTTATCCATTTCAAGGGGTATTTTCAATATGCATATTTCAAATACACTTTTATGTTTATTTATTGTACATACACACACACACCCACTGCACAGTGTGTATATGAAGATCAGAGGACAACTTGTGAAAGTTAATTGGCTCCTTCTACTATGTGGGTCTCAGGAATTAAACTCAGCCCTTTACCCAAGGCAACTTACTGGTCCTCAGTCTTCATACTTTGTGGATGCTTATCTGAGCCTATATATTAGTGTGTGTGTGTGTGTGTGTGTGTGTGTGTGTGTGTGTGTGTGTGTGTGTGTGTGAGTGTGTGTGTGTGTGTGTGTGTGTGTGTGTGTGTGTGTGTGTGTGTGTGTGTGTGTGTGTGTGAGTGTGTGTGAGTGTGTGTGTGTGAGTGTGTGTGAGTGTGAGTGTGTGTGTAAACATATGCACATGCCGTGCATCTTCACATGTCTGCTGCCATCCAAATGACAATGACAGTTTGGTTCAAAATAGAAATCAAGTCAGAATTTTCCCTCCATTATGTAAACCTCTCCTTTGTTAGTCTTCTGGCTCTGGCTGCTGTTCAGGAGCCATCAACAACTTTTTCTCTGGTCATCATTTACTCTTGCCTCACAGGGAACTAAAGATGCTCTTCTGCATTTTGAGGTCAAAAAATAAAAAGAAAGTTCGGAAATGGAAAATAGACCCAGTAGTTCCCAGGGGCTGTGAGTGTGAGAGGAGAGATTGATTTGGGAGTTAAAATTTCTACCCATGAAAACGAGGCTGTTTGGGAGGGGTGCGACAAGAGCTGCCCAGCAGCATGCGTCTGCTGGCCCTCACTGAGGTGCACATTAAATTCTGGTTCTGATGGTCAACCTTATGTTGTATATATTTTGTCACAATAAAAATACATGTGGTAGAGGAAGGATTTTCTCCCACAAATGAGTCTTCTGCTGGTCTTAAATTTCCCTACAGTTTTCCTCTCCCCCCTATCTGCCGTTCAACAAGCTTTTAGTCCAAGATTATTTTCTCAACTCTAAGAAACATCTCTCTAAGTTTAGAGAGTTTGTCTGCTGCTTTCTCTATTCTTCTATTTTTATCTGGTTCTAGGGTCGTCGTCATCTGTAGATACCGCTTCTATCTTGTGTTCCTACACTTTTCTTCTAAATTTTCCTCTTTCCTTCCCTGTTACTTTCTGCATTACTTCTTCATCTGATTCCCCAGTTCTTCAGCCGTATTTGACTTGTTATGTATTTGCCTATCACATTTATAATTTCAATTATTATATTTGTCTTCACCAATATTTCTATAGGGTACTTTTCAAAGTTTGTTGTTGCTATTGTTGCTTCGTAGCAAATATTACGGTGTCTTGTATCTACAAATGTATTTAGTATATTTTAATTTTCTCACTCACCTTTCAGAAACTTTTGCCTCAAAAGGCTACACAAGTCTAGTTTGGGGCACCCTTGGAGTTGGCAGTGCTCCCTTAGGATTTTAGTCTTTAGGTCACATAGTCTGCAGGACTCTTTACACCTCTCTAAGCATATGTAATGTGGAAGGGAAAGTCATATTGCAGTCTGTGGGGTGGTGTATCAAGCATCACACTGTAAAGCTACTTAGCAGGCCAGTGTGTGAACATCCTCACTGGATAGAAGCCAAGAGCCAGAGGTTCAAGCAGGATCACACACAATGTGCAACTGAGCGAGTCTTTAGATTTTCTTCCAACTATCCCTTACAGAGGGCCACCCCCTTACAGATAGCTGCCCCAATTGCCTCAGCCAATTTTGTCTCGA
Organism: Uromys caudimaculatus; assembly: GCA_028551405.1. Lineage (NCBI taxonomy): Eukaryota > Metazoa > Chordata > Mammalia > Rodentia > Muridae > Uromys > Uromys caudimaculatus. Next base: position 58,148,209 of record CM052700.1, read on the forward strand.
AAATCTTCCATAAGACACAAACACACACACACACAAACACACACACAAATGCCTGTCCCTATGCAATGTGGAGGAAAACAAAACCAGAATCAAACCATCTTTTTCAACTTAACTTTTCTTTGTTATCATCAGCCACCCCATCTTTGCCACTGCAAACGCAACTGCTCAAAACAGCTTCCAGTCTCCCTGCAATCCAGAGAGAGAGAGAGAGAGAGAGAGAGAGAGAACACACAGGCAAGTTCACACATGTGCGTGCGAACACACAGGCAAGTTCACACATGTGCGTGCGCGTGTGCGTGTGCATGTGTGTGCTGTGTTCAAGCCCAGGGCATTGCACATGCTCAGTAAGTGCTCTACCATGAGCTAAACCCCAACCTCTTTCCTATCCTAATTTAAGTAACAGGTCTGCAGGGCAGACTGGGCATGTTTCATTTGCCTATCGGCTACTGGCTCTTCTATGGTGTGTTCATTCTTCCCCTTTCCCCTTTTTCTTTTGAGTGAGGTTTTTTCATTGTTTACAAGATGTTACATTCATTTATCTCCATGTTGCTATAACAAAATACCTGCTAAAAGCAACATAAAGGAAAAAGCATTTATTTTGTCTGAGGGTACAGAGTCGTCATGGCAGAGAAGTCATGGAGGCAGGAGTGTGAGGCAACTGCTCACATTGTGTCCACAGTCAGGAAGTCGAGACTAATAAATGTTGGTGCTTCACTCATGATCTCTTTTTATTCAGCCTCAGACACTAGCCCATGATACAGTGCTTCCCACTTTAGTTATTCTGAACTAGAAACACCCTCACAGACACATCCAGAAGCGGTCTCCTAGGTGGTTCTAGATCCATTCAGATTGACAACCAAGATTACCCATCACAGTTGTCTTTACAGATGCTTCTCGGCTTACATATTGGAAACTGAAAATACAGTCAGTCAAGAACACATTTAATGACCTAATTTACCATCTCAGCTTAGCAACACATTTCTTTACATAGTGTTGGTGGTCCCCATCATGAATGTGCAGCTGCTTAGTGTCTGTGGCTTACTGCTGATGAGAATTTCACTGTGCTAATATTAGCCCTTGCTGTATGTGTTTAGACAACACTCTAAAGCCAAAGAGAAGGTGGTTTTTGCTTAATTTTAAATTTTCAAAATTTCCCAAAGGTTCATGTGTTAATGTCTTGGTCCTCAAGTCACTGTGCTGTTTGGGAGGCTGTGGAACTTTTAGGAGGTAGGGCCAGAGGAAGGAAGTTAAGTCATTGAAGTAATACCCTTGAAGGGAACATTGAGACTTCAACTGCTTTTCTTCCTGTCTGTCATAAGGGGAGCAACTTCCTCCTATCTGCATGTTCCACCATGTCACATGACTTCTTCATCTATGGGCTCAAAGATGACAGTACCAAGGGACTGTAGGCAACCCATGAGCCAAAGTGAACACTTCCTTCCTTGATTTTTCTCAGACTTTTGTCAGAGAGCTAAAGAATTTATTGACACACGTAAGCTTATATTGTCAAGTTCAAATGTTCAAATTCTGAATGTAACTGGATCTTTGAATAGTTTCCTTTGAAACTTCTGTTAATGGTGCATCAAGATTGTCACTAAAAACAAAAGGGACAAATAAATGTCTTCAGAGTAGATATGCAGATGACCAGTGTCTTAGCTAGGGTTTTACTGCTGTGAACAGTCACCATGACAGTCAGTGAGCACAGGCAGACACACTCAGTGTATGAATGGAGAGGGAAATGGAAGCCCTGGTAAAAGGCCACTTCACACCCTCTCCGATGATGGTAAGCCAATAGACAAAGAAGAATAAGAGAGGAGTCAGAAGCCTCAAATACTGCTGGCAAGAATTCAAAATTAATGCAAAATCAATCCCACTTTGGGAAACAGTTGTCCATGTCTTCAGAAGATAAACAGACATAGAGTTACTGAATGGTCTACCAACTCTAACTTTATGTGAATATAAAAGACAAATGGTCACAGAATAAAAATTATATATAAATGCTTACATAACCATTCCTCTCCCTTTTCCCTCTCCTCTTCCTCCTCCTCCTCTTCCTCCTCCTCCTTTTCTTCTTCTCCTTCTTCTTGGAAGGGTCTCACTTCTTAGGCTAGATTGGTCCTGAACTTATGATCTGACTGCCTCAGTCTACTGAGTTTGGAGATCACAGGCTCCACACCTAGTTACTTGAGTACCCAAACAGACTGGCAATGGATATTGGATGCTCCTGGAGCTGGGGTTACAGGCAGTTGTGAGCCACCAGATTCCAATAGTTGCTAGGAATTGCTCCCAGATCCTTTGGAAAAAAAGAAACCAAAAACACTCTTAAACACTAAGCCATCACTCCAACCCCTGAGAATGTTTTTAAGGTACAGTGTGTGTGTGTGTGTGTGTGTGTGTGTGTGTGTGTGTGTGTGTGTGTGTGTTTAAAATGTTCACATTAGGTAAGCAATTTGTATATAAATTATATTTCTTTTCTAAAAAATGTATTTGTGTGTATGTATGTGTGTGTGTGTGTGAGAGAGAGAGAGGTGCCATTGTGGTATGTACATACTTACATGTGTGAATATGTGTCCCTGCACATGTGTGGAGGTCAGATGAGGACACTGTGCATTAGCTGTCATTCTCTGTATTATTGCTTCCAAACAAGATCTCTCACTAAGCCTGGAATCCTCCTGTCTTTACCCTGCCCATAGCACTAGGGTTACAGATGCTCACAGCCTTGCTCTCTTTGTGTATTCCAGGGTCCTCGGGCTTGTACAGAAACTATTATTCCTTGCTAAGTCATTTCTGTATCCCAAAATTATATTTTAATAAAGCTAGTTTTATAAAAAGTTTGAGGACAAGCTTAGTGATAAAACACTTTTCTGGCATTGACAGCAACCTAGGTTCAATACTCCACACCATAAAATAACAGTAAAGCTGTTTTATTAAAACATATTTTATCCTAACTTTATAAAATTTGCCTTATAAATATTTAAACCATGTGGGTTAAAGTTTGTGTAGGATGCCAGAGAGGATTTTTTTCTCAGAAGGTTGGTAACTAGCCCCAACTCTACATTTACATAAACTATCCCCTTGGCATTGCCTTGAAATGAAACTTTTATCATATATTAAATTCTCGGACATACACACTTCTGTTTCTAGAGCCTTCCTGTCTGTTTGTTTTTACACCAGTATCTCAGTTTTGACTAGAGCTCCTTTAAGGAACATTCTGATGTCTGACTGGATATGACTCCTACAAAATATGCTATGCCATTTTCCTTCTTACAGACAAACTCTACAATCAATATGACAAATCAAATAATCTCTCCACCAAATCTGGATCTGATTACATTTCACCCAATTTACTGGTTGGTTGAAACACTGGAAGAACACTGGTATTGTCATGATTTTGACTTAATTCCAGTGATGCTGGTGTTTATGGCATTCAGTGGTTTGCTGTTTCTTGACAAATATATAGTATTTATTAAGAAGCTTATGGCCTTTGTTGATATTTCTAGTGAGAAATCACTTGTTTTCTATTTGTTGATAACCTACAGAAAAGTTATTGATAATTATATTTATCTTCTATCTAGCCTCCATAATGCACCTTTCATAATATTTGTAATTGCTGTTTTATTTGTACTTCTTAGATAGATATATCAGGTAGGAGTGTTTAAACTTTGAATTTACAAGGGTAAATCTCCCTAAGTAAAAGGAAAATGTTTTTGTATTCAAAATAGAAAATCTAATGTAAATACTGACATCGAGAAGTATTTACACCAGCTTTCTTTATATCTTCCATTTGTCTTTGTATAGATTAAATTTCTTCTTAGGCTAATGGAGCTGATTACATGTCTATCACCAGATAACCTAAAGGTATAGAGGGTTTTGATTGGTTTGACTGGGATCACATGTTTGCCTCTTGCTGCTAAAGAAGGACCATCCAGATCACATGGGTCAAGAGTGTGTGAAGGAATAGATCCCCAAGAGATGTCTATGAATAGATCCAAGAGATGGAAATAATGACGAGACAATGCTCACTCAGTCACATAGAGTTGACAATATCATCTGGAAAAAAATGGTATTTATGTTCCTTCATTCCCCATACATAAGCTACTCAAAATTTTCCTTCCTATTGCATTGTTTAGGATTCAAATCTTAGTTTTAAAGTTATTACAATAATATTCCCTAATTTTAGTGATATTTTATCATTTTGGGAAAGTTTTTGATACTATTTACTGAGCAAGGACTCAGCACAATAATGTTAAAATCAAGTTTCTGGGAAAGCCATTTCACCTCATGGCTTCTACCAGGATAGCCATGTTGCTAACAAGACAAATAGATTCACAACAGAGAGGAGAGATACGCAGAGAGCAGTGGTTATACAGGTTCTGTGCCAGGCAGTATACATAGTCAACTTTAGCTCTTTGCCTCAATACCATAATATACCAGGGGCTGGTATGTAACACTAAGAAAAAAAAAAACTACAGAAAGCTGGAATGACAGTTCAAAAAGGAAGAATGAATTGCCTTGTCCATGGATGGGCCTAAAGCTTCTGGGATCAGCTGCTTGGTCCTCTCCCATTACTGCTGCCCAGGTTTGTGGAAATCCTAGCTAGACCCAGATGAGACAAAGGTTGCTCATACCGTAGTATCCATCAGCTACTGGCCCCGTGTTCAGACATATTAGTATGGACAAAAAGCTGAATGAAGCCAGGGTTTCTTTGCAAATCCACAGTTCCTTGGCAGTCCTAGAAAACCACTGACTTACATTAAATATAGTGAAGGAAGGGTGGGAAAAAGCAGTGCCAATTCCAGGAATAGCTGAAGCCAGTGTTGGAGGTCTTAGGGGTGAGCCATCCTCCTCCTAACGGAGAACAGATCTGGCTTGCAAGACTGAGAAAGAGAAAAACAGTCATTCACATCACATTTTAATTTCATTTTAAAGTATGTGTGTGTGTATCTGTAACTTGTTAGGCATCTATTCTCTTCTCCTACAATGTGGGTCTCAGGATCAAAGGTCATCAATCATGTCAGCAAGCATTTTTACCTACCAATCCACCTCCATGGCCTTATCATATTTGAATGAATATTTATTTGGTTTCTTATCATTTCTTTATTGTGTTCAAGGCAGTCAAGCAACTGTTGGGTGTAGCGTGGTTAGCATAGTCATGGACCCTTTAACCAAGTTAGGAGTATGAACGAAAGAGACAGACAGCCAACAAGAAAAACTTTGCTCCAAAAGGAAAAAAACTCAAAACAACAACAACAACAACAAACAAACAAACAAACAAAAAAGCAAGGAAGAATGGACTGTGGAAGAAAACAAGAAAGGGTCCAGCTGTGGAGAGGTCAAGGATGAGAAGCCACATCAAGAAAACAAGAGGGAGACTATAACATGGATGAAGACTTGACAGTTGGAAACCCTTGGCTTGTTTGAGGAACTGGAAGGCCAGTGTAGTAAGAACACTGGAGGAGATACCTGAGGGATGACTGTTAAGATGGCCTGAGAGTTACTTGTGAGGGCCCTTTGAGCCATGACAAAGAGAGGGCCTGTAATCCTGAGTCAAATGCCAATGTGTTGAAAAGGTTGTAGACAAGTGAGCAAAAACTTGATGCTAAAAAAAAAAAAAAAAGACATTGACTTTTATGTATACTGAAGACCAAAGCTTAGAAAATGGAGATCAGAGACAAATTCCTGGATGAAAAATTATGGAAACATGGGTCAGAATTGTGTCAGGGAAAACAGAGCAAAGTAAATTTTAGAGTGAGAATCAACAAAACTGCTCATGATGAAGACACTGTGGGAAAGAAGGAGAGAATCTATGATCATTTCCAGCTTCTGTTTGGTTGAGGGATGCTTGCTAAAGAGCAGATTGAGAATTCTACTTCAGACATGCAGAAACCAAATCTCCATCTCTGTAAACTTTTTCTCTAACATGTTGGTCATCACCCATGGGTAGGTACCCAGGCCTGATGCAGGTAATGTGATGTGAATCCTACCAGCTGACCATACAGGTCGCTAATGCAGGGGGGCCTAGAAAGGCTTTATCATGATGTTTGGAAGGCCTGACTCCACAATAGCTGTTCTCCAGCTGCCCCACAGAACCCTGCGAATTGTACCCCTAGTTTGCCATATGGCCGAGAGACCGAGAATGACCAAGGGAGTCTTGGCGTCCACTGAGGAACTGGCTCCTGGTAACCTCTTCCCCCTGCGTCAGTCCTCTTCCACTAAATGCTTCCCAGCTTTCCAGATGGTCTCCAGACACCCCGCACCCTCTCCCCTGGGTGCAGTCATCATTCCCAGGGTCAGCTCAGCTCCTTGGATCCCTTCATCTTGGGAGAGTCATGAGTCCATCTGTCATCACCTACCCCCTAGAGATCGAAGAGGGCAGAGAGCCAGGCAATTGGGCAGAGCACATCTGCCTGGCCTTGTGTAAGCCCAGCACTTCTGGTTAGCCTATGGGGGGATCCCAGCAGGAAGTCTGTGAAAAATGCAGGAATCGCTAGTTTGAGATTTCTAACCCCCACACCACATTTCCTACCATCAACCTTGTCCTGCTCATGGTTCTGGACTCTGCTTGGAGGTTCCCAAATTTGGGAAAAAGGAAGACTTCCTAGTTCTTAAGAAAACCCAGCTATACCATCTCCTCTGTTTTCTTGAGTAGACCATAGATGAGACCCTGACTACACTGACCTGACCATGAAATGGCCTGCTGGCTTATCTATCTATTTTTCCCACCAAACTAATGTTATTTATTAAGGCTTTCACTAGTCACATATGCCTACTTAAACAGAAATTATTTATGATTTAATGAGATTAGAAGTTTTAGTCCTTGGCTGTTCTAGCTACATTGCAGGTGCCCAATGGCCACACATGGCTAACATTTTCCACATGGCCTAGGTAGATCTTTCCATTATCACAGGAGATGGTGGGAGAGTTTTATTAGGGTTCCAAGTTCTACATTAGGCTGAAGGTTTCTGAAAATGAGAGTGGTTCTTATTCATGCTGTACCCTTGGCATCCCACAGTGTAACTATAACACTGAAGATGCTAAATGCATGGACTGACTGAACACGTGGAGATTATATTCTGGATACTGAACACTCTAGAAAGGCACACAGGAAACACACGGACCAGGAGAAAATAAAATGCCAGAGAAAACTGATACTAGTGCCTGTTCCTTCCTGACAGCTCTCGTCCATGACACCTGGGCTAGTAAAACTTGGAGGCGGTCTGACACAATGTCTGACACAGATGAACAGCCTAATGGGAAGGTCTGTTTTAGCTCATGGTTTCAGAGGTTTCAGCCCATGAAGGCAGAGCTTCTTGCATAATGGCAACCAGGAAGCAGAATGGAGCAGAAAGACATCAGGACAGAATGCAGCCTTCAGGATATGTCCCCAAGGACCTATTCTCTCTAGCTATCCAGACCCCAACTTCCACTATTCTATCACCTCCCAACCCCAGTGTTTAGGGATTAGGTACTTCTTGCAGGTGAGACAAATGCTCTCCTGCTGAACCACAGCCCTCTGTTTACAAATATGTTAATAAATTAAACTGTCGCTAGGCTCCAGCACTGATGATTCGTTCTCTCTGGCTCTCATAGAGACACTCAGAGATGTACTTTAATAATCTCCTAAGTGACTCTCGATCAACTCAAGTTGACAATCAAGATCAACTTCTCCATTCTATGCAATCCAAACTCCACATTGTCCTTGCAAACCCAGAGAAGGCTGTCCTGGTCAACCCCATTTGGACCTGCTCTTCAGAGTTTGCTCTGAACTCCCAACAGTTTCAGGAAGCTCCACGGTGGTGTTGTCCCATGATGAGCAGCAGCTACTCAATGGTTAAATAGTATAGTTCCTAGACTGCATTTTATTGATAAGATTAGTGGATACTATCTGTACTGGCTGGTTTTGTGTGTCAACTTGACACAAGCTGGAGTTATCACAGAGAAAGGAGCTTCAGTTAAGAAAATGCCTCCATGAGATCCAACTGTAAGGCATATTCTCAATTAGTGATCGAGGGGGGAGGGCCCCTTGTGGGTGGTTCCATCCCTGGGCTGGTAGTCTTGGGCTCTATAAGAAAGCAAGCTGAGCAAGCCAGGGGAAGCAAGCCAGTAAGTAACATCCCTCCATGGCCTCTGCATAAGCTCCTGCTTCCTGACCTGCTTGAGTTCCAGTCCTGACTTCCTTTGGTGATGAACAGCAATGTGGAAGTTTAAGCTGAATAAATCCCTTCCTCCCTAACTTGCTTCTTTGTCATGATTTTTTGTGCAGGAATAGAAACCTGACTAAGACACTATCTAAGGGCCTGCTTTCTCACAAGGGAAAAACCATAGAAATGGCCTTGTGAGAACCTGCCATCCAGACACTATCCACCACGACCAACATGGAGCGGGTATCTGAGGATGTTCTGCAACCACAACTTAACTTTATGAGAGTTTTATCCCCAGGTAAACATCTGTGTCCTAGTTAAAGTCGAAGTCACAACCTGAATGCATTTGGTGATTTGAATCTCTCTCTCTCTCTCTCTCTCTCTCTCTCTCTCTCTCTCTCTCTCTCTCTCTCTCTCTCCTCACTCTGATATTAACTTCAATTTCAGGATATTGAGCTGGGAGGCTCCTCTTTCTTTGCTCTCTGAGTCTCGGTGGAAGATGGTTCCAAACACTGTTTCAAAGACCTTTATCTCTGCCATTTGAAACATCCCTGCCATTTCCATAGTGTCTGAGTTTCTCTGCAGTTTATGACCAAGGCTCCTAGGAGTAAAGTTCAGCTCTGCCCGTGGGGTCAGTTAAACTCACTTCCCTATGGGAACCTGGGCAGGCCTTATCAGGCCTCAATTGCAGGTCCAAGCCCATGATAGAAGTTCCACCTCTGGCTAGATTATAAAGAGAGAGGTTGCATTTCTGGCACCCCCAATCATTCAGTCAGCATATTCACTAGGGTTTTAACAAGCTATGCACCCTTCCATTCCTTGGTTGTAACAGTTACAAGTCTCTATGGTCCCAGGAAGCCCATCTTTGAAAACTACAGCAAAGACTTCTCAGCCTTGACTACAGCTCTTTCTCACTGCTTCTGTCATTAAGCAAACAGTAGCCAAGTGTGACAATGAATTCCCTGTCCTCCTCCCTGCCTTCACCTCTCAAGTTCTGAGATTACAGATGTGCAGCAACACATCTAGTTTATGTGCTGCTGCAGATTGAACACAAGGCTTTTTGCATGCTAGGCAAACATTCTGCCAACTGAGCCATATCTCCAACCCAAGTAGGAAGGCTCTTAGGTCATGGTTTTAAATGCTCAACACAGTTCACCTGTTCAGAAAGACACTCCAGATAGGCTTGTTCTCAGCCAGTAAATGAAAGGATGTTGAGAAAGCTTCCTGATGCTCAAATCTATTCTATTACTTGACTATTAGGTCCATTCTTCTGGGTAGAGGCTTGCCCTCCCATGACATTTGGTTTTAAGCTCCTCTCCTAGAAGCATGATGGCGGAGCCTTGTTAGCGGCAGGTGACACTAACTTGCCCCACAGAAGAGTAGTGGGATCAAGTGGCCATCCTGAAGAAGACACTTTCTCGACTCCTCCTCTCTCAACTGACACTTCAGAGAGTAGGTCTTTCCCATGTTCAGGATGGAGGAGGGAAGAGCTGGAAGTCATCAGAGTATTGTTTTTGCCAGTGCTGCCCTTTAAGTGGAGACAAGAGAAAAACAAACAAACTCATGTCATCTCCCCAGGGCTTTGGAAGATGTCCCTTTCACAGCCAGGAATGTGACAAGGAGCAAAGTCAGCCAGGAGTCTGCCTGTACCCATCCTCCTCAAGAAGCTTTGGGGTGGCTGAGGAATGGGACCAGGATGGGACATCTGCTTCCACCCTTGTCTCCAAAGAACACTGAGCCATCAGGAAGAGCTGTTCCCAGAGGAGAGAGGGACAGCACATCACAGAGGGGTCATGAGTGTATTAAGAAACCAAGCAGATGATCTCTAGAGACCAGTTATGTAGGACCTGTGTGGCAACCATCATGCAGACTGGCCATTGATTTACAAGAAAGTTCATCAAGAAGAGAAGGGATGGGGTGAGGGCTAAAACAGAGGCACATAGCTAAAAGGGTGTCAAGGGGGGAGGCAAAAGTGTTCGAGAGAAGGGTGAGACTTGGGATGAGAGACAGAAAGCTCAAGAGAGATGGAATTGGAGAGGTCAGGGTGGTACTGAGCATGTCTAGCCCTGACACCACAGGAGGACCCTGACCAGCCCAAACTGACCATGCAAGCCTATAACATGGACTAGGGAACTTAAGGCATGTTCCATCCACACCTGTCTGCTGCAGCCTGGAGCCGCCAGGCAACTATGTTTCCTGCTTTTTCTCAGCTTATCATGGCCCCCAGGAGCCAGGAGAGAGGAACGGGAAGAAGATGCAGGCCGTGTATTCCCCTCCTCCCCTGCATCTAGTATCCGTTCAATCATGACCTTGAGGTCACAGAACTTTGGCCTGCCAGCTCCTTCTCTTTCCCATGCCTACCTGAGACTAGGTCCAAAGTATTCCTCCTCCCTAGTCCTTCCATGGGTCTTTGCAGTGTGACAGAAGCTCAGCCAAACTGGCATGCTGTGACATTCATTGGCAGCTGTCTTTTTAATACTGGGCTCTGTCTTTCTCTCACTGGTCATGGATTCTTTGTGCTCATTAGGAGACCAAGAAAGCAAATTCAGGCCTCCCTTTCAGTTACCATGGGTACAAAGGTAAAACTGTAGGTGCCAGAGCAACCAAGATGTAAAATAAGGCAGGTAGGAGAGCTCTAGGATGCAGGCCTCTCAGGGACCACAGATGCTTCCACTAACCTGAGACACACTCCCAGCCCAACCTCTCTCTACAGACTATGCGGTCACACCCCAGCCCCTGCTCTGGATACAGCTCCTTAGCTCCAGGCCCTCTCTTCTCCCAGCACAGGGAACAAGAGGAAGGAAAAGTGGTGTGATTTGTATCCTAAGTACTCCTCAAAATCCATGATGTGAAGCCTGGATCCTGAGGATTGCACCATGAGGAGATGCAAGGATGTTTAGGAGTAGGACTCAGGACGGGGTCACTGGGGGTGTGCCTTAAAAGGGGGACCATGGAATCATGATCCTTTTCCTAACTAATTGCTCTCCCCGTGCAGCCCTGGGTAAGTGGATTTGTTCTTCTACATGCTCCCACCACAATGTGCTACCTTGCAGTAGCTGAAAAACAATGGGGTGAAGCAGTAGCCAAAAAAACCACAGGGCCAACTAATCACAGAGGAGAACTTTTGAAACTGTGAGCCAAAGTAAACCAGTTCTCTTTACAAGGTGATTATCTCTGGTATTTGTAACAGAAAGTTTATAGTAACATGCCAGGCCCCTTCTTCCGCAGCCTGGGCCATGTGCCCACAGTGGACTAACTAGCTCTATTTCAAGCCTGGGACTCAGTATCCACCAAACCTGTTTTCTGCCTAGGGATTCTCTTGGCATTAACTCAATGTCCAGACTTTCTAGAGGAGAAATATCTGTAACACAGGCCCCAGACTCTCCCTGCTCCCTGACTCCTGGATGCCTCTTGCCTACCCTATGTTTGACTGTCTGGGTTCTCTCAAGAATATGAGCCCATGTGGGCAGGGATCTGAGTGTGTCTTGTTCACTGACCTATCCCAAGTCCCTCCAGTCATGTTGCCATGAATAACTATATTTGTTAAATAAATACAAGAAGGAATACATGAATGGACACATTAATTAGTTCATAAGTGGTTTGACATATAAGTAAATGAGTGAGTGTACACATGAATACATGAGTGAGTGGATATTAGAAGCAGCAACGACCGAATGAGTTTCTGAATGAATCCACGACTAAATGCATGCACCAATATGTAGATTCATGAACACATGAATGAGTGAAAATATCAGTGGATGCATGAATGGATACACTCATGAACAAAAACATGTATAAATGTGCAGAGACTAAGCCCACCATAAAAGGAATAGATTTAAAAAGAGTCCATGTATAGATGAGAAACAACCAGGAAGACACCTTGGCCAGACACCTGACATCTCTTCTTCTTTGTCACTCACCAATTTGTAGAGTCACTGTCTTTTCAAAAACACCCAAAATGAGAGTTTCTCATACCAGGGACTGCCTTATTTTGCCAGCCCAAACCATGTAGCTCCCTGTTGCACTTGCCTGAGTGAGTCTCCAAGCTTGTCTCTAGTCCTGGGTGCCCACTATTTGTTGCAGCCTTGGAGACAGCGCCCAGCTTGCAGGGTACAGGCTTAACAGTCACAGGCTCTCACTGGACTCCCCAGAGCAGAGTCTCACTCCCAGCTGAGGGGGAGGATGCTCAGGGATCACCTTGTTGTAGAGTTTGCGGTCGCTAAGAGATGCCTGACTGGACCGGCTTCTGAAATCTATTAAACACTGGCAAGAGAGTTGGTTCCCCCAGCCCCGCACCACAGCCTCTCACACTCAGCACCCCCTACTTGCTGGCTTTCCACACAATGCACTTTCTACTTTCTGCCTCCACCACCCAGAACATGGGAGAAGATGATCTGCTATCCCTGTATTCCAGACCCTAGGGAGTCTGCAGCCTTGTCCTCCTCTCTGCATTCCACAAAGACCGAGGGAGTGATAGAGAGGCTACCAAGGCGGTTTGGGCTCCCAGGTCCCTTCTCCCACCCCTTCTGAAGCTTTACTCCTTATCTGGATTGAGGCTTCCATTTGCTCAAAGGAGTCCTTGTCCAAATCTCTATGTTCCTTCTACCTCCTCTCAAGACCACTTCGTGTTTCATATGGAATTCTTAGCAGCCCACAGTGGAGGGATGCCTCGCCGGGGAAGTGCCTTCCTCTGTAGCAACCTGAGGAACTCTGTGGAGTTCCTCACTATCTATCTAGTTACTTGCGACCCTCTTTCTGGTGCAAAGAATTCAAGAAATTGTTCAGAGAGCTGAGACCCCAAACTGTGTCCCCTCTCACTTAAAATGGTGTTACCACCTCAAGGTTAGGAACTGGCCACCCTCAGGCAGTCCCCAGCCTTGGCTTTGGACTACCCTGTCCTGAGCCTAGAATAACTCATAACTATGACCTTTACTAGACACAATTACCCCACCCCTTACCATGAGGACTTTCCAGCCTGCTGCCCATTGTGGGCTGGAAGACCTCAGAGGAGACCCTGAGACCTTTGAGGACCTCATTCTAAGTCATTCTAGGTCCTCCAGAATTCATCTCTTCTGCCAAAAAAGGGGGGCCTTTTCGGGCCCTGAGCCCTGCAGCATGGATCTCATTGCTAGT
>CM052700.1:58161582-58216129 GCA_028551405.1 Uromys caudimaculatus
CTCACTCCCTACCTCACTCCCTCACTCCCTCACTCCCTCACTCCCTCACTCCCTCACTCTCTCCTCTCCTCTTCTCTCCTCTCCTCTCCTCTCCTCTCCTCTCCTCTCCTCTCCTCTCCTCTCCTCTCCTCTCCTCTCCTTCCTCCTCCTTTCTCTCTCAAGTCTTGCTATGTAACTCAGGCTGGCCTTGAACTCATGATCCTTCTTCAGGCTTCTGAGTACAGTAATTAAAATGTACCACCACCCATGGTTTTCTTCCTTCATTAAAAAAGTTTTTATGATTAAGTAGAATCAAAATTCTAGCCCAAGATGCAGTCTAGGCAAGGACATAGCTTGCTTTGCAAGTCTGGGTAGAGTGCAGAAGCTGTTTTGTAAAGTGGAACCCGCTTCGACTTTGATGGAATTCCAAGGGGCACCGTCTTCTCTCTATGCACCTTGTCTTCCCTCTGTGTGTCCTGTATTCCTTCTGCGTGTCTTGTATTCCCTCTATGTGCCCTGTCTTCCCTCTATGTGCCCTGTCTAGTCTCTATGTGCCCTGTCTTCCCTCTGTGTGCCCTGTCTAATCTCTATGTGCTCTGTCTTCCCTCTATGTACCCTGTATTCCCTATATGTGCCCTGTATTCCCTATATGTGCCCTGTCTTCTCTATGTGTGCCCTGTCTTCTCTATGTGTGCCCTGTCTTCTCTATGTGTGCCCTGTCTTCTCTATGTGTGCCCTGTCTTCTGTCTATGTGCCCTGTCTTCTTTCTGTGTGCCCTGTATTCCCTCTATGTGCCCTGTCTTCTCTATGTGTGCCCTGTCTTCCCTCTATGTGCCCTGTCTTCTCTCTATGTGCCCTGTCTTCCCTCTATGTGCCCTGTCTTCCCTCTGTGTGCCCTGTCTTCCCTCTATGTGCCCTGTCTTCTCTCTGTGTGCCCTGTCTTGTCTCTGGGTGCCTTGTCTTCCCTCTATACATTCTGTCCTCTCTCTATGTGTCCTGTCTTGCCTCTATGCAGCCTTCTTGCTGAGCCATCACCTGCCCCAACCCACTTCTAGCTGCAGCTGAGGAGACTTTTCAGAATCTGTTCATTCTTGCCAAGACCAGGATGATTAGAATGACAGTGCACCACCAGAGTTAGTTAAACCCAGGCTCCCACGAACCTGGATAGTCTCTCTGAGACAGGAAAAAATGCCCCTTTGCCTGGAAGGACACAGTTACACAGGGAGGCACAGCCCTTGATAAAGAAAGCTGCAGCTCAGTGCACTGCCACCTTTGGGCAGGTGCCTTTTTACAGGCTACACTTTGACCAAAAGCTGGCTAAAGCAGGCCCAGCCACCCTCTTGTCTCCTCCTCCCACATCACTGGGGTTACAGGCACTCCTGTGACCACTCTAGGAATTAAAAGTAAAAAACAAACAAACACACAAAGAAAAATGGGTGCTGCGATTTGAACTCAGGGCTTCATGCTTACACAACTCTCTCTCTCCATGTCCCCTGACACCTGTCCTGGGCTCAAAGACATGATTTAAGAAGGGCCCTCTGGGGGAACCTTTTCCAGGCCTGCACTGGGCTCCGTGATCTGCACTCAGAACAGAGTCTTGGAAATGAGCAGAGCGGCAAAGACCATATCCAGCCGGCCAGCAGCAGGGCCAGCTCTGGGTGATAAAACCGCAGCAGGCCCATATCTCAGCCAGGTCTGGATGACCGGTCACTGAAAACAGCTGCAATGCAGCTGGACAGTTCTGTCCTCCCCATGTCTGACCTCCACATGGCTCTGTGGATCACACTGGTCCTCACGCCAGGAGCCTGTCATCAGCCTCTCCTCTCACTCTCCCCTTCTACTGGTTCACACTCTAAGAGTGGTCATGGCCTCACCAAGACAGAGTGAGCTCTTCCCACCACCTATGTTGGCAGATCTGATAGAGGCACCAAGTCTATCTAGACAGAGCCTTAAACCCCTGGATGCCTTCCCCACTCATGGCCCTGGTGGCCCACCCTGGCCATCGGAGGCTTGGAGACTTCCTTCCAGCCTGTATCATTCTCTCTCTTGTGAGGTTTTCTCTACAACAGAGCCTTGGAGCTCCTAGAGACCCAGGCTTTTGGCTATTGGAGGTGAGCTGTGTCCTTCCCTCTCTCTACCGCAGGCCGGTCTTTCTGAATGCCCCTGAGGCCTTTCCTTCAGTCTCCATTCACAGAGGAAAGACATGCTGATGGCACAGGCTCTTTGTCATCCTCTTCTATCTTGGATTTAGTTCATCAAATTTTGCTTTGAAAGGTATTAGACTAGGAGTCTGAACTTTCCCAGCAAAGAGAATAACACTCAGAGGGCGGGGATGCTAGCAGCAGAGAGCCTAGTAGCACACACTAGGCTCCATCTTAACTCTGCAAGGACACAATGCACTCGGAAAACCTCTGCTGCATTGGAACCAGGCTGGAGTCCTGCTAAATGGAAGATCATGAGTAACAGGCACACCTGTAGGCTAGTGTCATCACTAAGTGCCATTAGCACAGTGCTCTTCAGCACCTGACCACATGATTGTGGGCACCATTGCTTCAGTCTTCCTAAGTGTTAGGTCTCAGGCAGTACATATATCCCAAAATGAGCTCATTTTTGATGTCGCCACCATCCCCTAAATGTCACCTTTCCCATCAGCCTTGTCATGTCTACCATGGTCACCACTACTTCCACCGTTAATCATTACCATGGCTATCAAACTCACCTCTATCATTGCCATCATCAACGATGTCACCAAAATCGCCACTATCACCTCCACCATCAGAAGTTATCATTACTGTTACCATTAACATCTCCACTATGATCGCTGTCACCTCAGTCAGCCCCAGCCTCATCATCCACACCATTGGTGTTATCTTGAACAGTCAACATCTCCTTCCTTACCTGACACCCTGACTTCCAACTATAATCTTCACGTTGCTTCTGTGGCCACTACTTCCATCAGTTAGCAATGGCACTGCTAATGTCTATACTTCCTACCACCCATCTTCATCAATGCCTCCATAGCTACCTAGCTGAATTAAAGGTTATCTACTTTGATTGCTTACTCTCTCTGAACTAGTCTGCGAAATTCAGATCAGATCTGAAAGCCCTTACCAAGCACACACGATAGGTTATTTGAGTTGTTTTAGTTGATTTTCAGTGCATGATAGTCAACCCCAATACTAAATAGTTCAAGAACTATCACCAATTAGTTCTTGGGTTAACTAGACAAGTTCTAATCTATGCTGGCTCAGCTCATTTACACAGGGCTTTGTCCTGTGGCTATAGTCGGCTGACAGATCTGGCAACAACTAGGCATAAAAAGGGTTACCCTCACACTTGTCTGATAGGACATAGTGGGTTTCCTTCCTGAAGTCATGGTCACATGATCTCATCTTCCAAGAGGCTAGCTCAAGCTCACACATGTAGGGGTCAGGAGTCAATGCACAAAAGTCCTTTCCAAGCCTTTGCTAGCAGCAGGTTTGCTAATATTCCACTGTCTCAAATAAATCACACAGTCAACACCCATTCAAAAGCAGAGGAAGACCTCACTTCTAACAGACAGTTACAATATCACATTGTAAGAGCAAGGTTCAGGAGAAGGAAGAATTTACAGCCATTTCACAATGTGCTGCACAGGTGGGCATGGGAAGAAGAGACGGCCGGTTCTTTACAACAAGATGCACACGTTGGCTGAGAGCATTCTGAATGAACGTGCTTTATCACAATGAGGCAACCCTCTGAGTAGCTTCCAGAACTGAAGGGCCTTCCTGTCCAGAGGCACTGAATTCTTCTGTTTTGCTTCCTTAAACTTCCATTCTGCCTTTATTTCTTCTCTCTTATAATTCTTTCTCTGGTGACTTTTCATGACCTCAAGATGGTGACTCTCTTTTGGGGACCCTCTTCATTTCTAATTGGCATTTCTTGGATGACTCTTTCCATACTTAGGCCGTCAGCCACGTGCCTCTCCCTACTGCTAACACAGCAAGCTGGCTCCTTGCACCCTGGCTGTGCCACTTGAGCTGCCCTGAAGGATGCCCTGCCTCCTACTTCACCCTCAGACTTGAAAGAGGCCCTGAGTTGGATCTTGCTCCCCAAGTCATGGATGAAGGAACTGAAAGACCGTGCTGCTGGTTAGACAGCTCCCAACCAGATGGACTTTGAAAAAGGCAAGATGGAAGAGACACTTACATGAAGTGCCCTCCTTCCCTCCCTGTGGACTATTCCAGGCACAGCTTGTTTCTCTCCAACTTATCCTGAGATGCCCTTCCTGGCTGATAGACACTCAGCATGTCTCTCAGCAGGAGTCTCACCCAGTCCAATGATGTATCGCTGGACATTTTCCCCCCGATCCTCAACTGCCACACTTCAGCTTTGTCTGCTCTGATGGACCTGGGCTTCCACCTTTGAAATGAAGCTCTCTCATTGGAGCCTTCCTCTGCCTCTGTGTCCTAAGGAAACCAAAGGATTCTCCACTCTTTTAAAAATCCACCATTAAGGCAAGTGCATCAGAGAGCAAAGCAGCAGCATCACTATGGGAAGGGGACAGGGCTGACAAAGATATTTCATCTTGATATTGAGAGTTAGGCTGGTGGAATATCTTGCTCTCCAAGAACTCCATGAAGAGCCAGGGTTCAAGACCCAGACCCCTATTGTGCCAGTTCCCTGTGAAATAACATTTTTTGCACCCTCTCTCTTCTCAGAAATGCAGAAATGCTCAGAGGCAAATCCAAAACCTCCCACATGTGCTAGGCATTATTTATTTGAGATATGGTCTCATGAATCCCAGGCTTTTATATTAATATTCTTAATATGTAAAGAGTACTTACAACTAGTGAAAACAAATGTTATTCACCTCCAAAACAGATATATTACAAAGTAATTCAGCAAGAAACAAATGCTAGTAAGTAATTTTGAAACATGGCAAACACCATTTTAAGATTTATTTTTAATTATGTGTATTTATGAGGGTTTGTACACATGGGTGCAGTGCCCACAGAGGCCAAAAGAAGGTGTCTTGCCCTAAACATTATATTATTCCAGACAAGGGCTCATGTAACTCAGATTGACCTTGAACTCATTATGTAGCTGAGGATGACTTTGAATTTCTGATCCTCCTGCCGCCACTTCCCAAGTGCTGAGATTAAGCCTGCACTACTAATCTGGGTTTATACAGTACTAGGGATCAAGCCCAGGCTTCATGTATGCTAAACAAGCATTTACAAACAGAGCCACATCCCAGTCCTGGGCTAAGCATTAGAACTACCCTAGCACTTGGTTTCTGCCTCTTAATGAGTTGACTGGCATGAGACAACCGAACTACAAAACATTGTTCTCAATTGACAGGATTTTGAGTCCCCCATGAGGCTCAGGCTAGCACAGGTAATGTGTGACTTGTCAGCTCTGTGGATAACTCAGGCCAGCCATGACGCAGTGTCAGCCATGGGGCTCAGGTGGACACTTGTCCCTCTCCCATCTTCTAGCCTCGTTTCTTTGTGTCTTCTACTCGACCCCACTGCTGCTCTCAGCCTCTCCATCCTCACTACCTCCCAGAGCCAGTTCCCACCGGGGACTACTCTTTCTCCATTTTCTCCACTCCACCTCATTGCCAGGGGAGGTTACTGCACTGTGTGCTCATAAAAGGGGAAACCTGAGTTCCACCCAGGTGATTGAGCTTTCGAGCAATATCACAGAGGAATTTTCACAGTGAAAAAAAAAAAAAAAAAAAAAAACTTTCCTTTGGGAAAAAGTTAAGGAACTTTGCTGAAATTTCCAGCAAATATGAGACAGACCACACACTGTCTCAGTCCTCCTGGTACAGGACTGAACCCAGGTCCACGAGTTCCTCACCAGGCATGGAGAAGCACAGTAGGGCATGTCACCTTAGTAGTAGCTCTTGTGCCTTGAAATTTACTAGAGTCCATAGTAGAAGTGAGAGCGTTACAGGCCATCCATTTCTGTCCACTTTCTCAGAAAACCTCTTGTGGCTCTAAATCTTTCTAGCTGGTTCCTTCCTGTTCCCACCTGCCCATCTTAGTGAGCGCTGGGTGACATCTTACCTCCAACCCTACCAAATAAAGAACGGATCTCATATGCTCCAAAGCTCATCGAGACTCCACGCCACATGCCAAAGAAGCTTTTAGCTCTTCTTCCTAGATGTCACAGGAAATCTTAACCTCTCATAGAGGCAGACTGTCTCCAGGGGAAAGCAAAGAGCTTATTTTGAGGTGATTTGAGGTGATGAAACTAAGTAGGATCCTCTCATAGCTCATTCAAACCATCTAAGACAAGAGAATGATGCTGGCACATCCTCTGAATGCAACCTGCCAGCTAGTCCTGCCATAGGCTTTCCCTCTGCACCTGTTCCAGATCTTCCAGGATCGTCTCCAAGTCCCGCCTGCTCCCAGGATTGCCCTCACTGCCCCCCTTACAACAGGGGCCATGCTGGGCATAAACACCCGGACACACTCCTCTCCAAGTGGCAGCTAGGAGGTTTCCTGGGGCCAGAAGCTTACAAAGGAGAGCTTTAGCTGGGCTTACACACGTGAGGTAGGAGGAGAGTAAGCTTAGAGGGGAGGGGACAGATGTGTGTATAGGGTGGGGGGACCTCTGCCTTTATCTGCATGGATGTCTCCCCTCCTCCAGTCTACCTTTCCCTCTGGAAATGTCTTCTCTTGGGAAGAGCAGGTAAGGGTGCAGGGCAGTGCAAGAGTCTGTGAAATGCCAGGCAGACTGTATCAAAGCAGGTCTGATGCACCACAGCCCCCTAAGAAGTCCCTGGAAGAGATGGGGACCCAGCACCCAATCCTTTGCGCCAGGTCCAACTGACACGTCCAGCAGAGACAGAAAACTAAGGAGAGTGTGCCCCCCACTGGTCAGTGGTGACAAAATCAACTGTTGAGCATGGCTCTGAGCCAGTCTAGGCAAGTCTTCAGGCCATGCAACCTTGGGGTGGGGGGAAAAGGACAGGAACATCCCCCCCCACACACACTCACAAGACATTTGTCTTCCTGTCCTTGAGGGAAGTCTGCAAGGGCTTTTCTTGTATGGAATCCTATTAAAGTGCTCTCTGGCCTCACCTGTGGCCAGAAGACCCAGTACTGGAAAATCTTAGTATGTACTGTCCAAAGGCCTCTGGGGAGTCTCCTCTCCCTAGCACTAAGCTAGCCAACATTCCCAAAGATGGCTGGGTCAAGAGGGAGAAGCCAGTCTTTCAGAGGGCAGGAGCATAGAAAGCCCTAGGGAGCCCGAGGAAGGGATCCGGGGAAGAGGGCACAAGGGCACAGTCTAGAGAGTTTCCATCCCAACTGGCTGCAAACAGGAGCTGACATTCAGAGCCCCTGTGGGACCGATGCTCTCACACTGGAAAGCCTAGAAGGGGCTGCTGACTCTGAGATTCGTTCTCTCCAAAAGTAGGTTCTAAGGGAGTCCCGGAGTCTCCAGTCTCATTTACAACATAAATCACATCTTGTAAAAAGGTTTTACCACCTAGGCATGGCGGGACACACCTGCCATCCCAGTGCTCAGGAAGCAGAGGTAGATTGCTCCAAGTTCAGGGCTAGCCTAGTCTATATATAGAGTTAGGAATACAAGCAAATCTTTTTCTCTTTCTCAAAACAAACCCTCACAATTTCCTAATACATAACGACACCCTGTCACCGTCTGCTTCTCACCTGCGTATGTTCTGTCTCTGTTGAAACCTCTAGGGCAGGGGGATGTAGCAATCCAAAGGCCATGGAGAAAACAAAACCCAGCCTTTGTCTCTAGGGCCCCCAGTCTCACAGCTTCTGTCCTACAAAGCCGGAGATCCTGAGAAATCAGTGAGGCCCTCCTCTGAGGAAAGAGGCCCGAAGCCTGCAAATACACAAAGTACAGCCGAAATCATAAACACATTTTATTTCTAAATAATTTTAAAACCACTGGCATTGTAGCAAATTGGAATATATTTCCAGAATCGACTCAAAGAGATTTTTTTTTTACGGCAACATATGAAAAATATCATTTAAATATCCACACACAGCTGCTGCAAATGCTGGGCTCTGAGGGAAACACTTTCGTTCCTTTCATCAGAGTTCCCTGATTAATGTTCCACTTCTCTTTAACACTTTTTCCATAGTTTTTTTTTTTTTAAATCAAAGCCTGTACTATTATCTGAAAGAGAATTAAACCAATAAGATTTAATGTCTGCTGTGTTCTACACTGTGACAAAAGTACGCACACGTGTGCATGTGTGTGCACGCACGAACACACACACACGCACACAGAGGGAGGGAGAGGGAGAGAGGGAGAGTGTGGGGTGTGTGTGTGTGTGTGTGTGTGTGTGTGTGTGTGTGTGTGTGTGTGTGTTTAGGGTTTGAATCAAATAGAAATGCTCACTAAGAGAGCCAAGATCTTTGCTGGAGAGTTTAGGGCAAACTGGAAACAGCAAGGGTCCACAGGAGCGATGAAGGAGAGAGGTCCCTTGAAGGTGCATTTTAGATTGGGAAGGCTGGGGTAGCCTGGGCAGAGGTTCTCAGCAGGCCCAGCATTGCCCAGATGCCACCTGTGGCAAGGCCCGCCTGCATGGCGGGGATTTTGTGAATGGGACTCGGAGAGAGGCAGCTTGGGCAGTGGGATGGGAAGGAGAGAGTGTGGAGGAGGGAAGGGAGAACAGAAACTGTGCCAGGGGAAAGGCACGGCAGATGGAGTGAGGGAAATCACAGTGTGTCTGGCACAGCAGCTGATGCCGTAATTTAAAGGTCAACTGAGTGGAAAAGGAAGGGGGGGGGTGGAATGACTGTCTCTGCAGTGTGGCACTTAACTCCTCCCACCCCAGTGCAGCCTGGCTTGGCTTGATGGGTCCTGGAGGACACATGCTCTCCTGCTCTTCTATCCTCATGGGGTACCCTTGTCCCCCTACCCCCGCATCTGATGCTGCATCCTTCTGCTGTCATTAGGGGAGAAGTGACCTCCACTAAGCCTCAGTTTCATCATTTATCACGTGGGGGCGGGGATCCCTCATCTGCCCTGGATCACACTAACAGTTAAACTAGGTAGTGTGGCGGAGGTGGGGGAGGGCACACATTAAATGTCTCAAACTTTTCAGAGCTTCTTTGAAGAAGATGTCTTGAATTTGTCTGTGAGGAAAAACAAAAGAAAACAAGGTGGTTTCTCCACCTTCGGAGAGTAAAAGGTGGGAGCTGCTGACTTGAGGTGTTTCCTGTCTTTGTGGACAGCTGGCTACCCTCACATTCCAACGGGACTTTACAAACTGCTATTCCCATCTTCCTCCTCCTCCTCCTCCTCCTCCTCCTCCTCCTCCTCCTCCTCCTCCTCCTCCTCCTCCTTCTCCTCTCTCTCTCTCTCTCTCTCTCTCTCTCTCTCTCTCTCTCTCTCTCTCTCTCTCTCCCCCTTCCCTTCCTTCTTTCTTCCCTTCCTGGACTAAGTGGCTTCTTGGGAAGAATGTGACTCTCTTCATATGGACTTGGACTGCCTTGACTCTATAAATTATGGAAGTTCTTGAGGAAGTTTGGAGGTTTGTGTTGGAATGGTGGCTGATGGAAGGCTGAAGACGGAGCCCAGGGGTTTCAGCTCTGGCTGGGGGAGGCTTTGCAGGGCAGAGTAGACAGACAGGCCCGTAGACCACTGAAGGACCAAAGCCTACACTGAATCCACATAGAGTTGTTCCCTGAACAAGCCTTGAGACAAGTCCATGCCACTGGTTCTGCAGTGAGGCAGGACACAGATCTTGATGGAAGGCCGGGAACCATGCCTGGGCCCAGGCACAGGGATGCCTGCTTGGACAGCTAGAGCTCCCTGGTCTCACGCCTCGAGTGCCTTTGGAATGTAGTTGGTGGTAGGTGATAGCTGCTTATGGAGAGGATACAGGGTCCTCTCCACCTCCTCGAGGCCTCCATTACTAGGCAGAGGACTCAGGGAAGGAACCATGTGCCCATCCAAGGCACGAGGCAGCTTCCCGTCTCCACATTTCCATGTCACAATAAAGGCCTTGCCTCCTTCATCTCAAAGTAGATTACTTGGGCTGGACCATTTAGGGTAGATGGCAGGAGAAGCCCCAACCCTGTGGCAGGAGAGGATGCTATCTCCTACTCCCCACAGTTATAGTATCTCTTGGTCTGTGATCCTTCCTCCTTAGGGCCTTGGTGAAGTGGAAACAACCTCAGTAGAGCCCTGAACTCTCCAATGTGACTATTCTCATCAGGGCCAGGCAAGCTAGGGGGAGACTGTTTAGGAAGATGCCCAACAAAGGTCCCCGCAGAGAGATGGTGGTAGGTCCTAACCTTGACCATTGTCCTGTGTCTGGTGAGCCATACAAGAAAATCCTGAGTCCTTTGGTAGTAATAGTGATGACAAGAAAGAACACTGGCCTCCTCCAATAAATGAAGTCCTGGGGATGACAGCACAGCTTTGAAGTGACCACCAGGGGGCTCAAAGAAACCCTGGGAGACCTACCTTTGGAGGATAACCCATAGTACCTGCTTGCCTTGGCCTGTGGCCCCAGAGTAGATAACACTTATGAACCTGCACTCAACTGGCAGGTATGTGATAGAGGCTGGAAGGGTTGTCTTTCAACGAGGGAATTTCTCAGTCATACAAAATTCCATCCTGGGTCCACCCAGTCTCAGGGTCGTGTTGACATGGCCCAGGCAAACCAACACTGTGTTCCCATTACTGGCTGCACACACAGCCCTCAACACTGTCCATCCAGGGGACAGCGAGGCATCCTTGACCATGAGAGACAGACACAAGTTTCATTCATCGTCTTCAGGGAGCCAAATAGCTGTTGGCAAGGCCTTGCAGATAATTAACAAGCCAACTCCCATTTGCCTAAAACGACCAAAAAACTGAAGAAATCATTAGTTCCAGGGCAACAGAGACTATGGCTTATATATCAAAGTGTCATAACCCAAAGTCACTTCTGGAGGAAGAGACAACACTTCCTCCACCAGGACAGGAGTTTCCAGGAGAGGAACTCTGTCTCCTGCCTCATTTACACACCCCAGAGGGCTATGGAATCCTTTAGGGACATTTAGAGAGAATGTGCCCATGTTGAGAGTTCATCAGGAAGCAGAGCCTTCTTGCAATGACTATGGGATGGGAGCCTTATATTCTACAGTGACCCAGCAAAATCCAGTTGTGGGAGCTCCTGGTTCATAAGCAGCATCTGATGCTCCCAGTGGCTCCTGCCCATGACCAGACCCTGAGGCCCCCATGTGTGTGACACCCAGCATGTCTGCATACATCATTTCTTAGCTCAGCATTTCACCTGTCTATTACTCCAGGGCACAGGGTTTCCTCCCCAGGGAGAGTTCTCACATCCATGCCCCTACAGCAAGCCAGTCCCCTCAGCTGCCTGAGGCCCCCAAAGCCTCCTGCATGAAATCTACAGCTTGAATTCTTACACATGCTCATCCCATCAACCTGCCAGAGTTCTCCATGCCCAGGCTGAAGGAATGCAGAAGTGAACTGCTGTTTATGGACACCATACTCAGAATGCAGACAGCGTCATGAGATCTCAAAGAGCTTTGTGCATCAAAGCCCTTTCCCTGTTCACAGCATGAGCCATGGGTGGAGACAGGCTGAGAAGTAAGGAATGAACAGTGAGATTCAGGGTGTCACTGGGACACTAATAGGGAGACACAGAGAGAAGCTGCACCAGGCTGGTTACAGAGGGCTTAGTCCCTCTGAGTTTGATTGGGTTCTAGACAAGCCAAGTGAATCAACTCCCAGGGAACTAAGTTTGCTTCACACGTGGTTTTTAGCCCACTGTCACTCAGGCCTGCATGTATTCCTGAGGAAAAACTGTAATGATTACCCATGTGCCGTCTACCACACTAAGGGGTCTGAAGAGCCCACAAACATTTCAGGTCATATTGAATGTAAAGGCTTTCTCTCTTGTGCCTATAAATTACACACCTGTATGAAAGAGAGCTCACTATCCTGTGGCTAAATGCCATCTCCCCGTTCCTCAAGAGCACTAGAAAGCAGGAGGAAGAAAGCCGTGGTACTGGGTATGGAGACTGGTTTCAGAAGAAGCATAGACTCCTCAGAGCCAGGTCATGCCCTTGACTTTGGAGTCTTTCCTGATCCTGTTGTGTCCCTATCCAGTGGCTAGCAACTGTCCCAAGATCTGGCTCCCAATCAGACACCTGAACAAGACACATATGAGAGGGTTACCAGATTCTTCTAGGTGAGTAGGTGATTTCACCTCCCCACTCAAGGAGACTGAGCCCTGAGCCCATGCCCTCCTGGGAGCAGGGGCGTTTGGGGTAGCACAGAAAGCAGGCAGCAGAGGCAAGCAGCTGGTTCTGACCCATGGCAGGAAGTCACAACCAAGATTCATCCTGGAAAAATGCAACTAATGTCGCCCAGCTGGACCAGCTAATCAGAAACACAGGCCTAGAGGTGGCAGCAGGGACAGGCCTCGAGGGCAGGGCCCACAGAGAGGTGATAATGGATAGCAAGCTCTTGGGCTCTCTCTCCCAGCCACCCGGCTGCTGTTTGGAGATGGAGGTGGCTGGTTGAGACCTGCGACAGCCTCTCCTTCTTCCCTAGAAAGGATGCATCCCTCCTCAGTGCTAATAGCTTCCACCAAAGCTAAAGACTACCATGGGGCAGCCAGCAGTGACAGGTCATCAGTACCTTGCTGGAGACTGCTGCCCCAGAGCCTCTGGCCTTGCCTTTATCATTCTACCACAAATGGTCACAGGAAGTTCTGAGCTAAGCCCCCTAAGCCCTCTATAGTCACTGTAGTGAGAGTCCTTACCACCAGAATATATGTGTTTTCTGAAGATGGGCAGGGCGGGTACAAATTCTGAGCTGGGGTAACAGGGAGAAGCCCAGGTTCTGAGTCTTATAGCAGAACTATTGAAGAATGCAGCTCACATTGGGCTCCAGCTATGTCAGTTCTAAGCTGCCCTTCAGATTCCCCCTAGAGGGCTTGTAATAACCTCACAGACAACCCCTCACCTGCTCCTGACCCCAACATTGCTTCATCACTTGGGACCTAATATTTGTTACTTTTTTCCCACTTCATATCAGACAAATCTGCTGCCTGATCACAGGCCCCAACTGCTATTTGGAGCAATATCAGAGACACCTGCCCCCACCCTGACCCCACACCCCTTAAGTATAAGCACCCTATCTTAGTCCTCTCAGGTTGCCAATGGAATACATTTGGGGCACTCTGGTAGGAAGGCTAATTCTTTCCTTGTTCAAATAGTCAATCCAGTTAACCTCAAACAAACTCAGACTACGTCCTGGTCACATAAGCAAAACATACTGGTATGGCCACAGCTACCGTATTCCCAATCTTACCGAAAGCTGCCCCTTCCTTCCCCATCTCCCCGTATGAGTAGATGCTACTTGTGAGGTTGGTATCCAGCTGCCCTTGTAACTCAGAAGAGATGGACGGCATCAGTCAGGGGTCTGGGGGACAGGTGGGGAGACAGAAGGCGTGACACTGAAGAGAGAGAGCTTGGGCCAAAGCATGGGAGAGTAAGGCAGAATCTTGGAAGTGCAGTTTGGGGTTGGGGTCAGGGAGTCATGATCAGGGGAGAGGAGATGGGGAGTCACATGGCCACATGGCCATGTTGGAGGCTGGGAGCGTAAGTCTTGGAGGTTTCCTAGCTGCCTGAGTAGTGGCCATGGAATTTCCCGACCTAATAAAGAAGAATTTAAATAGACCACAACTTTGCCTAATGTTGACTGTGTAAATAATCCAAGCCCCAGTCCCCTTTGTTCCACAGGCTATTTGTGTCAGGAAAAGGGGGGGGGGAGATTCCAACAGAAGCCACCATCCCAGATAGTAAGACATGGGGACTCTCTGTTCTCATCTGCCAGGGCCCAGGGGAGTAGACTTTGAGATCTAGAGGCGGGGTAGGCTGGGGATGCAGGGGAGGCAGAGAGGAATCTTAGCTTCGCAGCCAAATCTTCCCGTCTGTCTGTGACTATATACATGCCGTCATGTGTGACCCCACACCACTTCACATGTGTGTTCATGAATGGCGCACATGTGTGTACTTTCCTCATGGGTATCTGTGCACAGACTCGTGCAATTTCATGCAGGCTGACTGGGTTCAAATAGATAAACATGAATGTATGTACCCACAGACACAGAATCCCAGGCATAGCTGAAAGTATCTATAACATACTCTTCCGGGGACAGTGCTCAGCCATTCCTTCTGCTCCATCCCACTACCGTGAACTAGGGCTCCTGGGGCTTCTACAGCTCAGGATAGGATCCTGGTGGGCTGATGGAAGAGAGGCCTTGGCCACATTAAATCACTTCCAAGGAGGGTTACTGGTGAAGAGACAACATACCAAATTCAGAGTCATCCAAACACTACTATGGGCTGGTGACGAGCTGTCTCCACCTGTCCTCCCATGACTACCCAGCCTCACCTCACCCAGCCACGCTAGAGGGAAGAAAGAGCATAGGTTTCTCTTGAGCTCAGAGATATCAGCAAAGGGGGAACAGGAAGGAAAGAAGAAAATAGGAGGATGAGGAAGAGAAGGAGGAAGAAGAGGAATTAGTGGGTGATAGTGGGTAGAAGAGAGGAGAGGGAAGGAGAGGGGAGGAGAGGGGAGAGGAAGGGAGAAGAGAGGAGAGGAGGAGATTGGAGGGAAAGAGAGGGGAGGGGAGGGAGGAGAGGGGAGGGGAGAGGAGGAGAGAGGAGGGAAATAGTAAGGAGAGGGCCCTCTTGGGGTTCACTCTAACTGCTGTTCCTTTCCATGACATACCAGTGTCAAATCTCTTCATCATTCTCATGCTCCTAAGTGTAACACAGATACACACACACACACACACACACACACACACACACACACCTTGAGTCTCCTTTGAGGGCAAGCTGTGAACTTGAGACTGGGGGCTGCCACAGATGGTATACATCTCCTAAGCTGCCTGGGAGATGGACGGGAAGTGGGGCTGTCCACACGCCCAGAACCTCTGGGCTGTCACCAGGTCCCCTTGATCCTTCTTCCAAGAAGAAAGAGGAGGAAAATGGGTCTTTCCGGGCCCTAATCCTCTCCACATGCGTTGGGCACCACAGAGCAGCCAGGCCTGCTGCAGGCACGCAGCCGCAGGAGTACCAGTGCCCCCATGTCCAGAGGACCCTGACCTCAGGATCCTGCGGATACATGACAACACAATCTTCCACCTTCTCTGCTTCCTCACATAGCCTCTGGTGCCCACCCATCATTCCAAGACTGGGCTTCTTGTATACTTTATGCTAAAGGGAAACTGAGTCATCAGCAGCCGAGGAACATCTGAGTAAAAGGAGTCAGGCGAGAAATGGTTCATCTGAGCAGAAGCAGTTGTCTGAACCTGAGGCCCTCGAAAGGGCTCCCAGGAAGGCAACCTATAGGATCAGGCCCAGCTTTTATAAATACCCATGGTAAACCCTGAGAGGCTCACCATACGTCTGGATGCTCAGAGCACCACCCCAGAGGGCCATTTCTCATCAGTAAATGACCTCTGGGCTTAGTTCTTATGGGAGAGGGGAGGCAGGGCAAGTAGAAACAAAAATACAGGCTAGAGCTACTTCAAGATGGAGGGCTCTGTCAGTCCTGAGTGAGGGCCCCTTTGGGAGGAGTATTTGGGTATGGGGAACCATCTCTGCCATTCCCAAAGTCCTCCCTGACAGGACCCTGTGAAAGGCCAGCTTTCAGGTCAGCATTATTTTTGCCATAGTAAGATGGACACTCAGCCATGTCCCCAGAGTGCTGCTCAGAGACACAGTTCCTGCAGTTGACCAGGGCCACATGGGGCCCATCCCTGGCCCCCTAAGGCCTGGTCATTAGTGACCACCACAGTCACCCAATACCTTCCCAAGGACACATTGCCAGAGTAATAAGCACGAGGCTGTGTTGACGGTAGATACCATCCCCTATGCCCACAGCTGTAGTCCCTGGTAGCCCCAGTGTGAGAGAACTCTGGCTCATTCACATTATGGATGCCAGGCTACCCCGCCTTCTCCAGCCTCCTTGACCACACAGCCTGGACCCTGCGGGCACAGAAGCTGCCAGAAGCTGAGAGGCCAGGAGGGCTTGGCCCCACTTTGATCTTGGCCATCAAAGGCCAGGAAATGCAATCAGCTCTAAGGAACACTTGCTGCCTAGACATCCTCTTAGGGCACAGGGCCCAGACCCCTCCCCGCCTTCTCAGGCTAGGCCAGATCCTTGCAGACCAGCCAAGGGCCCTGGGCGGGGGGCTAGAAAGCCCACCCCAATTCTCAACCTACTGGATGGAAAGTATTTTAATGAACGCTAAGTGCTGACAAAGCACCTTCTGGCTGCACCCCCTCCCAGGCTCTGTGTTTCCCTCCACCACCACCCCCCAGCTTCCCCTGTGACTTTTATTGTCCCAGACATTTGTGTGAAAACAGAAACTGTGCTCTGGGCCCCATCTGCTCCTGCTTATCTCTCACTTGAAGCTGCAATTCTTGGTCACACATGTCCCCTTCCTACCCCTATCCCCTCCCACACACACTTCTCAGACTGATTGCCCCTAGAAGTCTTGTGAGTTCTCTGGGAATTAGTATTGACTGTGGTAGCCCCAAGAGAGGACTGCCAATGCATACCCCTTCTCTACCAGACTGCAGCCATGGGCACTGGGCTAGGAAGCTGAGACTGGTAGACCTTGGGGTCTGGAGCCCTGGACCCTGATACCCTGACCCCTGACCCTCTCTGCCCCAAAGGAATAGAACACCTCTTCCTCCAACCCTGAGGAGGGTTCAGGGAATCAAGGAGGTCTTGGGAACACCGTCATGTCTTATATGAAAATGCCTGAGTCCAGGATCACCCTTTCTTGAAGACCTTGGCCTTGGGCTGTGTGTTCTCTGACTGTGCCCCGGAGCCATCTTATGTTGCTCAAGGGATAAACAGCATAATACATAAAAGATGATAATGCTAAGGAATGAATGGGTGGACGAGTGAGTGGGTGAGTGAATGAAGTTAACTTCTCGTAGACTATCCTGCAAGGAAGGTTCTTGACCTACAATCAGAAAAAGAGTGAAGCCCCAGGAAGTCCTTCTGTCCGTTCACAGCCTGAACTGCTCCCTATCTATCCACACCATTCGTCTTATCCTGAGTTCATCTTCTCTCTCTTCCTGGCCTCTGAGCCCAGTCATCTCCTAAGTGATGTGAATTCCATTATGAAGACAAGGTGCTCTTCTCCTCATTTTTAATCTGAGAAAGCTACAGTCCAGCACAGTCACTGTGTTTGCAGCTAGTTCTCGCAGGTCCAAGGGTGCAATTCTCCGATCTTCAGCTTGGCTGAGAGTGGCTTGGATCTGTGGTGTGGAGGTACATGTTTCTCAAGCTGCTCCGGTACCCTCAGATCTAAGTGAGCAAATCTGGAGCTAGATGGGCAGAACAGTTCAGATGCCCACACTGCCCCTAGACCATGTCATCAAGACTTCTGCCCTACCTCTTCTTCTAGCTCCTTCCTCGGCTGTGCCAGGGCTAAGTAGAAGTGAAGACGTTGGTCATTATCTGTAGGAACAGGCACAAGCAAACAGGCATGGTGTGACACACCTCTGGACTATGGAGGAGTCAGAGGCCCCAATCTCCCAGTGTTTCAGCATCTCCTACGCCTACTTTATCTGGCTCTGCTGGCTCCCTATATGCCATTAAAAGCTGACAACTACAGAGACTCTCAGCCCCCTACTGATTGCAGTAGACTGCCCCAAGGTCAGGGGTGTGTGTGTGTGTGTGTGTGTGTGTGTGTGTGTGTGTGTGTGTGTGTGTAAAGGGTAACACAGAAGCTACTGAGAGCAGAGGGGGTAACTCCTGTGGGCTTCCTAGAAGAAGAGAGATATGAATGCAAAACATGGAAGATATGGCAGGGCCAAGTGTGTGACATGTGACTGGCAGAGACCTGGGAGCAGTGCAGGCCTGGTACACACAGCAAAGGCAGGGGAGGGGGCCCAGCCCCACAGGAAGCCCCAGCTTGTTGTTGGGTAACTTCTCCTCCTGTTTTCTGGGAACAAGCTATTTGCAGAAGAGGGGGAGGGAGCCCTTAAAGGCTTCCAGATGGGGGCCCCCCCTGCCTGAGACTGTCTCTGGGCCGCCGTGAAGTCTGTAAGTCTGTGTGTGCATGCTTTCTAAGAATCTCAGCACATGTCAGCCTGGGAGGCTCTGGGGAGGTCTTCTAACCCATTCTCTTGTTCTGGGATCCCACTCCTGTGGAGATTCAGAGCCATATCTTCCCTTATTAACAGTTTTATTCTCATAATGTCTTGAATGGCTGCATAGAGGGCTCAGAAGATGGCTCCGTAGGAAAAGTGTTTGCTACACAAAAGCAAGAAGGCCTAAGTTCAATCCCCCAGAACCCATGTGAAAATGTTGTGTTATACTCTGAATCCCAAATCTGGGGAGGTGGGGACAGGTGAATCGCTGGGGCACACTGGCCAGCAAACCCAGCCTACTCGGAGAATTCCAGGGCAGTGAGAGACCCCGTCTCAAAGAACAGTGGAACAACTCATGAAGAAGACATCTGCAGTTGACTTGTGGCTTCCACAGCGTATCCAGTGGGACCTCACTGCCCTGTCCTACAGGTCATTCATAACACCTCCACATCTCCTTCACTCGCGTGATCTGGGCTGTGTTGTGTGTGTGGGGGGGCTTCTCTGCCTTCTAAGAGGGATGACACATGAGAGGCCTCAGAGCCTCTGCAGAGAGGGATGAAGTGGGGGATGGTGGCAGTGGACTGGAGGATTAGGGCAAGTCCTCCTGAAGAAGCCTTCAGCAATGACTTGCTTGCTGCTGAATGACCATCCGTCTTTTCTAGACATCTTACAGTGCTCACCCTCAGGGACATCCACCTGCTTGGCTCTTCCCCACTGTCCATCCTGACTCCTGTTCTCTCCAGAAACTAAGGAGCTGTGCATTTGCAGCCCCATACTGGCCTCCTTGGGTTTGTAAAGACAAAGTCCTAGAGGGACTGTAGAAGGCCTGGCACAAAGGAGGCTGGCCCAGCCCTTCTTGTTCCCATCAGCTTATGTCCTGTTGGAGTGCTGTGGAGAGGATCTTTGCAAGGATAGCTCTGCTCCTGGGGCCAGGCAGCTGCAGTAGCGGGTAGTGATGCCCTTGGAAAAGGAATTCCACCAGGCCTGGGTACCATAATGGACTGTCTTGGTGGATAGACAAGCCCACCACCCACTCTAGGTTGCAGCATGAGAAACAGTTTCTCCCAAAAGCCTGCCTTACCTCAGAAACTGAAACAGGGGACTCAAGAAGAGGCCATTTCCTATGAGTTTATGGGAAACACCAAGAGGGGCAAGCTCCAGAGCCACGACAACCTCTTGGGGCCATGCAGTTCCCTGTCCTGGTCAACAACCAGGCTTGGACCTAACTAGGAACACTGAGTTCTACCCCCAGGGCTCCCCTTAGAAGATCAAGTGAACTTGGGAATTGAAGGAGGCCAATTTACTCATTGTCTCTGCCCAAGAGCCTGAAGGAGTTATTCTGGGATTCTGGAGCCCTGTCCTGATGTAGTGGGACATGAGGGTATCACCCAGTGAGTTCTTGTCCTTAGACAGGACCTATCATGGGAAGCCAGTGAACATATCCCTGAAGCAGGGACCAGGGCTTGGATGTGGCCTCTTAGGTATAACATAGCTCCTGCTGGTATGTCCACATTGGGCTTTTGCCTTCCCAACAATCCATGTATGTCCTGGCAGAGGTTTGATTTCCTACTGACAACAGATTGGAACAGAAGAATCCAAAGAGGCCTCTGTGTGCCTTGGGGTCTTTGGATCACAGGCACCCTCTGTTCTATATGCCTGGACTCCTCTCTGTTGCTAACCTCCCTGGAACCTCCCTGACAGGTATCCCAGCTCCCCCAGAGCTCTCCCCATGGAGACCTTCCTTGCAGCCTTCCTGGTCTCCCAGTCTGGCCAATCTGTTGTTTTGCAGTCACTCCTTGATATCCTGTCTGATACCTGACTCTGCCCTGCCATCCTTTGTGCCAGAGACAGGCTTCTGCCCACCCTGGGTCTCAATGTCCTTTCTCCAACAGCCATGGAGAGACTCAGTCCCATTTCAATTCTGGATTCTGTGAGTGTTAAGGCAGGCAATTTGAGGGGCAAGTGCATGCAGATGAATATGCAAATGAGCGTCCCTAGGATTTATGAGAAGCCTCAATTCCAAGGGGAGGGGACAGCCTCCGCCAGCCTGGGCCCACTAAATCCTGGCCCATGTCAGTGCCGTAAAGCACTGTGATGAAGGTGGCCGCCAGAGAAGGCCCTGATTTATAGCTGCCAGGCCCTCTTCTCCACAGCTGCGCAGGCAGGTGTCACAGGACAGGGACAAGACAGGATTTATGGTGCCCACTTTCCCACCCCAGCACCAAGCAGTGAGAGAATAGGGGTGGAAGGTGACTTTGGCTTTCTAAGCCATCACGAGTTTCCAGTGCCGTGGCCTCTCACACCACCCAGCAAGGGATCTCTTAGATCTGCCATATTCTTAGTCACTCTGGGAGACACCCTGAGATCCCTGACACACCCTTGCCCACACTTCTCTGTTCTAGATGGCCACTCAGTGTCCTGCTCACGCTGTTCAGTCCATACACAGCCACCAACCATTACCTTTCTTTCCCAAGGACTGTTGAGCAGTGACCAGACAACGACATCAGTCTGGAATGCTCTAGGCACAGAAGACAAGAGGGGCCTTGCTCTCTTTCCCTTACTTCCCACACACCAGGCACATATGCAAGCATACTACATACACATGCATCACATACACAAACACACGTCATGCACACATGCAGACATCTCTCTCACACACACACACCATACACAACTGCTCCAGTCTCTAACTCCACTGTAACTGGAACTTATACTCTGAGAAGGTACCATTTCTCATGAACCTCAGTGCAGTGTCTCGGAAATGACTCCTCTGTCATTCAACCCGTATTATCATATCAGGGTGTCCTACTGAGCACATAGCAAAGGCAACCCAGGACAGAAATCTCAAGAGTGAAGTTGTCCCCTAAGGTAGTTATTAGGGTTGTGGCTCTAAGGGTCTCTGTCTCCTTAGACTTTCCCTGCCTCTGGGTGTTACCTAGATAGATGAATGGATGGATGGATGGATGGATGGATGGATGGATGGATGGATGATAGATAGATAGATAGATAGATAGATAGATAGATAGATAGAGCGATAGATAGGTAGATAGATAGATAGGTAGATAGGTAGGTAGATAGATAGATAGATAGATAGATAGATAGATAGATAGATAGATAGATAGATAGAGTTTACAAGTCCCATTCTCATATTGGAGAAAAAACAAAAACAAAACTTCCAAATGGCCCTCATGTAAAGAAAGGAATCCTTTGAAGTTGGAGACATAATTCAAAGCCTGGTTCAATTAACTATGTGCTAAGTTGTGTGTTGGGAATTGAGGGTGCCTTTCTTGTGTTTGCTTTAAGTCAAAGTGCCATGGCCTTCTCCACCAGTGCCATGGAAAGCACCAGAGGGCATTTGTTCCTCTGAAAGGTGTGTCCCCAGACCTGAGTACCCCTGAGTTCTGCAGGTCTGTCTCCAGCTCTGTGACATTTCCTCAGTCTATAGGAGGCCTCTGGCCTTGTTCCCTGGGTCCTCTAAATAATCGGTACCTTTCTCTGGCTCCCCTTAAACAAAGCCTAAATCCAGTTAGCACAAATTTATGTGGTGCATCTTGGACACATAAGAAGTTATTTCCAAGAACCAGGTCTCTCTAGACTTCAATAGACTTCAACTCTCTGCAAAGAAATCTCTATTGAGTGATTTGATCTAGCAACTGGTGCCCACTGGGGGTGCAAAGAAACTAGGAAAAGCCCAGGGTGAGTAAAAGGGCTGGGGAAGGAAGGGACAAAGCCCACGCCTGTGGCTCTTACACTGGGCTTATCTGAGAGATGTTAGGTATAAATAGCATGACCACAAATAACAGAACACTTTGGCAGCTTCTCAAAGCTCCTTGCCTTGGGGATGACATCAGAATAAAGCTGTGGCACTCCAGCCCTGGCTTCTCAACCCGGAGATGGGGACCCTTTTTACATGATTCAGGCACAAGCATGCATGAGACTACCAGGACACTCAGTACTGTGAGGATAATGTGTACCTACAATCCCCTTTAACCTCATCAAGGCCAGGGCCACAGTTTATAAGTGGCATAACAGATCTGTCCCATTGCTTGTCAGGTCACCAAACCAAGAACTGTGGGAGGATAGAGTCACAATGCTGCTCTGTGTCTAGCTCGTTCCTTCTCATTTCAGTGTGGTCACCTGTGACACCCAAGTCTTATCACAGTGGGGGTTGGCAGAGAATGAATACTCCGATATGTTGCCAGAGGGGGTGTAAAATGTGACAACTGCTTTGAAAAACTATTTGAATTTGTTGAAAAGTTGAGTATAGCCATCCGGTGCCACTCAGCAGTTCCACTCTGACACAGCAGTGATGCAGCAGGACTTGATGAAGACTTGGGCTTGAATGTAAATGGGCAGAAAGGAATTGGGGAGCATGTAAGACCAGGTGGGACTGGAGAAAAGGGACCACAGAAGGCTTCATCATTTATCAATATACCTTCTCTATTAAAACTCGAAGCTCTTGGGGGTCTCCACGCCACAGTCACAGAGCCATCTGTAGGAGAGATGCCCCAGGAGGATCTAGATATCCTCACGGGGCCTACAAGAGACCTAACTCTAGCCTTTCCACTGGGCACAAAGTAGGACCCTGATGATAGGAGGGGCAGAGATAGGAGTGGCCCAAGAAGAAGCAGAATAGCACAGAAGGCAACCGAGGGAGGCAGTAACCGAGGCCAGCTAAGAACAGCAGTGCGGGGAGCATGCTGTGGACACCAGGCTAAGGGCTGCAGCGAGGTCACAGCACAAACCCACACCTTCGGACTCCAGCTGCTAAGAACTCAAGGACATTCTAGGGACCTGTCCTAGGTGGGTAAAAGATCAGGATGGTAAGCTTTGCCCCATGGACAGGCAAGATCAAGCTTGTAGGCAAAGGGGCTCAGGAAGCAGCTACAGTGTGGAGCCAGGCTCTCTCAGCAAGCCATTGCTAGCACCCCGACTCTGAACCTGGCCCTGGCCCACTACCAGCTGCCCTTTACTGCTCCTTGTAGATGTCAGTGTGGATGACCAGGCCGATTAGAGTCCAAGAAAATAGCATCCTTTCATTGACTTACAAGCTTGTGTTTGCATGTATGTGCAATGCGTGTGCGTGTGTGTGTGGCATACACACACACGCGCGCACACACACGTACACACGCACACACGCACACACACACACACGCACACAAGGTTTTTTGTTTTGTTTTAACTCTTGGGTTTCTTTCTTGTCTGATATATTTTCTCTTCCTATGCCTATCATGACCTCTGACCTGGACACAGATCCTAACCTTGAAGTGAATGCATGTTCCCACCACCCCCAAAGTTCCATCCTCATCTAGGCATCTGTGCTAGAAAATGCTTAATTACTAAATGCTACCTACTATGTGCCAGGAGCCATCAGAGTTACAGGCCAGACGGTTTGTTTGGGGTAGATGTATAAACCGAATCATGCAAGCTGAGTATGGAGGCACAGGTCCTCCTTCTAGTACTCAGGAGGCTGAGGCAGGGGGATCTCAGATTCTAGACTAGCCTGGGCTACATAGTAAAATCCTGTTGGGAAAGGGGGAAAAAAACCACTGTGCCTCAGAAGTAGGATAGCTAAGGTCTTCCAAAATCAGGTCACATATTTTACTGGTCAAGACTCTTGTGACCACTGTCATAAAACTGCTTCAGATGGACTTAAACAAGAGAGGGCATATATGCTGCCTCAGCAAACTAGACTTTACACGTTGATTTAGGAAAGCTCGCCCAGCTGCCTAAGCTTGGCTTCTCTTCATGTCTTTGTGTTATCCTCAGATCTATAAGTGGACTTCCCCTCCAGACAGCAGGGCAGTCCACCCTCTGAAAACCTTCACCCAGAACATTCTCTACCGATCACATTCACATGCACACCTTGCTCCTGCTCAGCTGAACTCCATCTTAAAATTCATAAAATGTCTCCTTGAGGCCCATTGGCTCTGACTGGGGTCAGGTCCTTGTTTTGACTCAGTCACAGATGCTAGGAGACATGGGCTCTCTCACGGGGTTCAGGCTAGGTCATGGACTCCCCCTTGGAGCATAGGGTTGAAGAGGCACAGATACTGAAGAAGAGTAGATGGCCAGGCAGCTGTCGCCTGTGGGGGGGGGGGGGGAAGAGGTAGAGTGTTTCTTCTGTTGTTACAACAGGCTACTGTGGAGATGGTAGTCTACTGAGGTTTATCTTGTGAGCTCTGGGGTCTGGAAGGTTGGAGAGCATGACAGTGCTGCTTTGTTTGTGGTCTTCCTGCCTTGTAACACAGCAGAGCGCATCCTACATAAGTTGAGCCCAGACAAGCCTGCTGAGACAGCTGCCTCTATAACTAGTTGTCTCTTGTAACTGACCAAACCACTAACCTATTAATAGATTTATCTGAGAGGTAGACAGTTTTGTAACCCAATAACCTCATGAAGGCTCCCCTTATGAGTACCATGCACATGGGACTTTGGAGACTAAGTTTTTAATACATGAATTCTGGAGAACACAACCCAGCCTTTGAGATGTGCTTCAAACCAACTAGCAGGTCACCTTGTAAGGCTGACTGTTATCCCCCATACCACTGATGGCTGGAAAGAGAAAACGTTAGCTCCCAAAATTGCAAATCTCATGTTTCCTCCAACCCTGCTAGTGGAGTCACATGTATCTCCAGCTGGTTCCAATTCACAGGGTAGTGGAGGATGACTTTGAACTTCTGATCATCCTGCCTCTTACTTCCTAAGTGTTGGGATTATAGGCATGCACCAACACACACAGTTTACAAAGCACTAGGCATCAAACCCTGTGCTTCGTGCCTGCTAGAGAAGTACTACTGACTATGCTATAGCTCCAGAAAAATGTGCACAACTCAGTTCTAGAGAGATTGTTCAGCGATTAAGAGCACTTGTTCTTGTGGAGGACCTGGGTTTGATTCTCAGCATCTACATGGTGGCTGACAACCATCCATTACAGGGGACCTGATGACATGGTCTGGCCTCTGAGAGCACTAGGCAGGCACATGGTGCATATATACATGCAAACAAAACACTCATAGACATGCAATGAAAAGGGGAAAAAAATCTTTCAAATTTTTTAAAGAATTCACAGGTCTCATCCTTCTATGGGACAGACTTGCAAGAGGTGGTGAGGCAGCAGAGTGGGCAGCATTGAACATACGTTGTGCTCACTGTTGCCAGATCTCCCTCTGAGAACCCAGGAGAGTTTGGAATATGAGAGAATAACGGGGGGCGGGGATACTTAAGAATCAACCTTCTAAACACTAAATAGACATAGTCATTAAGGGAAGACTACATATAAAAGGAATTTCTGACATAGAAGCCAGCTTTGCCTGAGCTAGACACCATTCATCATGGCTCTGGGAGGCTGACTTGCCTCCTACAGTCCCATAGCCAAGGTACACCCAGAAGGAAATGGATCTGGAACTTTTGCACCTGTTACACCAAGAAAGATGAAGGAAGAGCCCACACCCCAACGCTGGCAGTTGAAGGAACAGAGCAAGGAGGGTAGAGAAGTGTCTGGGCTTCACAAATCATCCGGTTTTAATGTAAAGGCTGCTTTTCCTGAGTCAGCAGTCTGATGACTAAAGCCTAAGATGAATGGCTTTGTTTTGCCTGTTTAGAGGTATTCTGTAGCCCTTCCCTCCGTTCTGTGGCATGGACTCCCAAGAACCCTCCCCACTGCAGCCCTGGAGCTCTGGATGAAACCTGGTGTCCAGGGCCACCCATAAAGGCTGGGACCACTCTATGTAGCAAGAGTCTGGAGCCTTGCGGATCTGGAGGCAGAAGAGGTTCAAACTCCTGAGGCAGAGACTAGAGAGGAATCTGGGCTGCATATGTCCCTAGTGATTTTGCCATCTGCTCTTAGCAGAGGACTAAGAAGCATGGAGAGTGAGCTTGGAGCTATCCAGCTAAACTATAGCTGGGGCTGGAAGAAGGTGGACAGCCTTGGAGGAAGTGGAGCTTGGGATAAGAGAGAGAAAATGGTGAAGTAGAGTCAGGACTTTGTCTACCAACTTGTCTGTATGGGTAGTACTAGGGCAGATTTTTGCCAGTGAGTGCAGGACTTGGACACACATGCACTGTGGACCCAGAGTCAGTGACTGAGAACTTTGGCACATACCAGCTGTGGCTCTTTAAATGGTATATTGAAGACACTGAGGCCGAGAATAACTAAGCAATTTGTTCAAAGTCATGTATCTAGTGATCAGCAGAACTCATACAGAAACTGAGGCATCTCCAAAGCCAGTAAGCATCTGGACCAGGGGAACAAGTCTCTCTATGTGCCACTACCCTCTGACCACCCACTCCAAATAGCAGCCCTTTGCCCTTTCAGAAATGTGTGTTTGCCTAGTTATCCCACATATCTTAAGTCGCTTATATCCTGCCTTCTACTGAGCATGTTTTCTGTTCCATGTGACTGTGTCACCTCCAGATTGGAGTATTTCACTGTCAGTGACAATGCCTCCCACCATAGCAGCCGACTATGCTCCAAAGAGATTGCTCCATCCACCTAGATCCCATGTAAAGATGATGGTGAGCAGGCCTCCAGCCAGTCCATCATGGACATAGGACATGGGGGAGAAAGAAATCTTCATTGTTCTATGCCACAGAGATTTGAGATTTGTTACTGCAGCATCACTTGTCCCATCCTGACTGATTCAACTCCTTTGCTGGAAGAAGAAAGAAATAAGTTCTGAATGTTCATTGTGGCATTCACTCAAGGAAAAAGACCGGAAGTCAGTTTCTGTCAATCATACCATCGTGTTTCAGAGAAGTGGAGCTAAGTAGAAAGAACCAGGCCTGGAGGAGGTAAGGATTTCCTGGCTCTGGACAAGAGAGAGCTTGCAGACAGCAGGGGGATCATTGGGCCCATCTACAGCTTAGAGAGCAGGGGCCAGGAAGCCCAGATTCACATTGGAGCTGGGAGTGTCCCTGCTTCTTGGAGGAGGAGTTAGGCCTTGAGCAAGGCTGGATTCCCCTCCCCAGTGGCCAACCATCTGCAGGCTTTCTCCAGTCACTTGCAGATGGGCAACTCGAAGGATAGGCTGGGAGCACTGGGGCCCAGACACTCAGTGTATAGTTAGAACCTTTCCAAACAAACCATGGCTAGTGTTTCCCCAGGGAACAGGGGGTCTCAGGACATAACTCCCTATCATGGTCTGAGCTGCGGGAGGGTGAGAAGAATCTCCTATAAATGGCCCTAAGCCCTGTGGGAAAGTGGGTAACCTAAAACATGCCCTGGGTTGGGGAGATGGCTCCTGAGCTTGGAGCCCCAGAAGCCACATAAAGCCAGATGTGCTTAAACACATCTGTAATTCCAGCCCTTCTACAGAGAGGTGGAAGGCAGAGGCAGGAGAACCTCTGAAAGCTCAGGGCCAACTAGGCTGGCATGCACAGCAGCCAACAACAAACAAGAGACCCTGCCTCAAACACGATGGACAGTAAACATCCAACATTTCCCCTCTCAGCTTCCCGGCACCCCAGCACCCCAGCTCCCCAGAAGCTCCAGAAACGTTGTGATCAGCCCTTGGGCACAGTGCAATGAGCTTCTTCCAGAAGCTTTTGGGTTTGCTGGGTCATTGCTGGAAGGGAGACGTTAGGTCTTCTCAGACACCCCTGCCCCTGGCAACATTAGCAACTTGCAAGTTCAGTCAAGAAGCAAGTGCTTGCCTTTTATTTGACTTGAGTTGTTATCGGTCAGCAGAAAATTATGAGGAAGAAGTCCAGCCTTCAAGATCAGTTGATGGGCCAGCAAGATGCTCACGAGTAATGGCACTTGCTGCCAAGTCTAAGGACCCAAGTTCAATCCCCAGGACCCACAAGGTGGAAGGAGAGTTGTTCTCTGACCGTGACAACATGCCAAGTGACATGTTTCTCCAGTGAATGAATGAATGAGTGTAATAAAATAAAAGATTTTTAAAGATCAGATGACTCTAGGTCTGATTTTTAACTCTGGCATATGTCTGATGAGTGGACTTGGTCAAGAGATTTAAATTGTGCTTCTCAGATGGTAAAGCACTTGCCTTGCCCATGTGAAGACTGAGTTTGATTCCCCAGAATCCACATGGGGTTGGTTTGTTTTGTTGAGACAAGGTACCTCTGTTATAATTCCCTGGTTGTCCTGGAATTCACTATGTAGACTAGGCGGGCTTTGAACTCTCAGAGATCTGTTTGCCTCTGCCTACCAAGTGCTGGAACTAAAAGGCACATACTATCATACCCTGGCAAGAATCCACATTTTTAAGCGAGGATGTGTATGGCATGGTATGCTTGCAATCTCAGCACTAGGGAGAAGGAGACGGCTGATACCTGGCTCTACCTATAAGCCAGCTCTGTCTATCAGGGAAGTTTCAGGCCAATGAGAAACACTCTCAAAAGACAAGGTGGACAGCTCCTGAGGAATGTCAGAGGAGCTTGTGCTCTGAACATGCACACAGGAGCAACAAGCACTCTTACACACTAAGGGAGTGAAGCCCAGAGTTTGTCTGACAAGGATATGCAAATGCATAGTGTGTGGATTTAGTGTGTACTTTGTGGGTAAGAGTCAGAAAGACTTCTGGGAGTGGAAGCAAGCAGTCTGATCAACTCAAAGGGGAAAAGAAAGATGGGGAGCCAAGTGGGATAAAGTCTGCAAGGCCCCAAGACCTCACAGCCAGCAGTTCTGAGCCAGCACAGCACTACATCAGGACACATTCACTCATTGTCCAGAGCAGAGTGGAAAGCAGCCCCAGGAAGGCTCTCTCCTTGTCTCCATTCGTCTGTCAGCACCCTTTCTTTCTGCAATTACATTGTGTCTTGCCTTTACTAACCCTCAAGCATGCTTGTGTTTCAGAAGTCATTGGGGCCACTGTTCCTGGGAAGCTAGGGCCTGTGAAATAGCTAGGTCCAGGTCAAGAGTCCCAAGGAACTAGAAAGGCTCAGGATGAACTAAAAGGGGCCTTTGGAGCTCCTGGAAAGAGAGGATGTCCCTCCTCCTCATGGGAGATGGCTGCCTCAAACCTTTCCCATCATGGCTGTTCCAGCTTAGGTCAGCCACTTGGTTCAAGAAAGTTGATATGTGGACAACATGACTTTCATGTCAAGGAGGCAGAAAGGGCATGTTCCAGAATCTTCTCTCCCCTTCCCCACCAACACCTAGAATTGATATTTTTATTTATTGACTTAGAATATATGCATACAACCACATTAAAGGGAATAAATTCAGGACAGTGTCTACAGATGGATACATGGAAAGGAAGCTAGCTGGGAACTGGAAACAGAGAGTGTTTACTACTGCAGAG
The DNA here is from genome assembly GCA_028551405.1 of Uromys caudimaculatus. NCBI lineage: Eukaryota > Metazoa > Chordata > Mammalia > Rodentia > Muridae > Uromys > Uromys caudimaculatus. The sequence goes on from CM052700.1 coordinate 58,190,954, forward strand.
GAGGTTGCTATGTCAAGACCGGACTCCCTGGCCTAGGTTATGGCTCAGGAAAGAGCACATTGCCTAGCATACCCAAGGTCCTGAGTTTGATTCCCAGCACCAAATTCAAAATAATATGTATGTACACACACACACACACACACACACACACACACACACACACACACACACACACACACACTGGTAGGTGGAGCATAGAAGGCCACTGTACCCACCTACCTAGCCCACATGTCTGGAATCATGTTGCTTGTCCTTGTCCATAAAGAGTATGTACATGAAGTTCAGAAGACCCAAGATAGGGGCACCCTGGCAGGGAAGGCACTTGGGAAGACACATCCCAGAACAAGCTGTGCAACAGATCACCTACCAAGAGAATGGAAACCAAAGGCATAACCTCTAAGCATGGAGGAGAAAGATCCTCAGAAAACAAGAATGGAGGAGAAAAAAAAAGAGCAAAGAAGGGGCTGGAGGAAGGGCTCAGCTCTGGAGGGATGGCTGTGTTCAGATCCCACTTGGCAGCTCACAACCGTCAGAGACGCCATTTCCAAGGTCTCTAGCACCCTCTTCTGGCCTTCTTTAGCACCATGCAAGCATACACTACACATGAATACATGTAGGCAAAACATTCACACATAAAATAACATGAGAGAGAGAGAGAGAGAGAGAGAGAGAGAGAGAGAGAGAGAGAGAGAGAGAGAGAGAAGAAATGGGTTCAACACACCAAAACTCATAGCAAGTGGTGAATGGTAGATAGGTTATCCTTTATTCAAAGACAGAATTCCACAATGCCTTTCCCCCATTGGTTCACCCATAAGATATTTATAAAAGGAATATCTGTGAGGGAGAAATTTTTTTTTTTTAAAAAAAAAAAGCACATGCTAAATGCTGTCCCAGGGGATGTTGGTGAAATACTGTAGAATGGAGCAGAGAATCAGCCCTTAAGTGGAGTAGCAATGTTAGTGTACACAGCTAACATAGCAGAGGCAATTGTGTCATTGACCAAGCTTTGGAGAAACTGTCAGAGCTGGTGACTCTCTTGAATGACAGGAGCAAGCAGCTAGCCAGAACTAAGACTACAAGAAACCAGAGCAATGAAATCATAGGAGCTTTGATAAACAGAGCCATGTAGTACTTTGTATCTCTAAAAGTGCACACTCCTTTCGAGTAGCCATGATCGCTGTTATTTAACACAAACTGCAAGTCACAGAAGTACAAGTATGATACAGACCACATGTTCGGCTTTCCATTGAGAACAACTCAAAGTAAATCATTCCATTACCCCATGCCCTAAAAATACTGTTTCATGTATTTAGAAAAAAGGAAAAGAAAAATATCAGGGTCACCCCTAAACAACGTAGGAGCTGGGCAAGGAAGTTATAACCAATGCATGGGCAGTCTACAGTGAGAGTGGCAAGGGTAAGATCAACCATTGCACCTAGGCAGACATGTCTAGACGTAAATTTGTTGATTAGAAATCAAGGAATATTTTAAGTAAAATGGGCTGAGGATTCAGCTCAGGAAGTTAAAAATAAAACATCCAGAAGGAAGAAGAAAAAGAGAATAATGAGCATGAAAGCCAAAAATAATCAAATAAAAGAAACAAAACTGAAAAGGGAATAATGAAATAAAAAGTGGTTGTTTAAAAAACAAAGGCTAACGAAGTGTCTGGATCCAGGCTGGGAAGAAAACGCCAGCCAGCGCTTGTAATGAAAACATTTTCTTCAGTATTTTCTTAGTCTCAGGAATGGCCAAGCAGACATGACCGTGGATGCACGAGTTACTTAGGGTCTTGTGGGAACTCTTGTAATTCATCATACCTTTCTGTTCTCTGGTTTTAGTGTTTGATGCTTGCTTCCTGCTGACTCTGGGCACCCTGTCTCTTCCAGGGGAGAGCACCTAGGGAGATAAGAGCTCTCTTGCAAGCAGGCCTCCTGTTTGTAAACCAGCCCTGTATCCTATCCTATCTCATGGTCTAGGTCACACCCACCCAAATTACCCCAGACCCATTTTCCTGGTAACTGGGAACAGTGGGATTTAAAGCAGCCTGTTTAGTCCTGAGTCTGCCCACCCTGCCTCACCCATTCCTTCCTGAAGAAACCACAATGAAAGCTCTTGTCTAGGGTCCCCTGATCCCTCTCCTCTTGACTGGATCCCTCTCCTCTTGACTCAGCTCCCTTTCACAGCTCCTTGTACAGTATGGTTTCTCCTCTCTGTGATTGTCATAAACTGTCCTTCCCAATGACAGCCAGATCCTGTGAGCTACTGTTGGCTGGGCTGCTTTCAGTGCATCCCCATAGTTGTAAAAGCTACACCTTAAAACATCTTTTTCCTCATCATCTGGCATGAGAAAAAAGAAAATAGGTAGGAGAGAAAACATGAGAACTAGATGGTTGTGTGTGTGTGTGTGTGTGTGTGTGTGTGTGTGTGTGTGTGTGTGTGTGTGTGTGTGTGGTATGTGTTGTATTTACCCCATCTTTTGTTTAAAACAGCCTTCCATTGGTCAGAAACTCACTCAAGTAGTCAGGCTAGCAGGCAACCAGGGCCTGTCTCTGCTCCCTCACTTGCTCTCTCCACACACTGGGATTACATGTGTGCGAACCCAGCTTTTTACATGGGTTCTGGGCCTCTGAACTCAGGTCCTCACACTTGGAAGGCAAGCAGTCTACATACTGAGCCATCTGCCCAGCCACAGATGATTGCCTTTAATGAAAAGGGGGCATACTTAATCTCCTGGTAAATTTTAGGATTTTAATGATAAATTTTTAAATTCTTTAAGTGCTTGAGAGTAGGAGTTCACAGACCAGGGTAAGGAGGATGATCTAGAATTAGACTTCTCTGCAGCTTTAAATAGAAAGAAAGAAAGAAAGAAAGAAAGAAAGAAAGAAAGAAAGAAAGAAAGAAAGAAAGAAAGAAAGAAAGGAAGGAAGGAAGGAAGGAAGGAAGGAAGGAAGGAAGGAAGGAAGGAAGGAAGGAAGGAAAAGAAAGAAAATAGAAAGTGATTTTAATATAATACCTAGAAAGTCACAAAAGTAAAAGACCCTCAGGCACAAAACTGGGATCCATGCGTACACTGGAAAGAAATTTTCCAAACATTCAGACATCCATAGTAATATTACTCGCCCAACCATCCAGAAAACTTCGTTCTGATTAATATACTAGCTGAGAGAAATCAATGGGAAAACAAGTACTCATTAGGATACAAACTGAAGTTAAATAAATTGTACTTTTAGGTGATATGATTTTTAGGTTTTTGTATGTGTAAGTGTGCGTCTGCATGTATGTATATGTACCACATGCATACAGTGCCTTCAGAGGCCAAAAGAGGGCATTGGATTGCCTGGAACTGGAGTCACAGATGGTTGCGAGCCACCGTCTGGGTGCTGAGAACCAAACTCTAGTCTTCTGGAAGAGAAGCCTGTGCTTCTAACTGATGAGCCATGTCTGCAGCTTCTTAACACAATTTTTTAAAGTAACATGAGTGTTCAAAACAGTAATTGGAAGAGAAAATGAGTCAGTGTAAAAAGAAGATGAAATGTTATAAAGTCAGGAGAAAATGGGAGGTGGATGTGGGAGGAAGTTAAAGGCATGTAGTCATCTTCCACAGGAAATAACTACATGTCATTGTCTTAGTCAGGGTTTCTATTCCTGCACAAACATCATGACCAAGAAACAAGTTGGGGAAGAAAGGGTTTGTTCAGCTTACTCTTCCACACTGCTGTTCATCACCAAAGGAAGTCAGGACTGGAACTCTAGTAGGTCAGGAAGCAGGAGCTGATACAGAGGCCATGGAGGGATGTTACTTACTGGCTTGCTTCCCCTGGCTTGCTCAGCTTGCTTTCTCATAGAACTCAGGACTACCAGCCCAGGCATGGCACCACCCACAATGGGCCCTCTCACCCTAGATCACTAATTGAGAAAATACCTTACAGCTGGATCTCATGGAAGCATTTCCTCAAGGGAGGCTCCTTTCTCTGTGATAACTCCAGCTTGTGTCAAGTTGACACACAAAACCAGCCAGTATAACTGTGTTCTTATAAGATTGATAAGGAACCTGTGTGTGCACCTGTATGTGTGTGTGTCTATATGCATCAGTGTGTATATGTATGCATGTATATGTGTGTGTCTATGTCTATTTTTGTGTCTGTGTGACTTTGTATGACTGCATATGTGTCTAAATGTATGTTATGGGTTATGTATGCGTATGTATCTGTGTGTCTGTGTATGTGTATTGTGCATGTCTCTTTGTGTGTTTGTGTATCTATATGTATGTCTTTGTGTTTGTGTGTCTTCCAATTGCATCTATGTATATGTGGGTGTGTGTTTTCAAAGAAGCCAGAGGTAGTACTAAAAAGAGAAAATATGGTTCTACACACATACATACATACATACATGCATGCACTCATTGTATCTATGGGAAAAACATGACAAAAAGTCATTCTTTGTTGTGGTGGTGGGAGCCTGGGACAGCTTGGCCACATATGATCTCGTAGCAGAGTGAGCAATGCTGCCTATTAAACCTCAATCCTGTTCTGCTACCTCCAGCAGGCCCCACCTCCCAACGACTCTACCACCTCCCAATGACTCTACCACCTCCCAAAACAGCACCACCAGCTGGGTACCAAGTGTGTACACCCATGCGCCTACGGGGTTGTTTCACATTCAATCCACAGCTTCCTCTATCCTGCTTCCCAATCTACCTGTGGGAAGATGGCTGGATCCAGGCTGCAGTGCTGTGAGTAAAGAAGAAAACTGCAAGCTCCAGCATCCTCAAGTCCAAACACTAGGGTGGATTCTATCTCCAATGATCTGCACAGAGAAAGCAACACCACTATCAAAGTACCAAGTCTCACAGCAAAGACAGGAGGGAAAAGGCTGACCTATACTGGTAAACCAAACAGAACTAAGCAAGAGAAACTGTGAATCTGTGTGCACTGAATATATACTACCCCACCACACACACACACACACACACACACACACACACACACACACACACACACACACAGGGCTGAAGTTTAAAAGAAATTAATCAGGATCATAGCCATGAAAGAAGGTTGAAAGTGCTGTCCCACCACTCCTGAAATACCAGGTGATACATGAAGAACATAGCAGAGTTAAAGACAACTATAAAAATTTTGATTTAGTGGAGCTGTTTCAAAGCAAGATCCCTAGAACCTAAGAGCACAGATTAGCTTCCAGCAGCCAAAGAGCATTGTATCTGATAATATCTTAATGCTGCAAGGGAGCCCTCATTAAACTCCACTGAGGAGAGCATCATGGTGTATGAATTCTAACCACAGGGAACAACAGAAGAAAAACTGAAGAAGCAGAAAGAAGCCACTGTAGAGGGGAGATGGTTTTAATTGCCTCAAAGCCAAAGAGGAGATCAAAACTATAATTGGTGATTGTTTGAGGAACAATGGATCGCTGGGACATGACTGTAAAAAAGCTGACTACATATAGTTTTGTGTTTCTCATTAAACAGAGAAAAAATTAAATTAACTAAGGGCTCTACTCAAAAAGCAAGCTGGAGCCCCCAAAGTAAACATTTAAACAGCTAGAGGAAAGATCTGAAGATAATGAATTAGATGGCCGTGAATTCAAAACAATAAGCCTGCAGTGTGGACATAAGGAATCCAAGAATCGGGTCTTTGTAAAGAATAGCAACTGGTTATGGGACATTTCATTTAACGACTGAGTACTCTAGAGAAACACAAGAAAATAGGGAGGGAGATGGGGAGATGGAGGGGATGGGAGGGGGAGAGAGGAGAGGAGAGATGGGAGAAAAGGGGAGATAGAAGGGGATGAGAGAGAGAGAGAGAGAGAGAGAGAGAGACTTCTCACGTGATGATGGAGACTGAGAGGGTACATGTCATTTCATGTTCTGGTGTCATCTGCTCCTTCCTCCTAGCTCGAAACAGAGATGGCACATAAGGACACACGGTATGGAGATGGATAGACCTAGGACAACACACTTAGCTCTCAGGTCTGAGTCTTGAATGAATGTCTCTCTTAGAAAAGTAGGGAAGGAAAGGAGGACAGGGCGGGGCTGCAGAGAATTGGCCTAGGTGAACTAAAACAGGGGCAGGAGTCAGCTCTCCTCTACCCTCTGCTCACTTTTCACTGACAGGTTTGTCAGCCTGATATAGTTCAGGTCATCGGCTTCTCTGTTATTATCTTCTATCTCTCTTTTTAAGCAGCAATGATTTCAAATTTAAAGTTTTATGAGGACAATGCAAAGAGCTTTGGTCCTAAACCGCTTGAGGATAATTTGCCAATGGGATGTCCCCTGAGCTTCCTAAGACTTGGGTGTCTTTCCTTAAAATAGGATGTCCTCCAAGCAATCACAATAGGACTGTGGGGACCAGAAAAATATCACCACTGTATTATGGCCATTGAATCCATGGGCAGCTGTACTATAGGTCAGCGAGTGAGCGGTCTGCCCTCATATTCAGCGTCGTGTCCTGTGTCTTGTTTAGCTCTGTCTCCTTGCTCCTCTTTAAGCACTGCACCCTTTTCTCTGCTCTCTTACCCGGGCAGCTTTTGAGGACATAAGCCACTCACGTGTGTGCTTCTTCCATTTGGATTGGTCTGGTGTTCCCTCAACATCAAAAGATTCCAGACCTTTTAACCTCTGGGGGGACACTGTCTCTGTGTGGTCAATCAGGACTTTGTAGGAGACTGGAGACTGGGGACTCTCTCTTCCTCTCACGACAGTTCTCACATTAAAGATATTCTGTGTCTAGGTCACTTACTGCTATGATGGTTTGTATTTTTGTTGTTTGGTTAGTTAGTTTTTGTGAAAGAATCTCATGTTTCTCAGGCTGGTCTAGAATTTACTTTATAACTGAGGATGACCTTGAACTTCTGACCCCCTCCCTTCACCTCCCAAGTGTTAGTATGGCAGAGAGTTCCACTGCACAGCTTAATGACAGTTTTGAAATTGTCACGTTCTCCCTTCCTGCCTTCCGTGCTCAGTGCTGGATTGAACCCAGGGCTAAACCCATGCCAGGCAAGCTTTAGCACTCACTATGGCCCTGGTTCCAGAATGGTAGTTTTTACAAACATTGCTTTTGAGAATTTCATACATGAGAGCTTATTTATATAATTTCGCCTTCCCTCTCCCTCCACACCTCCTCCCACTTCACCCCCATTTCCTCTCTGATTCATGAGTTCTTCTTTCATTACTGTTGTTACATGCACACATACATACACACATTTGTACATGTACACACGCACTCAACCTGCTGCTACATATAAATGAGCATAGAGACACACATGAACATATAACCTGCTGAGTCCATTTAGTGTTGTTTATATGTATATGTGTCTAGAGCTCTCCGCCTCAAGTTGGAAAATCAGGAGGTCTATCTTTGGATGAGACTAATCTCTCTCTCTCTCTCTCCCTCCCTCCCTCTCAGCATCCACTAATTGCCTTCATCTAGGTAGCTGTTATCTAGGGTTAGGACCTTGTGAGGGTTTCCCTGTCCACATTTGGAATGTCAACTGATGATGTCATTGTGCAGATCTTGTTTAGGGGACTATATTCATGGCACTTCATGGGTACAGAAGACACTATCTGGGGACAAACACCCTGGCCCTCTGCCTCTTAGAAGCTCTATGCTCCCTCTTCTGAGATGTTGCTGAAGCTTGGGTGTAGCGGTCATGTGGTGGATGCATCAGTTAGGGCGAGGCACCCCAAGGTCTCTGCATTTTGAACAGTTGTCTCCATCTGTGATGGTCTCCATCTGTGATGGTCTCTGTCTATGATGGTCTCCGTCTATGATGGTCTCTATCTATGATGGTCTCTGTCTATGATGGTCTTCATCTATGATGGTCTCTGTCTATGATGGTCTCCATCTGTGATGGTCTCCATCAGATTCCCCAATGACACTTGTTAAAATTTCATCTGCCCCACTTCCTAGCATTCTACTCTTAAAGCTGTCTCTTTTCCCATTTAAAAGTCACTTACTTGATTATACTAGTATGAATACATGGATTCCTGCTTTATTTAACTATTAAAAAAGCATTATGCTCTAGTTTGCTTCCTGTTGCTTTGATAAACACCACACACACACACACACACACACACACACACACGCACACGCACACGCACACGCACACGCACACGCACACACACACACACACACACACACACACACGGAACTTAAGAATGAAAGTATTTATTTCATCTTACACTTCCAGGTCACAGTCTATCACTAAAAGAAGTCAAGAGAGGAACTGAAGCAGGAACTGAAGCAGAAAGCAAGAGCTCGATCACCCAGGCTCATGTTAGGCAGTTTCTCATACAGCCCAGGTGCTGAATAGGGATAGTGCCACCCGCAGTGCCCCTTTCACATCAATCATCAATCAAGACAATCTCTCAGACATGACCACAGACCAATCTGATAGAGGCCATTCCTCAGTTGAGGTTCTCTCTTCCTGGGGGTGGTCTTACATTTGTGTCAAGTTGACAATTAAAATTAATCAGCACACAATCTGTCTCCATTCTCATCTGCCGTGTTATGCTGACCAGGCTCGGCTCATGGCAGTCACTTACATCTAGCCTTTATTTCCTTCTGAACTTATGGCTCACTCCTAATGAACAGAACACAACGTGGGTTACTTTCAAGGTTAGATTACAAAAAGACTATGATGTCCAACTTCATGCCACACATTTACTTATGTTAAGATTTTTTGGGATTATAGTATAATTGCATGGTTTCTCCCTTCCCTCTCCTCCCTTCATATACTGATATACATGTATACCTATCCTTGTCGTCTTTCACATTTATGGCCTCTTCTTTCACCAATTCTTGTTACATGAATATGTAATAATATATATTACATATATATGTGTGTGTGGTAATGTATATTTTATATACATATATATATATATATATTCCTAAATATAAACCACTCAGTCTATATAATGTTATTTGTATGTATGTTTTCAGGACTGACCATTTGGTATTGGATAACCAATTCCACCCATTTATTCATTCCAAAACATATTTTGTAAATGTGGAGATTTTTAAAATTTTTATTCTTGAGATTATATTTTCAAGAATTATGATTTTAATTATGTCTATGTGCACAGGAGTGTAGGTGTCCTCGGAGGCCCAGGGGTACTAGTTCTCTGCAGTACTAGAGTTACATGTGCTCACAGTGAGTGGGAATCAAACTCAGCTTCTCTGGAAGAACAGCAAGTGCTCTTAACCACAAAGTCTTCTCTCTAGCTTGACCCCACTGTTGAGTCTCAAAGAAACCCAAGACAAAGGACTCTGAAGTGCCTATTTAATATATCAAAGCAGGTTCTCCCAGCAGCTCTTTCAGTACCCAGAGTCATCCCTCTGGCATAGCCTGTTCCCTATCTGAAACCTATCCAGCCCCTGGCTTCATACCCCTTTCCCCAGCCATCTTGACTACAAGCCCTCTTGGCTCTTGGCTCCTTGATTCTCAAGTGTTCTCTTTGCTCACCCTCTCTCCTCTTCCTCTCTCACTGCCCACCCACTCATGTCTGGGTTCAGTCCGACCCCCTGCCTCTGGCTGTTCTCTCCCTTCTCAGTGAGGAGCAGCCCTGTCCAACATTTCTCATTCACCCACCTGTTCATAAGCAAGGCCACCCCTCTTCACTTACTGCTTTGTTGATTAAACACATCCCAAAAAAGCTAGACAAATTAAAACAACCTGGTATTAAAGACTCAGTGGAAGAACTTAGCAGGAAAAGCACATGTGTGTAACTCACTCTTGATGAAAATTAGATTTATTCTTTTCTTACACTTTGTTTCTCCCATGATTTATGGCAAAATTTTTATTGCTTTTTTTTTTCAAATAAAGAACTATTGAATGTATTTATCAGCTCTATTGTTTTTTTTGTTTTGTTTTGTTTTGTTTTGTTTTGTTGAGTTCATTGTTTTCTTTATTAGTTTTTTCTTCCTTTTTTTCTTTTGGTGCATTTGGTTCTGCAGTTTCTTCAATTGAGTGCTTAATTTTTTTATTTAATAATAAAGCACTTCTTGCCCATTTATTTTTCCAAAAGAACTTTGTATTCTCTTCAAGTTTAGAAAAAAATCCTATGGGGACATTTATCAGGATTTTATTAAAGATATAAATTAATTTGTGGTGAAGTGACATTTTCACATATTGACTCTTCACCACATCATGTACCCTCATTTATCCAAGCCTTGTTTTATGTCTTTGAGTAAAACTATAAAAGTTTTATTCCTGAGGGCCCCACATTGTTCTCAATAGTACAAGCTAAGGAGATTTTCATCCTAACTGTTGCTATTTTACAGATACTAAAAACATACTTGATTTTGTTAACTGAATTCATAGCCTCTTCCTTTATGAGCTATCTTTCCTAGAAGTTTCAAAGTTAAAAAATTATTACATCCACTCTCACTCACTTCATTTCCTGTTTCTGAACTTCCTTGGTGTCTTAGCTGCATTAGTGGGAGCTTCATGTCACAGAAAATATTAAAAAGGAACGAATGTATAACATGTTCCCTAGCTACTCCCTGGTTCTCTCATCCCAGTGGGCTGGCCAGCCATGAGCCAGCCAGCAATGGCCAAGCTGCTTTTATCTCATGGAGCTCTGAGAGCTCCACGATCTCTCCACCCAGCTCACTAGGTTCTCATTGGTGGGTTGCTACCATGCCAGCCCCATGCTTCAATGCCCCTATGTCCTCTGTGGTGCACATCAGGCGAACCCACACTTTGCCACTGTACCTTTCTCTCTGGAACTCAGATGAGCCACCGCATGAAGGAAAATGCAATACAAACTTAGCTCAGAAACAAAAGTAACTCAATCTCTGGGCGCAACAACTAAAACTTAATCTTGTAAGCCTTATCAAAATCTGATTCCTCTAGTGGTTAATCCTTTTGGATCCGCCATGATACCAGGAAACTCTAGTAGCTACATCTTACCTATCTGCCGTGCCCATTCCAAAATGACTCTCTCTCTCTCCTGTTTCCTTTCTTCCTTTCTCTGACTCCTTTATTCATTAGAGTGTTGGTTCACAAGAAGGTGTAACTCACTCCTTGTCTGAAGCCCCTCCCAGGAGGTCAGAATTAGCATCCAATATGCAAACAGCCCCAGGGCTATCTACAACAGCTTTAATCTTGTTCTTGACTCTAAGTGTTCTGCTTGTAAGAATCTATGCAGAGGTTTCATGTGTCCTTTGGCGATTTCCCACGAAGCTGTATCACCGCCAGGGAGTGAGACAGCACCAGCTTCCTAATCCTATGACCATTTCCCCAACCTAGCCATGCTCCTGGTCTGTGTATTTTAATTCTGTGGAATTTTACTATCTGTGTAGGTTGTTCCATCCACTTCTACAGTGAAGTCATGAGAGAAATCCATCCTCTTAAAATGTCACAGTGGTTTTGTGTAGCTACACATTCCCTGTGTCCTGCACCTCCCAACTCCCCACTCCTAATCACCTGTACTCTGTTCTCCACTACTAGAATTTTGTCATTTCAAAAAAGTTTTATAAATAGAATCATATGTTGGTCTCCCGGTAGCCTGAGAGAATGGGATCCTGGTTTGCTTAGATTCTCTGTGTCAGGCTATTTCTGTTACAATAATGCCCAGCACAAGGAATTCCACAAGCATAATGGGGACTTTGTTTTTCTGCTTGTCTCTCAGTAGACATTTCAACACTATTAGTCCATGTTCATGGAAGAACTACTTATGTTTACCAAATCTCTTGTATAATTCCCCAGTGTTAACCTCTGGCTCATCTCCTTTGAGTATTAATGTTTAGGTTCCTTCCCCATCCATCCTTGAACCTTTAGTTTTCTCGTGGATGAACTAAACACAAAGATAGCTGCCAACCAGTTCTCCTGAAACTATCTATCATGCATTTCCTGTCAAAGTGGAGTGGGTCTTCTCCCCTCAACTCAGCTGACTCTGTGACTTGATTGAACCAATAACATGCAACTAAGCAGATGTCAGAGGACATCACATTCTCGGTCTTCAGAGGTATGTAGATTCTCCTTGTACACTCAGATTCTGGAACTCTCATGGTTGGGAAATTTACTAGCTCCAACTTAACAACGGATATTGACATCTGCATCCCTGGTGTTATAGCACTAGGGAACTCAACCCTGATGTCATTCGACATAAAAATTTCCCTATAACAACCAGAAATGTTTCTAACATCTCTGTCCCCATCCTAACTAGAAAACATTTCCCACTATGCCTCACCCTTACCACTTTGAGGATCCAGATGCCCTACAGAGACTAAACCATAGTAGGGGTGTATAATAATTCTCTAGCCACCAGGAGTCAGGTGGCTAAGGGGAGCCAACTTCAGAAGAGTTCCTTGGCAGCCATCCTTGTTGCCTACCCAGCTTGGAACAAAATGTTCAAAGAATGGGAAAGGAACAAGTTAATGCCCTTGTGTAGGGAGGTGAGGAGCAGGGGCAGCAATGTGGAAAATCAGAATTCCAGTTCCTAGCTGGATTCTACCACCTCTTAGAGCAGACCTCACCCACACAGAAAACTGCCCAGTTAAGCCCGCCATAATCCTTTCTATAGAGCTATGAGCAAAGGGCAGCTCAGTGTGTCCTGACCAGCCATTGGCACACTCCCCACTCACCAGCTTCCCTTTCTCTCACTTTTTTCTTCTCATCTCTTGCTTCATCTTGGTCCGATTCCTCCTTGTCCTACTCAGTTATTCATGAAGACCACATTTTTTTTAAGTTTCTGTAAACTGTCAAGGGCTCCGATGAATCTTCTAAAATTGTACTGGTTGCTCTCTGCACCTCTGAGTCATCAGGATGAGGTTTCCTTTCTCACGTTCTGCAGTTTGTCTTTTTGTTGTTGTTGTTCCCCTTTTATTCATTTTCAAAACAAAAGAAATACACTGAGACACTGTTCTAGAAACAGAAAACAAATGTGTGTGCTTTCCTTAACCCCACCACTGTTCGTTTGGAGTCAGTGTGGTGCCTTCTCTAAGTGTAGCAATGGGCAGCTATGGGGCTTTATATCTTGCAAGGTCACCACCCAAGTCCGAGCCTGATTTCCTAAGCTTTTGGGTTACATGTTATTGCGTGTGCTACTGGGCCATGGTGATGTTTTGTTTTACTCCTGACACTTCCAGAAATGATAAGCTTATGGTTTCTACTATAAATGGCTAGCAGGCATGTTAATACCTCTGTGCTTACTTGGGAAGGTCTTTCCCCACCATTGGGATCATCTGAAACACTGCTGTTTTCCAGGAGTTCCAGCCTCCTGAAGAATGTGGGAACACCAGTGGCCAGGCAGAGTAAGCAGGGTCCATGTCGCGCTGGGACAGCATCCTCACTTCTTTAATTAGTCTGTCTCTGTGTGTGTTTGGGGACTTTGTCTCACTCAACAGGAGCGTGTCTATGTCATACCACTTGTTTTTAACATGACACAGTTGTGTGCGCACAGGCATGTGTGTGTGTGTGCAGGTACACCATGTGTGTATGTGAAGGTCAGAAGTCAATGTCAGGCCTCTTTTCAATCCCACTCTATATTATTTTGGGTGACAGGCCCTCTCAAGGAACCCAGAGCTTGCTGGTTTGACTAGAGCTTGCTGGTATCTGGCAAATAAGCCTGAGGAATCCTCCTGCCTCTGCCCTCCTAGTACTGGGAACATAGATACACACACACACACACACACACACACACACACACACACACACACACACACACTACTGGATCAAAGCCCAGCTTTTTTGTAAGTGTGGGATATGGACCTCATCCTTGCATAGCTAATGCTTTACTGGCTGAGCCATCTCCCCAGACATCGTTTTGTGACACAGTTTTATCCATATTGTCCAGTCAGTTCCTCTCATCATCGGACAACATCTCTATTTTCAATGATGTCACACATTTTTTTATCTAAGTTGTACATTTTTAGAATGTAGGCCACAGAGGCTACATCAGGGGCGATAGATAGGAAGCCATTGTAATAGAATCTGTGAATCCTAACTCAATTCCCTTTAAGCAATCAAGAAAGACTCTGAAAAAGTTTTGTGTCAGGTCTGCCTGGGGAATCCTGTGACTAAAAAGGACATTTAACACAAGGAATTTTAATTACAGTCCCCCAAAGAAAGGCCAACAAACCAACTAAAGATGGGAGAAAGATGATATCCTAGATAAGGGAGCCACTTTGACCGAGGCCTGTTTCCACTGCCATGACCCTGGATCTGGATGCTAGGATCTGGATGGTGCCAAATTTCATTGTTGAGCTACATGAGGGTGGAGGACATCACTTCTATCTGGGATGCTAAGGTTCGCATCAGTTGTTTACTCTACAGGTTAATACATCTCCAAATCTCATGTGCTAATTAGTTTTCATCAACTTGACACAAACCTCCTGGGAAGGAGCCTCAACTGAGGAATGGCCTCCAACAGATTGATCTGTGGTCATGCCTGAAGGGCATTTTCTTGAGTGTTAGTTGATATGAAGGGGCAACTAACTATTGGTGGCTCCAAAGCAGGGCAGGTGTCTTTGTTTGTGTAGACAAATTAGCAATCCATGGAGATCAAGCCAGTAAGCAGCACTCCTCCATGGTCTGCCTCAGTTCCTGCCTCCAGATTCCTGTGTGGGCTCCTGCCCTGACCTCCCTCAATGATGGACTGTGACCTGAAAGTATGAGATGAAATAAGCCCTTTTCTCCCCGTTGCTTTTGGTTGTGGTATTTATCACAGCAGTAGGAAGCAAAGTAGGATGGCCCAGGAGTACCAGGATCAAGTACAGAAAGAATGGAAGCCACCTGAGGGTTCAACCACATGATGCAGCCTCTACAGTCCCTGCCACTGTTTGGTCATTTACTGCTGCATAACAGTCACCCCAAAATTTAGTGACCTAAGACAACAAAGAATCGTATTACTTATGATTCTGTAAGTTACCAGCACCCTTCATACTGCAGATCACTGGCTGGTGCTCTAGGTATCTGAGGGTTCTCCTGGACCAGAACATTTGAGATGGTCAACTGGGATGTCTACACCTGAGTTGGTACCACTGGAAGTAGCTGGCATTCCAGGACTGTCCACTGCTGTCTCTGTCTCTCTTTCTCTATGATCTAACACTCCTCCCCACCCCACCCCTTTCCATGGCACTCTACTTCCTTGCACAGATGTGGGACTGTTTTCTCATCTTCACTTGGAAATGGGAACAGACTATTAGCAATTGCCAGACATCTGGGGGCAATTCCTCATGTAAAACCCAGAAGTAAACAAACAAAAAGAGAACTTAGCAGAAACAAAATTCACAAGGAAAGCAAAAGAAAGCATCAGAAACACACAATTAACATTCTCCAAGAAATGAAAGAAAATACTTCATCGATGAAATAAAAAGAGGGTCTGTGTAAAGAGGTGACCAGAGAACGGTGCAGAGCCACTGAGGGCTGAGTGCGTAAAAAGGTGTCGTCGGGGCAGTTGGAGGATTCATTTTTTTAAAGTAATTTTTGTAGTGAAGCAGCAACAGCAGCAATAGTAGTAGAAGATCCCAAAATTAACAAATTCAGAAGATGCCATTTTCAACCCATAGGCATAGGGTAAAGAGGGAAAATGGTGTAAGTGTAACTATAAAAAAGAGAGAGGGTGAGGAGAGGAGAGAAGCAGGAAAAAGGTGTGTGTGCGTGCCTGTGTGTGCATGTGCGTGTGTGTGTGCGTGGGCATGTGTGTGTAGGACACAGAGGTAGAGATAGAGATAGAGAAGAGAGGATGTGAAAAAGAGAGGAAGAAAGAAGGAGAAAGGAAAGGAAGGGACCATACAACCATAAGAAAACTTTCTATGATTGAAGAAAGTAACTCTCCAAATTGAAGTTCAGTTTAGAAACAAACAAACAAACAAACAAAACCCACACTAGGACCCACTGCTGTGGTTTAGAATAACACAGATACAGAAGGGATCCTGACTTGAGAGAAAAGGCAGTCCAAAGGATGGAAAAACTCAATCTCATTTACAAGTAGGAGTAAAACATCCCCTGGCATCCTGCATCTCCCCACATTTCCCTCTGTGGCTCCATTTCTCACAAAGCTACCAGAACACACATGCTATCAAAGCCAGAGACTCTAAAGAGGACGAGCCGTATGTGACTGAAAATGTAAACAGCATAGGAGGGAGACCTTGAGAAGGCCAGGGCTTAGTGATGGAGGCAGAATGAGGCTGTACAGAAGTCATGGAAAGAATGGGACAAGATGGAACAGAAGCATAGGTCCCAAACAGATACAACCCCAGATGGCAACAACAAATTACCTAGTAGGTTCGACCAATCAGAAAGCCTTATGAAAGATATTTTCCACATCTTGAGAAAATATGAAACACCTTAGATGCTCAAAGAAACCTAAGCAAATGGAAAAAAAGCCAAGGCAGTTACCAGCGTCAGGTAAAATGGAGTCATAAGAATAGACTGTGACCATAGTATACCATTTGTGTCAATTGTAAGCACAACTTATAGCCATAACAAAACTCTAAAAATGATTTTAAGTAAAACCTTTGTGTCTTACCTGAGAGTTTATAACCTCAGAATCTGTAGTAGCCTCCTCTCAGGGCAGCGATGCCTTCAGATTTGACTACAGTTCATCATGTCTGCTTCTTCAGTCAGCCAGATACAAAGTATGCAGACTTCTCTACTTACTTAGGTCACAGCTGGTAGAAGCTAGTTATACACACACACACACACACACACACACACACACACACACACACACACACACGACTGGAGCTGAATTTAGCAAATTTCTTGATTCAAGTCTCAGCCAATACCTGGAGTCTGTTCATAGCGCTCTTGCCACACGACTGAACTCCACGCTGACAACTGAGGCCAGTGTCTGGCTCTTCATAACTGTACTCCTAATTCAGGTCTCTGCAATCCACTTAGTGGACTGGATAAATGAGTGGATCAAATGGTTTACCGACTTTGTGAATGGTTCACGCCCCTGGTTGAGCAGTTTTGAAGAAGCAAAGCTTTGCTAAATTACACTAAAGTGGCCCTTCTTATCACATGACCCATATGCCAGCCCTTTAACAACACAAAGAACTTGATAGAACTAGATTCTCGGGACCCTTCTGAGACCCTGGCAGTGGGCCAAGAGTCTGTCCTTGAGGAGCCTCCAGGTGCTTCTGACATTTCAAACTTGAGCAGCTGTCCAGCTCTTCTCACACTTGTGGCTGTGTCTAGCCCCACGTTTTCTCACACATGGGTATATATGTACATATACTGTACTGGCTAGTTTTGTGTGTCAACTTGACACAAACTGGAGTTATCACAGAAAAAGGAGTTTCAGTTGAGAAAATGCCTGCATGAGATCCAGCAGGAAGGCATTTTCTCAATTAGTAACCAAGGGGGGAGGGCCCCTTGTGAGTGGTACCATCTATGGGCTGGTAGTCTTGGGTTCTATAAGCAAGCAAGCCAGTAAGCAGCATTCCTCCATGGCCTCTGCATCAGCTCCTGCTTCCTCCTCTGCTTGAGTTCCAGTCCTAACTTCCTTTCATGATGAACAGCAACTGGAAGTGTAAGCCGAATAAACCCTTTCCTCCCCAACTTGCTTCTTGGTCATGATGTTTGTGCAGGAATAGAAACCCTAAGACATATAATATACACATACACATACACATACACATACACATACACATACACATACACACACACATACACATATACATATATGTGAGGCAGAGGCAACCACGGCAAGAGATCACCAGAGGCTCCGTCTGGACTTGGCAGAGTGGAGACCCCATTGCCTGACGACTGGACTCAAAGCAGTCTGTTCTAGAGAAATGTGGCCTGATCTGGTTCTGCAGTGGGCAGCAGTTAATGCAGAGACTCCCAAAAGTCAAAGTCCTGTGACTTTGTAGCACTCAGCCCTACATGGGACTTCTCTAGCTACCCCACCAAGACTCAGGGAACACCGTGGAAGAGAGGGCAGAGAGAATGTAAGAGCCCAGGGGTGAGGAGAATGCTGCTTCTCAACATGGTGTGCCCACTGCACTCATGAACTCAGGAGCTGTGGTTACTGTCACACAGCTGTGGTTACTTGTCTCACACCTGTGGTTACCTGTCTCACACCTATGATTACCTGTCACAACACCTGTGGTTACCTCTCTCACACCTGTGGCAACTCGTCATAACACCTGTGGTTACCTGTTTCACACCTGTTTTTACCTGTCACACAGCTGTGGTGGTTCCTGGCACAAGATCAAGTCAGTAAGACCAGTCAGCACTCCAGCAGACAGCACTAATCACACTCAGTGTGTTACAAAAGAAAGAGAATAAAGCAAAGTAAGGAATAGAGAGATGAGCAAGCCGGGAAGGGGGCACACTGCGGGTGTCTGAGGGTGGGAGAGGGGGGTTGGGATAGGATAGGATCAAGATGTGCTGTATACATGTACAAAGGTCTCAAAGAATAATTTAAAATATTCAAAAATAAAAGTAAAAACCTTTTATTAAGGAAAAAATGTAGCCTGATGTTTCCAACTCCTGTAAAGCTTCCGTGGAGCAGTCCTGGGTTTCAGCAGCTGTAAAGGCTTCCAGGTTAGAGAGGAAGATCCTAGGCCAGAGAAGTCAAAGTGGGGCTTGGAATCTCACAGCTGAAACTCTGGGGTAGTAGACAAGGTGACACAGGACCTGAGGAGCAAGGTCAAGTTCTTCCTAGAGCCCTGAAGCACCTTGCCTATCCAGACCTCCCTCCTGCTCCTGCCTCCTCCTCTCTTCCTCCTCAGCCTCTGAGGCAAAGCCAGCAGCCAGCTCCAGGCAGATTTATGGCTTTGTGCCATGAATAATGCAGGAGCCCAACTCCCAGGCAGAAGCAGGCCATAAATCACTGCAGACACTGTGCCATCCGCTGTTTAATCAGCTGTCCCTGAGGTACCCCTGCATACTGAAGGAGGGCACCCTGGCCACATTCAGGACTCTGTTAATAAGGCCCAAGGCTACAACCACTGGCCTTTCCCCAGCTAGACTCACAGCAATGTCCTAAGAAGCAGAGAGCCTCCAGAAAGGAGAACGGAAGGGCACAGATGCGGGAAGAAACTGGACCAGCTGCAATCTGCTGTGCATGTCTGCTCCTAAACTCAGGCACTCTGTGCCAGGTTGCAGAGGTCAGTGACTTCACTGCACAAGGGCTCTAGAAAGAGAGGTATTGATGTACATGGGCTGAAACACATCCCAGACATCACCCACTGAATCCTGCACTGGTTCACATCTGTGCCCCCACCACGAAGGAAACCAGCTCCTGATTTGTTCAAAGGTGTAATCTCAATGGCAGACAGACACACTCAAACATCCTCCCCAGCCCTACCTTCTCCTGTCCACAAGGCTAATCCCATCTCCTTCTAGAACCCCAGCCTTCCTAGCTCAGGGGCTATGCACCACCCACCATCTCTTCAGAGTATAATCCTTTCTAGACTCTGCGTCTCTAAGCTGCTGGGAACAGAAGCCCAATGCTACCCAGCACACACAAGCTGCAGACACATGGAACTGTGGGGGGGAGGGGGATTCTGCAGGGGACAGTTTGCCTGGAGGTTGCTCTGAGGTTCCTGATTGTCAACACAAGGCATCCTGTCACTCTGGGGAAGCAGACAATAAGTGATCAACCTACAGCCAACAGATAAGTATGGACATCTTCTATGTGTTTGCCACCAAGATACATTTCCCATTTGTCCACTCTGGGCAAGTGCTAACTATGCTCTAGAAGACAGACCTCAGACAGGAGGGTTAATCAACCTATTAAAACTCTGACTCATGCATCTTCCAGTGACCCTTATTCTCCACTGGCAAGGAGCCTGTTACCCATAATAAAAGGGTATGCTCTGGCCTAGGAGCAGAGTGGGTATGCACAGGGGAGCAGACTTCTGAAAATAGAGCTAGGAATTTTAGAAATGCATGAAGTCCCTGAACCATGTCTCCTGTCACATGACCTAGTTGGTGTCTCCGGAAATCTCACATGGAAAATTGGACTGAAACAGGGAGACACTGCTTCCCCAGGGAGACGGGCAGGCTGGAAGATACTGATGAGAGCCTTCCGGAGGACCTCAGATGGTGGTTCCCTTGGACATGCAATCTCATTCATGGGTGAGATTGCCAGCTCTGGGAAATATCCTTGAGATCCACTGATGAGAGATTGAAGGACTGTCTGTCCTGGTCACAATAAGTCACTTCCTTCTTTGACCACTCTTCTTTCTCCAGACCATTGCTGACTCCAAAAACGTCATGGCTCAGCACATGCCCAAAGCCACCAAACTGAGTTTACCAGTATCTCTGGGATGCCAAGGCAACAGAAGTCTCCAAGCTCCCTATCTTCCCACTTCTATGTGAAACAATGCTACATACTTTTGCAAGAAGCACAGGCCTTGTCCTGTCCTTGGTGGGACCTTACTGTTAGCTACACAAAACATTCACTGCATAACCCCAGTGGCCAGGCTTCATGGGAAGGGGTAAGTCTACAACCATTTATCTATCTCTGAGTGAGCCACTTAGCCATTCAACAAATACCCAGGGAAGTCACAGTTCGTAGTGTAAAGATCAATTATAATGGGCACCTTGGAGAAAATTTGGCTGTTCTCTTCCAAGTACTCCATACGAGTAAGCCCATGCCAGCCTGAGAGCAACCTGGAAGGGGAGAGATTATTATTATTTGAATTATTATATTCACATTGTTTTTATTTTGCTGACAAACTGAGACACAGAGAGGTTCAGCCATTTGCCTAAGGCAACATAGCAAAGTGGCAGACATATTTTAAACCCAGACTGTCTGGTTCCAGGCTCCACTCATGCTCTGAAAAGGCCCAGAGTGTGCTCCCTGTAACAGCTCTCCTCTCTCAGGTGTTCTTGGCCTATGAGAGTGATCTACTGAGCTTCTAGCACTGCTCTGCCAGCTCTGCCAGCTCTGGTGCCATGTCTGCGCAGGCTTTCTCCAGGACAGAGGTGTTAGAGGATAGAGAATTTGATGTTCCCAGAGAACAACAGGGTGCCTCTGTGGCTGTTGTGTGGGATCAGATAGGCCTTGAGGGCTCAAACTGGGCTGAGGGCTGGGTCTGCCCATTCACAACAGGACAGTGTATATGGGTTCTGTCTCATGGGCCATGGAGAGCCACTGAGGCTACAAGCAGGAATGCCTTAAGAGACCAACCAAAGGGAGGTCCTGGACCCGGTCGGCCTGTGGCTGAGGACCCGGTGGTGGCCACTTCCTGGGCCTGGCCTGGCCTTTGCCTGCCCTGGCCTGGGGTGGGGCCAGGGGAGCCGGCCGGCTGTCTCCAGATGATTAAGGAGCTGGCAGCCACGGCATGGTCCCGGGAACGGGAGCCAGCACTGCACAGTCCTCTCTCTTTCTTTTTTGGCACCAGCCAGGTCTATTGATGTTTATCAGCCCATGTTTATTATTCTTAACGCTGTTCAGGATGTTCCTCCCGGCTGGGGAGAGTAAAGCAAGCCAGTGGGAAAACGTTGGGGCCATGACCTTGAACCTTGGCCTTGCTGCCACCCAGGCTGTGTCAGAGCCCCCACTGGCCCAGCCACCTCATCAAACAGATTAAACAGTTAAGGCCAGAAAGGGGGAGGTAGTTCGACCAAGGTCATGAGTGAGCTGCGTGTAGAGGGTCGGTTACACTCGGAACTGAGCCGGAATCAGCTAAATTCCTACAAGCACCTGATTGGTGCATACTGCCTTCTCTTACAAGCCCCTGATAAGTACTTGGCGCCTTGTCCTGCAATTGTCACATGTTTGCTAGAGGAGTGGGTTCTGGAGGATGGAGGAGTTATCCAGGGGATAGAGGTTGAGATGCAGGCAGAAGGCTGGTAGGAAGGGTGCCATGGGCAGGACAAAACAGGATGAGTAAGAATCGGAACTGTAGTGAGAGTTTAGAGCTAGGGACTATCTGGAAAACAGCAGGAAGACAGGAACAGGCAGGAGGTGTGTCTAAAACCCAAGAGTCTTGGTCTGGGGAAAGAGTTTAGTCTGTGGGTAAGTGCTTGTGCCCCAAGTTTAATCCCCAGAGCCCACATCACATGGTTTGCCAGGCACTGGCACTAAGGCAGAGACAGGAGGGTCTCTGTAGCTCCAGCCTAGTCTGATGACTGGGCAGATCTTGTAGATTAATGTCTTGACTCTGCCCCCTGCCTACACACACACACACACACACACACACACACACTGGGGGGGGGGGGTGAGAGAGAGGGAGAAGGAGAGAGTCACAGTCCTATCTTCTTTCCAAGCCTGAGACCTCCAAGTGGCATCTGCAGGCTTGTCACGAGCAGAGGCCCTGTGACTACGACTCAAGATCCTGTTCACCTGTCCCTTGCCCTCAACTGCATTCAAATAATTGACTTCTGCCTGACAGGCTGGGAGGAGAAGTGGGATGCTGGTCTAGCCTCTCAGTAGGCACTGTCCATCTCCAGGGTGTGGGCTCGGGAGTTCTGCTCTGTTTTCTGTTACTGTCACAGAACGCGTGAGAACGGATCATTTACAGAGGACAGAATCTCCTTCTGTCTGGAGCAGAATAGTCCAAGTTTGAGGTGCAGGCATCCAGCAAAGTTGTGTTCCAGGCTCAGCCCTCCCTGTGCCAGGCACTAGGGGTGTATGAGGTGGGGACATTGACAACTCTCCATCTGGCAGAGGAGCAGTTGCACAGTTCTGTGTTTAATGACACTGCCCTGTGACTTGACCCCCATCCTGCACCTTAACACTATTACAATAATAATAATGAAATGGTAACCTGAACACTCAACCCACGACATGGTCTGCGGCAACAGTGGGTTAAGAGCCTGTTGATAAAGACCAATCAAGGGAGTAAAGTCCATATGGAGCCTACAGAAAGTAGTACTAAAGCCTCCACCCCACTGGCTGACCCCCAAGAGCCAGCCTGAATATTCCCCAAGTCCACGTGGTGGCGCTCCACCCCAGTTCATTAGGCCCCTCCTCTGCCCCTCATTTGCTCTCATCCATCACCAACCTGAGCCTTCCCAGAGGGTGGACCACTTCCTGAAAGTCTTCCTCAAGGGGATCCCATTTGGTTCTGAGAATCTGGGTGGCAAAGCTTGTAGGTCCAGCACAGTACAGTGACTTCTGCTCCAAGCCAGGCTCAAGTTAGTTCTAAACCCTGAGATTCTGCAACCCAGAGCTGTCTTCCCTGGACTTGAGGTGAGGCCATTTGCTTCCTGCCAAGAACCAGGCAAAGCATCACCCTGTGTCCAACATCAAAGAGAAGGGAAAAGTCGGGTGGGCAATGGGAAGAGGGCTTAGGAGCCATGGGAGCATCAGCTGAATGAGAGAAAGCTGGACCAGCCTGAGGTGCCGGGGACACTAACAAGAGAGTCAGGGGTAAAGTAACAGCAAGAGAGGGAGGGCTCACTGGTGAGTGCTCAGCTAGGCCCTAGGAGTCTAGAGTCCTGGGTCTACCTCTCCCCAGCCCTGGGGATTGTGGATTCAGGCCCTCATCTCTGAAGATCTCATCTTCATGAAGACATTGACTCAAAGAGCTCCCAGGAGGCTTTGCAAATCTGACTTTGGGTATTCTGTCTCAATGCTCAGTTCCTGTGATTACAGAGTATAAGAAAACCCATCAGGAAAGTGCACTTATGGCTCCCACACCCCAAAACCAGGGCCTTAGGAGCCATGTCACTCGGTACTCCTACCCTCACTTGGGGCCTGAAGCACTTATGGAGGTAGGAGATAGAAAAGCTCCCCAAAGAGACAAGGTGGTGAAGATTACACATCAACCCACGCATGGAGCTTCTGTTAGTCATCCGGTTGAGGCAAGTGGCTAAGGCCTTTGGCTTTGGAGGCCGAAAAGGAGGCAATGAAAATAGGGCAGAGTTCAGAGCGAAGAAGGTCTCAGCACACATCCCTGCGTGTGCCAAGGGCTGTCACCAAGGCAAGACTGATTCATGGCCCCATTCATTCCTTTGGACATTCACCCCTTACTTCTTCAGCTCTTCCCATCCCTTCAGTAGGTCAGCATCTGGACAGCCAGGGTAGCCTCTGCCTTGAGGAGTGCACAGCCATGGGGGAGATGAGACAGGTCACTCAGCCTGCACAGGCACAGATGTGATGGCAGCTCTGAGAAGGAGCACAGTAGAGGACTAGCCTGGGCCTTGGTGAGTAAGCAAGAGAGAGGAGCTTGATGGAGCAACAGCAGCAGCAGCAGCAGCAGCAGCAGCAGCAGCAGCTCTATGCCCCAGTGACTGCTTTAGAAAGAGACACCCTTCATCAGAAGATAAGAGGAGGCTGAAGGAGAGTTGGAAATGAAAAGACAGGGAATGGTGGCAGGGCCCTGAGCCGGCATTGTGATGGCAAGCTTGGGGAAGAAGGAAGAGGTGAAACAACTGGCAGACATAGGCCTTGGCGCTGCAGGGTATTAAGAAACGTGGGATGTATACCTAGATAACCCCGTTTCTGGCCTGGGTCACTGGAGAGATGATGTTGGACACAGGGCAGGCTAGAGGGACACGATTAGCGATTAGTTCAGACTTTCAATCACACTGGCTCTGTTTCATTCTAGCACAAAATGTATCATCAACAATCTGTGAATGATTTATGGCCCCCTTCTGTATGTTTTACCATTTGGATTCTCTCCGGCACACCCAGAGATAAAGAGAGCCAGTCAAGAGGAGAGCCCTTCTCCCTGCCTTTGCCCCTCTGCCATGCCTGTCAACAACATGAGTGGCACCTAATGCCTACACTGTGACTTCATCTGCTTCCTCCACTCCATCCCCATGGCTGCCCTGGAGGGTTTCAAATGCATGCTGTGTAGAGTTGGAGAGAGACTTGTCAGAGATCACACTTGAAGGCACTAAAGGTTTCCTGATACACACAGCACAGCGGCCACTGAGGCTGCTGCTCCTCCCACTCCACGTGGACAGGAGCAGGAGCAGTGAGCAGAGGCCCCTCAGGATCTCAACAGGAACACTTCCTCTTAGCCCACGTAACTGGGCGACCAGGGATGCCTCTGTTGGCTGGCCTCAGCGCCCCACGACATGTTAAGGATCTGGAGACAAATGTCAGCTCCGAATCCCCATGGAAGGATCTCTTGCCCTTCAGTGAGGAGTGGTTGAGAGGTTCCCGGAAACCAAGCCCCCGACTAATGGTCCCACTCTCTTTTCTAATAAATACGTGGCCCTGGGCCTGGCTCCCTTCTCTGCTTTGTCATAAGGGACCCGTTATTTATGACTTGGGAGTGAGTCACAGGCCTTGGC
>CM052700.1:58226253-58269698 GCA_028551405.1 Uromys caudimaculatus
ACCAAGATACTTTATATTGTTTGTGACAATTGTGAAGGGTGTCATTTCCCTAATTTCTTTCTCAGCCTGTTTATCCTTTGAGTATATGAAGGCTTCTGATTTGCTTGAGTTAACTTTGTATCCAGCCACTTTGCTGAAGTTGTTTATCAGCTGCAGCAGTTCTCTGGTGGAGTTTTTTGGGTCACTTAAGTATACCATCATATCATATGCAAATAGTGATATTTTGATTTCTTCCTTTCCAATATGTATCCCTTTGACCTCCTTTTGTTGTCTAATTGCTCTAGCTAGAACTTCAAGTACTATATTGAATAGATAGGGAGAGAGAGCGCAGCCTTGTCTAGTCCCTGATTTTAGTGGGATTGCTTCAAGTTTCTCTCCATTTAGTTTGATGTTGGCCACTAGTTTGCTGTATATTGCTTTTACTATGTTTAGGTATGGTCCTTGAATTCCTGATCTTTCCAAGACTTTTATCATGAAGGGATGTTGAATTTTGTCAAGTTCTTTTTCAGCATCTAATGAGATGACCATGTTGTTTTTTTCTTTGTGGAAACTCTACCTAATCTTAGAGAACTTCTCAAATCCCTTGAGTGCCCAGTGGTGAATGCTTCAAAACCTCACAGCTCTTTGCACTCAAAGGGAAATAATATTAGTTCAGACCATTTTAAGTTGTGGCTGTGTCATTGTACAACCCGAAGAACACCATTCCCAAGGTGGCCTTTATATCTGTCCCCTCCAACCTTAGTGTGATCAGTGATCTTAGAAGTGGTAAAGACCTGAGGATCTGACCATTGGGAAAGAACAGCTGCCTGTCGGGTACCAGGGTGAGCGCTGGAATGCTCAGCTGACCGTGTGGGTCTCCCTGGAGGGGACTAGTCCTGCTCCAGGACACTCTAGTCCAAATGAGTGTGTGCTGCTTTGAAAGAGGAAGCTGCAGGGGGAAGCTGGCTTGTGCCAGCCTATTACCATCTCACAAACAATAAAGAGACAAGGACACCCCTCCAGATCTGGCACCTGAGTGGCTACCTTAAGACATCCCTGGAGGATTACCCTGTCCATGACAACCCTGAAAGTGTATCAACTAAAAAGCACTTGCTGCACAAACCTGATGTCCCGAGTCCAGTCCTGGAACCCACATTGGCAAGAAAGCATCAACTCCAGAAAGCCATCCCCACTGTGTTCTCTCTCTCTCTCTCTCTCTCTCTCTCTCTCTCTCTCTCTCTCTCTCTCTCTCTCTCTCACACACACACACACACACACACACACACACACACACACACACACACACACACACCTTAAAAGTATTTCTTAAACCCAGGCAAGGTGGCATATCCCTATAATCTCAGTGACTGGAAAGTAGAAACAGTTCCCTGTGGCTCTGGGACAGCCTACCTAGCTAGTAAGAGACCCTGTATCAAAAAATAAGATGAACATGTCATCTTATCAAGAAAACATCTTGCAGACATGACCGTAGACATGACATGGCCTAAAGAATGATAGCTGAGGTTGACCTCTACATTTATAAACATGCATGCACACATATGAATGCATATGTATGTATTAAATGTACACACACGTGCACACATGTGGGTAGACAGGCAGCAGAGGAAATCACTTATTTCCCTAATGATCTGTAGTATTTATGCCTCCTATGGATGCTATGGTCTCTCTTCTAAGTTCTAAGTACTTTGGGGAATCCATGTAGTTTGTGACCTCAGGGAAGAGAGACAGGAAACAAATCAAAATAATTACTCAACCAGGGAAACAGAGAACAGTTTCTGAAGAGAACTCAAGGGCCCAGGAGACAATGCCTGGGAATCAGACAGAAAGGTTGAGGTTGAGCAGTACCCCAGCAGGGCTGCTCCATGTAACCAGTGTGGATGCTGGACATGTGAATGCAGTATGAGTCAGAGTTCTCTTAGAGCTGTCAAGAAGCTGAATGTCTGCCTCTAAAACATCTCCTGGCATTGGGAGGGCTTGGGAGGCTGAAGGTATCTGAGATGGGTTGTGTGCAGTCATGCCTCATCACTGACAACTGGAAGAGATTTACAATACCATGAAAACACACCTCTGGGCATGTCACTGAGGAAGTTTCCAGATTGGGTCTGATTGTGGGTGGCACAGTCAATTCCATGGGATGTAGTCCATGCCTGAGTAAAAAGAAAAGAAAGAAAGTAATGCGAACATCAGTGTTCATCTCTCTCTGCTTCCTGATTGCGGACACAATGGAACCAACTGCTTCAAGGTCTTGTTGCCTTGCTGTCCCACTGTGATGGACTATACCCTGGACTGTATATATATTTGAGAAAGGGCCTCATGTTGCTCAGGCTGCTTTGGAGTCAAGGATGACCTTGAACTCCTAATCCTCTTGGCCACACCCACCAAGTGCTAAGATTGTAGGTGTGTCTCACCACACTCAGTCTGAGAGAGCTGGCACAGACTTAGACCTTTGGCTGTCCTCCAAATGCCATCTCTCTTGTTTTGGACAAACACCCAGACCACATTCTCCAGCTTCTCTTACAAGGGATTCCACATGGCTAAGTTGCCTCCCTCCTATCTGAGTATCCTTTATGATGCTCCTTATCCTCTCTCCAATTCCACCAGCCAAGACATTGGCAGTCAGGGTGACTCTGGAAGCTGTCTGCTGAAAAAAGCAGTTACCATCATTGATGGCCTTGGGTAAAGAGTTAATATCCAAGAAGCATGTGGTATCCCCCAAGCTTGTTTGACTAAGACTGGTTTCATTTGTGGTTCATGTTGCAAAATCTCTCAGTGTGGGATTCCAAGCCCTCTGTGCCCTGCTTGACAGCGTTTTCATTCACATCTCCTGCTGAAAACTAACTTTCCTGAAGTCTGTCAGAATTCTGGGAATCCAGAAATTCCAGGAGAGGACCACTGGCAAGCAGGTCCTGCCTCTTGCTTCTGGAATTCCCTCTGTATCAGCGGTCTTCCCTTGTCCCAGGCCCATGTGACAAACGCTTCTTCCCCACCATTCCTCTGGGCTTCTTGCATGCTCTGCGCAAAGAGCACCTAGCAAAGCCCACAAGGAGGTCATGGATAACCTTGTTCTCTTCTCAGGCAAATAAGAAGACCTCATGCCCCTGAGTCTTTTGAAATTGGTTTTGGGGATGCCAAATATAGCTTTGTGGTAGCTTGTTTTGTAAGCATGGATGGGGGCCTGGAAAAAGACAGCAAGGGAAAAAGAAGATGAAGATGGAGGAGGGAGGAGGTGAAGGAGAGGAAGGATGGGGTAGCAGAAGGGATAGGAGGTGGAGAGGGAGGAAGAGAAGAATAATTAGGTCTGAATTATCCACATTTTCTAGTAAGATGCTGTCACAGACGGTGACTTCTGCGCAGAAGCTTGAAAAGGCAGCACATGTTTAACCAGTCTCCCTCTCTGCTGCAAACCTGGCAGAGGTACACAGATGGAGGGCCTAGCCTTAGGCTGGATCCAGAACAGGAAGGCCACAGAGCAAGCCACATCCAGCCTATGAAACATGGAGTGTATGAGTGAGAAGTTCTGTCATCACACACTATAGAACTTTGAAATCCACCATTGCCACCACCTACCCAACCCAAGCAGACCAGCACAGGTGCCACACAGAGGCCATCATGGGACCTTCCAGTTGCTCTGGTGGTCAGAAAACACATAGACCCAGATCATCCACTGATACAGCGCTCATGACTGAATGTGAGAACAGGCTCTTTCCAGCCCATTTCAGACTCTAGTATAAAGAGTTGAGTCTGTGAGAGGGCTAACAAGATGGTGGTTAAGAGTGTTTGCTACTCAAACACAAGGACCTGAGAACCCAATGAAAAGCAGAGCATAGTAGCATATACCTGTTACCCCAGGGCTGGAGATGCAGCTAAAACAGGATGATCCTTGAAGCTCACTGACCAGACAGCTTAGCTGATATGGAAAGTTCAGATTCACTGAGACACCATCTCAAAAAGTAAGGTGGAGAGTGAAAAGGGAAAACCCCAGATGTGGGCCTCTGGCCTCTGTGTGTGCACACATTCAACCATCAAAACACAGAGAGAGAGAGAGAGAGAGAGAGAGAGAGAGAGAGAGAGAGACAGACAGACAGACAGACAGACAGAGACAGACAGAGACAGAGAGACAGACAGAGACAGACAGAGACAAGAGACAGAGAGACAGAGGCAGACAGAGACAGAGGCAGACAGAGATTGCTATTTGCTATGTAAGCTCCCTACGGGAACTGTTTGTTACTGCGGCATACACTAGCCTACCCAGATTAACAACTTCAAATGCCTTCATTTGTCCATCTTTTAACCTTCATTAGTCCCCAGACTGACACATCCCTGCTCCATCCACCGTTTTCCTCCATTTCATCATTCCCACTACCACAGAATCCATCATCTCTGCCACTGTCCCCCAGTGATGCCTCTTATCCTGTCAGAGCTACCACTAGGAACGGTTCCTTTCCTCTGCCCTCGCTCCCATCATTACAAATGTCCTTCCCATTTCCACGCAGCTGTCATTCATAATTGAGCTACTGTTTTACAGATTTTCAGTTCTCAGAGTTAGTGGGTGGCTTCCTTTCCTTCCCTTTCCCCATCATTTGCTTCATTTTCTATACGGTGTATATGAACAAGTCCACCCCTTAACTCCCAAATAGAAGAAAGCATTTCCTACAACTCAATTACTTTCAATTTCATACCTTCCTTGGGGATCTCAATCCTAGATAACTGGCCTGTGGGGACTATCACATCCTCCTGGTGACCCAGTCACTGCCATCTCAGCACCAGAGGACCTCCGCTCCTACATTGTTTTTCTCTCCCACCTCCACTTCCGCCGTTATTCATGCAACTGTGTTCATCCTTGCATGGCAATACACCTCTGCAGTTCCCTCCAGCCTCTGTTACTGTGACCGGTACCAGCATCTCCACTATCCCTCCTCCTATTCCTCCAGTATTCCCATTATGACCCCATCATGTTTTCATTATATTTTCGTTATACAAAATGCTATTGTCAGGGCTAGAGAGATGTCTCAGCACTTAAGAGCACCAGGGCTCAACTCCCAGCATCCTCACGGCAAGCAGCTCATAACTTTCTGTAGCTCCAGTTCCGACAAGTCTGACACTTTTCTGGCCTCCACAGGCACTAGACACATGTGGTGCCCATATACTAGTGTAAGCACTCACAAATACACAAAAAATAATATTGATGGGGCTAGGGACATAACTCAATGGTTAAGAACACATGCTATTATTTCAGAGGACCGGAGTTCAGTTCCCAGCTCTCAGATTAGGTAGTTCACAATCACCTGTAATCTTAGCTCCAAAGGATCTGATGCCCTCTTCTGGCCCTCACAGGCATCTGCTCTCACATGGTGCGTGCACGCGCCTGTGCGCACACACACACACACACACCCCTTAGAAAAGTTGCTATTGTCCCTTTCTCTAGCACTATCCTTGTTGAATCCTGGGAATCTCTCAGAGCTCTCCCTTCAGGAGCTTTTGGAATGGGTACCTAGCCCAAGCATAGGGCTTGGGTGCACTGAGGCAGTCTGTCTGGCTCACTGTGGCTACAGGAGGGCTGAGGCCTGCTCCCCTACAGAGAACCTAATCATCTCCCTTCTTTTGGTCTTGAGCCTTCCCCTCTGCTCTCCCTCTCCCATGTGGCAGCCACATGGTCTTGGAATGGTCTGAACAGTGGAGCAAAAGCAAGACCTTCCTGTGTTTCTGGAGCTCCTTTTGTGGCTTTCTGGGGAGTGTGGACACATCCAAGACTTGGGTTTGGACCTGGAGGCAGTAGATGGAGCAGGTCTTTAGAGGATTCTGGTTCTGAGCCATTTGGACTGATTTATTTGGTCAGGACATTTCTCCACGTCATCTAGAATGCCTCTCTAGTGTTCTCTTTGTATATTCTACTTAAATCTTAGGTTTTTTTTTTTTTTTTTATCAAAGTAATACATGTACATATTTTGAAAGTAAAATGTTCTACAAGGTTCATAATGAAAAGCACAGTTCCTGGCCAGTCCTGCTTGCTTCTGGGTCCTCTCCTAACAAGCACTTTGAAATATTTTAACCTCGTCTTGTCTTTATTTTCACATTTCCAGGTAGCATGGTAAAATGGACATTTGTCACAAATTTGGCACCAGTTTCTATGGATCTTATCACATGGAAGGCAAGTCCCATCCCTCTCATACCGCCTCACTCCAGACAGAGCTTATCTCAGTCAGTGTTCTGTTGCTGTGAAGAGACACCAAAACCACACAATTCTTACAAGAGAATGCATTTACAGGAGGCTTATTCCTTTATCATCATGATAGGGAGCTTGACAGCATGCAGGGAGGTATGGTGCTGGAGAAGAAACTGTGAGCTACATCCTGATTCAGAGAGGGTGGGGGAGAGACTGGGCCTAGCATAAGCTTGAAACCTCAAAATCCACTCCCAGTGACACACTTCCTCCACAAGGCCACACCTCCTAATCCTTCTCAAATCATGCCACTCCCTGGTGACTAAGCGTTTAAATACATGAGCCTATGGGGTAATTCTTATTCAAACCACCACAGTGCCCCTGGCACAGAAACACACCTGTGATGCCAGTTTAACATTTCAGTTCTGATCACCATACTACATGGACATCATTCACTTTCTCTTTACAGCTTTACTGTGCACTTAGTGATCGCCTTGTGTTGTCATTACTGTCTACTGTATATGAACAGGTCCACTCATCCCTACACTCTAAGACAGTGCTTCTCAACTGTCCTCAGGCCTCAACCCTTTAATACAGTTCCTCATGTTGTGATGACCCCCAACCACAAAATTATTTTCTTCGTTACTTCCTCACTCTAATTTTGCTACTGTTATGAATTGTAATATAACTATCTATGTTTTCCAATGGTCTTAAGCAACTCTACTGAAAGAGTCATTGGACTTCCCAATGGGGTTGCCTCCCACAGGTTGAGGACCACTGTAACAAAGCAAATCAGAAAAACAAAAAACTAAAACCGTGTCATTTCTTTTGACCATTCATTGTTGTTGTCTTTGTTTTACTTGGGGACCTTGCTCCCAGAGCCCTCTCTATTAAGGACAATGTACACAAAATTATTCTGTACACATCTCAAAGATTCTCCTTCAATGCTCTCCTTCACAGTGACTCCTGAATTTCTCTTTGAATTTACCTGGAATTCTACATCACTTGTCTGTTTCTGTTCCTTGGTTACTGCCTAACTAAAGTGGACAACATTCTCCCAATGGCTGATTGGGAAGTAATACTTTTCAATTTCACCTTTAAAAATATCTGAGGGATTGGAGAGATGGCTCAGCAGTTAAGAACATTGACTGCTCTTGCAAAGGACTTGGGTTTGGTTCCCAGCACCCACACAATTGCCTCCAGTTCCAAAGGGTCTTTTACTGGTCTCTGGGGGCATTGTACACACATGGTATACATACATATATGCAGAAAAAAATTCAGACACATAAAATAAAAATTTTAAATCTATTTAAAATGTAAAAATCACATGTGTGCAAAGTTCCATTTGTTTTTATTGCCAGTCTTTCTTGACACAGTGACTGAGTATGACAATGTGTGAGTATGATAATTCTTAGCATCAGAATTTAGAAGTGACAGTCATTTTCTGCTAATTTATATAGCAGTTGTGGAGAAAACGTTGAAACAACTTGGATAAGCAATATTTTTTTAAAAAATAAACTACTTTTATCCTTTGTGGAAAGACTTAAATTTTTTCTTCTCTAGTTTTAAATTTTTACTTCAGTGTGTTTTGACTGAATTGTCTTTGCTTTTTGTTTTAAAATGTAGTTTACTTATACAAAAATTTCGATCTGTAATTTCATGGTCTCTGGCTCTAAGAAATAATCTTCCTCTTCTTCCTCTTTTCCTTCCCTCCTCTTCCTCCTCCTCCTGTCCTCTTCCTCCTCCTCCTGTCTTCTTCCTCCTTCTCCTCCTTATCCAGTCTCCTCTCCCATTCCCTTCCCTTCTCCCTTCTTGCAGCTCAGAGCCTTCCTTTTTTATCTCTCTAAAGATTCTATGATTAGATGCTACTCACAGATCAAACATCTAATTTTTCTATTAACTTATATTTCTTTTGAATTGTATTCTTCTTTGAGGGAATTACCTTGACTTTATCTCCTTTATTTTATTTTATTTAGGTTTGATGTTTAAATCAAATATGGATGCTATATATATGTTTTCCAGGAACTTTCTTTTTCTTATTCCTTTTAAGAAAATAGTCTCCAGTTCTCATTTAAAAGAGGCGTCATCTTTGATCATCCTGAAAATATTAATCTTCACTTGTGCCGCTTTTTTCTTCGCCGTCTCCTCTGGTTTCTGTGATCTCTTGAAGTTTTCCTTAACTATGAAATGATTCTCAGCTGCCCTTTTATACTTACATGGGAAGTGCTAAGATCCCAGGTGGAAGTGGCCAGAGGAGAGAAACGCGTGGGCTTTGTCATTAAGCGGTAGAGCAGGACATATTGTCCGTGGGGGACAAAGTGCCTTTTACTTTGAGAAGAGAAAGTTAGTTTTTCCAGGGAAAACTCTCCCAAGGTCTTCCTATGTGATTTCGGCATCCTAAAGCTAGACTGAGGAAGACAGCCTTGGCCTTCAGGAAATGTGTTTATCGTGGTGCCTCTGTGTCTAGAACCTTCCTGGTTCAGTATCTCAGAGGAAACTTTTCTGCTTTCTAAGCACGAGGAGGACTGATTGATTATTAGGTGCCTAATTACATAGGACTGATTACATAGGGTGGAGGAATATTGCTGGGACAGGGGCATTCCTCCTGCTTCCTGTAAGAACTCATTACCTGCACTCCATTTTCTCAGCCTCACTGTCCACTCCCGGCCACTCTGGGATTCTGAGGCCCCAAAGGCTTTGCTACCTGTCTCTTCCTGATGTCTGTTCCCACACCTCGTACATTGGGTCTCTCTGTCTTCTGTGGCTTGGGTCTCTGTTCCTTGTGGTCTGCTAGGTCTGGCGCCATACATCCACGTGCTTTCTAATTCCCAAACTGCTAGTGCCTCTTGCACTGCTGTTTCCTTTCCCGTTCTCTTTCCTTGTGGGTTTATGTCTTCTTCTTCTTCTTTTTAACATTCCATTAATGACATTTTAGTGGGACTTCTGGAGGTAGCCAAGATAAACATGTGTGTTCAATCAGCTATGATTAAGCAGTCTAATGTTCCCTGTTACAGCTTAGAGCCAAAGCAACAGTTAACCATATAGCCTTCTTCTACCTTGCTTTGCCCGTCTCCTCCACGCCTTCGTCTACTGCGTGGAAGACTGGCTGGGAGCAATCTCATCACGTAGCACCATCTGTCACCATGAGGCCACATCAAGTTTAACCTAATCTGTCATGCTGAACAACCCCAGTACTGTGACCTCCACGTGGCCTGTATCAACATCAGTACAATGGCTTTCATCCCCATCACCACTGCTACCCCCCCACTTCACATCACAAATACTTCCATCTTAGCCTTCATCACCATGACGGCTGTCACCTCTTCCATCACCCTAACCAAGTTCTTCATCAGCTTTTCCATGTTTTCCATCACCACCATCTCTTCCACCTTCATGGCCACACCCTTCATTGTCATTACCTCATCATAACAAGTCCTATCGACCCTGCTGGGCTTCTGATGTACTCACCGAGATCTCCCCTATCTCCCTCCCACAGTGATCTCCCTCCAAAAGATGTTTTATATGAAATAGGAACACACCCTCTATTCACAGGGACCATAATTAATCAGGTGCAGTGCAGGGCCTTGTATTCCCTGCTACGCAGACAGCTGAGGCAGGAGGATTGGTTGAGTCTAAGAATGTGAGACTAGCCCTGGGAACCATAGTGAGATTCCATTTAAAAGATGAGAGAGAGGGAGAAAGGAGAGAGAGAAAACACAGGGAGGGAGGTGATGGTGAAGAGGGGTAGGCAACAATGTAGAGGTAAGACTGTCTTTGAACAGGCACAGTATTCTTCTGGGAAAGGAAAGGCTAAAAATGACGTCTCCAATTCAAGCATCCTACATGCAGCATGGGAGAAGCAAAAAAATGGTAGGCAAGCCCTTCCTGGGCACTGAGCGCCACAGTGGACACTTCATCTTCATCTTCATCTTTTTTTTTTTTTTTTGGTTTTGGATAAGGAATATTACCCCCATTTTAAATGAGGAAACTGAGATTCCCAGATGCGAAATAACAGTCAAGGCCACACAATTAATAAGCTGTGGAGCCAAGATTCCAACCCTGTGTGACTTCAAAGTCCATATTCTTTCCATTACACTGTGCTGGCGAGAAGTCCCAAGAGCTTGGTTTAAGCACAATGTGATATGACCAGGCAAAAAAAGCCCTTATCTCAGGGCGAGCTGGTCCAATGTGGCACGAAGAAGCCCCTCTCCCAAGAGAAAGGCCAACAAAGTTCTCTAATGAGAAGATCCACGTATACTCTCCCAGAGTTCACACACTGCTGAAGGCCCTACCCCAGCAACCTCATGCAGCGCAGCGCCTGAGCCTTACCACCTCTTCCTGACCCCGGTTCCCAGTGGGGAAGGGAGGGAGCATGGACAGCCAGTCCTGGGAATGCCTGGGGTTTGGGAGAACTGGGTTATTTTGGGATTGTTTACATTTGGAATCTTCCTGATCTTTGGTCCCAGAAAAACACCCACATGTTGGAAAGTCTTCCGAGTTATTCACTGTTGGGTTTTCTTTCTTTTTTTTTTTTTTTTCTTCATCTCCTTCGACTTTTTCTTCTTCTTGGATGGAAAAAAAATGTGCTAGTGATTAGTCACAACCTGTGAGGCTGGGCTCTTGACAGCCCCGCTGAGAAGGCGGAGACAAAGAGGCTCAGAGCAGGCCCCTGGCGGATGCTTCTGGGAAGGAAATGTTCATAGTACCGACCCCCCTGGGCCATGGAGTGGTCTGCTCACCTCTAGCTCCCAGAGTTCCATCACTGCCCAGATGTAGGGCCTTTGGCCGTTCTATTCCAAGTCTGCATCCCAGCATCACTAGGGAGATCCAGCCAGCATGTGTGCTTCAATGAAGCCAGAGGGTCAGGACCTGGGCAAGTGTATGTGAAGAGAGCAGAGAGCAGGCAGTTGGTGAAAGGGTGTCCAGCCTGTGAGGCCCTGTGCTGAATGAAGGCCTTCCCTTGGCCATCCCTGACTTCTACACATCTTAAGGCCCCTGGCAGGGTGATTGCCTCCTTGGTCTCGTGGACACCCCAGGGTGTTAGCTGTCCTCTTGACTCTTTTTCAAGAAGGCTACGGGTTGAGAGAGTCCACTGGGTCAGCACAAAAGGAGATTGCTTCAGCTAAAGGACTAGGCTTGGGAAGCAGGTCTGGATCCAATTTTAAAATCTAAGGATTGTGAAACATGGCGGGAAGGGGTAATAAAGGGAATCTGGGAGCTCTCCCTTGGTGTGGGTCTTTTAAAAGAGATTTTAAGGCAACTAAGAAAAAATCAATTAATACAATAAGCAGCAAGATGGCTTAATGTCAGGGGGCGACAGAAGTGCCCCTAGGGTAACTGGAATCTGAGCAAAAAGAATTTCCTTGCCAGGCTCCTGCTGATATAAACAATTTGAGTCATTCCAAACTAGGATGTCAGCACCATCCTGAAAGCCCAGTCTCGTGTGATTACACCCACACAAAACACTCCACCCTACCAGGGGAGCCATCTACACACCAGTCTCCCGGCTAGAACCAAGTGTAACTATGGGCCTCACGAGGACCCCACAGGCCTGAGGCCCACCCTCCGTGGCATATGGCTGACCTCACACATGGGGTTTGAAGATCAGTAGAAGAAACAAGAACAAGGCCCACCCAGGTTTCACTCCAACCTCTAGAGGCCCCAGCTAGGAACCGCTGTGCCTGGTCAGCCCAGTTACATAGGGGAGCTACAGCAGTTAGAGGGAGACATCCCAAAACAGGATCCCTTGTTGCCCAGTCTTGAGGAAGTGCCAAAGTCCCCAACAAACACCTTTTATCTCTGCAGTGGAAGGCACTAAGCAGTGGGCACTGTGCTCAGGCCTGGCTCCAACTTGTGCAGATGTATGGTTGTTGTTTTTTTTTGTTTGTTTTGTTTTGTTTTGTTTTGTTTTGTTTTGTTTTGTTTTTCATGGCAGCAAACTATCTGTCAAAAGAATTGAGAGAAGAGATGGTTTCTCTGGGCTTATAGACCGTCATGGTGGAAGGGGCATGAGGCATTATGTCGCAGAACATCCACGGTCAGAAAGCAAAGGGAGTTGAATGGCAGTGCTCAGCTCCTGCCTTAGAATTCAATCCAGGGCTCCAGGCCACGGGATGGTCCTCCCCATGGTGAAGGTGTGCTTCCCCAGCTCAGTCAACCTAATCTAGATGATCCCTTACAAACAGGCAGAGCTCGGTCTCTATGGTAGGTTGAATTAGAAATGTCCCCCATAGGCTCATGTATTTGAACACTTGGTCTCCAGTTGGTAGCACTGGGGAGTTAGGGAGCATTCATAAGGTAGGGCCTTGCTGCAGGAAGTACGTAAGTGGGGCAGCTCTCAAGTTTATAGTTTTAGCCATTTCCAGTCACACCTCTGTTTCGTGTTTGTGGCTAGCAGTGTGGTATCTCAGATTCCTATTCTGACTGCCTGCTGTCACGCTTCACCACCATCTTGCCTTAGTTATAGTATTTCATCACAGCAACAGAAAGTAACCAGTACAGGCTTGATTCTAGACCCAGTCAAGGTGATGTTGGTCATTTTCCATGACCTTTAGACATGTCCCTTTAGGAGGGACAGCTAAGCATCTCTGGGGTTCAGGGATGAGGACGGGGCAAATCCATAACCGAGTTTTAGAACAGCTAGTCATCTGTGCCGGAGACTTTTCAATGGTGAGGGAAGGTAAGAGAGCAGAGATGGAGCCAGAGATCAGAAGAAATGTGGGTCCCTGGGACAGACCTACACACAGAATGTGGGGATAGAGGCCACTGAACTGGTGGGCTTGAGATTTGGTAGCATCGGGAGGCTGGCAATAGGTCAAGTGACAATACAATTCTGTGCAGAAAGTCACCATTATTGATTATAACAACATTCCTTTAGACTAAGGTTCTCTAATCTTTGGCATCATAAAAAGGCACTACTATCTGCAAATGTATTGACTGCATTCATAGCTATCCTAGGATGCACGGCCCAGTCTCACACTTGACAATCCACAGAGGAAGGTTAGTCATGGTTCCTGCCACTACATAGAGAAGTTGATATGAGACGTGAGTGGTGCCCCAAAGCCTAGTTTCAGCTCTGTTGGAGTAGAAGACTGTCCTTTCCCCTTCCTCCAGTGGAATGAAGGGAATCAGAGGTAGCCATGGCCCAGGCATTGAGAAGGTGATTCCATGCAGAAAGGGCACTAGGAAGCAGCTTGGCCCTGTTGCCCAGGCACCTTTGCCCGTTCCCATCTGCCACTCTGCCTGAGTGTGAGCCTGAGCTTAGATCTTCTCCAGGTGACCTGGAATCTCAGGAAGCATTCTCTCACTCTTCTGGGGAAGCCTCCAGCCTCATCCCGAACATCTGGGCTCAACTATGGCCCCTTGGTGCTAAGGCAAAGCATGAGCCTGGCCTCCACCACCAGACTAAGAGCTCTCTGAGGCAAATTCCACTCTAATCCTCTTTCTCCCAAGCCTCTTTTCCTCCTGTTCCTTTCTTTTTAATACTTTGTGATTCCTTCCCAGAAAGAACTAGCATTTGACAATGGACAGGCTCTCCTCCCAGACAGTCATCCATCCAATTTGGATTTTGCTTCATGGACAGAGGCCCACCACCTGTTTGCCATGGAGCTACTGGTTCTGAGTGTCCTTCTTGACCAGAGAGAAATCTGGGCTGAGAGAGGCCAGGGGACTTTCCTGCAGGAGTTGTTCTCTGGGTGGAACCCCTGGCCTTCCACCCTGGGTGCTTTCCCCTAGACAACCTTGGGCCTGCCCATCTCATTCCAGCCTTATGGTGGCCACTCCACATAAAATCCCAGAGCTGGGGCAGGAACTAGGACAAAGAGAGGGACACTGGGGCCCCAGCCTTGACCCCAAGTTCCTATTTATAATCCTTATTCCAGAGACGGCCACTTAAACACACATTCCTGATAACTGAATAATCTTTGGCACCAAGCAAAAAATAGCCTGTGGCCCAGACCACAATTGTACAGCTGGATCGGGGTGAGCAGGGACAGCAGGGACCCGGTGATGCAGGACAGGCTGGAGGGAGGAGGGGCTGGGTTGGGACAAGTGAGTTGGGACAGCAAATATAGACAGTTAAATATAGCCCTGTCGACCTGGACATCATGCGGACCTAATGCTGTGCCAGGCCCCTCTGCCACAAGCCCTCCCCAGATGGGCTCAGATCTTTGTTCCCAATGGAAGTGAGAACAGAGACCAGGTCTGGAGGAACCAAAGGGACCCTAGTGGCCGTGAGCCCTGGGGCTTTGGAGAAGTCATCAAACAAATCAAGATCCAAGAACAGAGACTCAGATGACATTCTCTGGAACTGTTAGTATGATGAAGGGAGTGTAGCTGTGTGCTGGGTCAGGAAATACAGGGCCTTTCATTCTTCAACCCAGCTAACAGGATCCCAAGACACACTTCCCTCAATCTGTGGAAACACCAAGGTCTCTTCTATAGAAGCCTTAGCAAGAGGTGGAAGTCTCAGCCAGTGTCTGCTACTGCTCCCTGGGAGAATCCTGTCCTTAATACGGAAGATGGTCCACAGCATTGCTGTCCATGCTCCTCAGCACCACAGAACCCAGCACCTCCTCTTATAGATGCCATTTGCACTTAGTTTATTTTTTTTGTGTCCTGCCTTCAACCTCCTTCCAACTGGGGGAAGAAGACCTTTCCAGGTCATCTCATGCTTTCCATTTTAATAAGACCACCAGTCACACCAGCTTTGGGCATATCCTAAGACCCCCTTTTAGCTAAGAACCTCCCTTCAAAAGAGTCCACATTCTAAATACTAGAAGTTAAGATGCCCCAGCAGCTGAGTTTGAAATGGGAGGTGAGCTCCATCTCATGTTTGCAGAAAATAATTTGCTGCAAGAAATCGAAGAGAATTACCCTCCTGGGCCTGTAGATACTTGTGGTGGGGGTGCTTTTTACTGGTGACAAACAGGAGGAGCAGATGAGTTAGGCTTTGAATGTGATTTTGAGGAATGCCCAAGCAGGCCCCTTTTCTCACACCAGGAAGTTCCAGGAGAGGGTGTTGTTGACATAGGAGCTTGAAGTGTCCTAGGCAGTGATAGAAGTCGAGAAGACAGCCTCTTGGAACACAGGGAGGAAGAGGAAAACCAGAGGGCCTGTGTGTTCGTTGCATGGATGTCTAAGGACATCTAAGGCCTAGGCTAGGGTGGCTGTGGATGGAGTGGACGGAAAAATGGCAGCAGAGATCTGGAGGTAGGGATGCCTCATGAGCCTGGGAAGGCCAAATTCAAAAACAAGCAAGTTGTGCTCCTCCGCCTGCGAAAGTGAGCACAGTATTGCACTGGGGATAGTGGGTCTGCAGAAGTGAGCCATGCTGTTTGGATCAATTACACTGAGGACATCAAAAACAATATGGGTCATGTTTAGGAACACAAGTTGCTGACTGGAGGGGTGATTCACAAACACCCATAACCCCAGCTGCAGGGGTTCCTGGCCTCCCTGGTCTCCACAACACCTGAACTTGTTGGTGAGCAGGCACACACAGACCCACAATGTTTACAAAGAATGTAATCTGAAGAGCACAGACTAGCTCACAAGACAGTGAGGAAGAGTGAGCCAAATCCAGAATATTTCCCATAGATGGGGGCATGGGGAGTTCCCAAACCTAGAGAAGACTTGCCAGTCTGAGGGAAA
The DNA here is from genome assembly GCA_028551405.1 of Uromys caudimaculatus. NCBI lineage: Eukaryota > Metazoa > Chordata > Mammalia > Rodentia > Muridae > Uromys > Uromys caudimaculatus. Next base: position 58,242,065 of record CM052700.1, read on the forward strand.
GCTCAGAAACCAAGCTGTAATTTTCACACATCTCAGACACATGGGGAGGACAAAAATCTAGGACCTTCCCCACATCTGGCAGGCCTTCCACAGACTAAGCTAGGGTTCTGAAGATACAGCACAGGGCTCAGGAGATGCTCAGTGGGTAAAGCACTTGACATCCAAGTGTGAGGACTCCCAGAACCCGTGTAAACTCAAATGCATCTGCAGCCCCACAGTTCCTATGGAGAGATGGGAGGTGGAGACAGGAGACTGCCTGGGAATTTGCAAGCCATCTATGCAGCTGGAAACAAGATTCTGTCACAAGCAAGATGGAAGGCAAAGACAGACATACAGAGTTGTCATCTAACAACACATGCGCCTTGGCATACATGTCTACACACGTGCATACATGTGCACACACATACAGTTGAAAATTAAAAGGTAAAAAGTTAGAGCACAAAATGATGAAACAGGAAGCAAACACAATTGCTGTGATGGAACCAAGCATTGAGTCTTCTTTTAAAAATTAATAAAACCAACATCCATTCGTGGAAATCACAGAAGGGAAAAAGGAATGAGAGGAGACGTGACGCCTCTGCATCAGGGTGAGAAATGACTGTCTCTGCAGGTGTTGAGTCCGTTTTAGAAGATAAGGAAAGTTTGGAGAAGCACTACACAGGCCAAGTCACATCCCAGTGAGTGGCAAGTGAACCGAGGGCTCCTGGGAGCACAGGGTGACAACTAGCACCCTGTCCTCCCAGCACCAATCGCCTGCAAGCAGCAAGGCCTCAAGGGCTCCACGGCCCTCAAAGATGATCTGGCATTACAGGCCTAGCTCAGAGAAGAAGGATCTCAGGACAAATTAGGCACAGATTTTGAATAAACTCATTTCAAACTAACCAGAGTGCCAGCCTGGGGCTGTTTGCTCTTCTGCAGTACTGCAATGACTGCCTGTCATTCTTAGTGCCTGGGATGTGTCCTCATATGGGGCACACTCTCCTGGGGGACAGAACAGTAGAGTCTATTAAGTCTGTGGGATCATGAGTCAGACTGCATGGGCTCATAACCTTGTCCTACACGTATTATTTAACAGTTCTATATTAAATTTATCTTAACTGATACATAAAGCACAAAATTATACATATTTATGGGGTGCCATGTGATTTGGGGGATATGTATGTGTTGTGCTTCATTTTAATTTTTTTTAATGGTACTGAGGATTGAACCTAAAGCCTCATATACCCAAGTCTAGTTCTGTACCACTGAGCCACAGCCCAGTCCTCATTTTACTTTTTGAAATACAAGCTCACAAAGTTATCCAGGCTGGCCTTGAACTGTGACCCTCGTGTTTCTGCCTCCCAAGGCACCAGGTCTAGCTCATTGTGCCATATTTAAGTCAGGTCAAATATGTCCGTCTTTTTGCACACTGGTCATTTCTTTGTGGTGAAAACATTGCATGTTTTGTTTTATAAGGTACACGGTGTAGAACTGTTACTTATTTTCACCTTTCTCTGCAACTGCACCCGTCATTTGTTTGCTTCTTGCTTACTTGTGATTTAGTGCCCATCAGTCAGCCCTTCCTCCTCTTCCCTCCCAGCTGTTCTGCACAATCTGATAGCCACCACTCTCCTATCAGCTTGTAAGAGATTAAAGTTTGGAGCTTCTGCATCTCATCGAGGTCAAGCCATTCTTCCCTATCTGGGTCTGGCTTATTTCACTTAACATGGTATCGCTAATTCTAGCCCTGTTGTTGCAGACTTCCCTTTGTTTAGATGAAGGGCATCTGTTGTGTTTATGTATCACCTTTTCTTTACCCACTCAACAATTGACAGACACATAGGTTGCTTCAGTGGCTTGGCTATTGTGAGTAGCCAATGAACAATGAATGACAGACAATGATACATGCAACCAGCATTAAGACAGCTGGGCCATGAGAAAGGGTCAGTTTTTGTCTTTTTGAGGGAACTCTGTCATGGTTGTGCTAATCTACATTCTGGCCCACAGCGATTGAGTGTTGTGCCCTTGTTGCCACCTCCTTGATAGTGCTTGGTTTGTCTGTCCATCTGTCTGTCTGTCTTCTATCTGTCTGTCTGTCTGTGGGGGTGGTAATAGTAACTCACTGTGGTTCTGATTTGCATTTCTCAGATCATCATGGTTAATCTTGATTGACAAACTTAGGATCACCACAGAAACAGATCTCTGGGCATGGCTGTGAAGAAGTTTCTAACTTAGGCTAATTGAAATAGAAAGACAGACCCTAAGTGTGGGTGGCTCCATTCCATGTGATGAAGTCTAGAACAGAGTAGAAAGGAGAGAACCAGGACACGGCACAGACCTTTAATCCCAGCACACAAGAGGCAAAGGCGGGCAGAGCTCTGTAAATTTGAAACTAATCTGGTCTACAAAGCAACTTCTAGGCCATCCTGGCCTATACAGTGAGATCTTGTATCATCATCATCATCATCATCATCATCATCATCATCATCATCATCATCATCAAGATAGTGAGTTGAACATAGTTTCTTTCTTGTCCTCCTCCGCCTTCTGACTGTGGACAGCTGCCACCATGAACTTCTTTCTATGGTAGACTATACCTTCAAACCAACAGCTGGAACCAACTGTTCCTTCCTTAAGCTGACTCTGTCAGACTTGTATCACAGCAATTAAATAAATACACAGTAATGGCATTATAACACAGCACTGATTAATGGCATTGGGTGACCTGCTGGCCACCCCTCTGTCTTCTTTTGAGAAATATCTGCGGATGTCTATTTGTCTTTTTAACTAAGTGTTTGGGCTCTCAATGTATAATGTACAGACTTCCTAACCTTGCCAAGTGACCACCTGCAAACCTTCCCGCCTTTTCAGAGCTGCTCAGACACTCCCCCATGCAATGGCACCCTATTTGTCTCTTTGGGTGTTTGTTTCTTTGAGGACTTGTCTGAAAACCCCTGCGTTCCTTGACATTGCCTCTCTAGTTTCTCCTCATGGTTTTAATCTTTCGTGTCTTACATTTATGTTGTTAGTTTAGATCTTTTTGTAAAATCTCTGTTACAGGTGCAGAGTTTACTTTTATGGTCTCTGTCCTGTTCTTCGGCCTCTGACCATCTTTCTCTCGGTGTCCATTCTGGGTAGATTATTAGAGCACTGTAGTACTTTTTAGGTAACACGATTGTAATATTTCTGCTTAGCTCTTTTGCTCAGAATTGTGTTGCTGTTGGTTGCTTTTCATGGTTCCAAACAAGTTGTAGTATTTTTTCCAATTCTATAAAGAATGTCATAGGCATTTTGATAAGAATTGCATTGACATTGCATCTATATTTGGGAAGTATAGACAAATTTGAACAATATTGACTCTTCTAGTCCATGAACAGGGGATGTCTTTCTGTTCTTTGTGTCCTCTTCAATTTTTTTCCATCAGTGTTTTATAGTTTTCATTACAGAGTGTCTCTCAAAACTTTGATTAAATTTCTTCCAGAATCTTCCTTGCATCCATCACAGATTGATTGTCTCCTTGATTTCATGCAAGCATACCAGCTTTTTAATATTTATTTATGAGTTCAGGTGCATGCAAAGGCCAGAGGCATCAGATTCCTCTGGGAGGAAGAGTTGCAAGTCCAGTGTGGGTGCTGAGAAATGAATTCTGGTCCTATGAGCTCTTAAGCAGTGAACTCTCTCTCCAGTCCAGGGCTGCTGACTTATTAATGATGCTTTTTGTATCTTAAATTTTTTTTCTGGGTCCGTATTTTAGGTTTCCAAAGTTAATTTATAATCTCTAGATTTCAATTTCCTCACTTACAAATTTGTTGTAATAAATTATCAGGAGGAATTATAGAGTCCATACACACAAAGATTCTAGGACAGTTCATGACCTGTGCTAAGCACCCAGTAACCATTGACAGGAGCAACTGCTGCTTTCCAGGGAGACAAATTATGATTCTGAACATCGCTTAGGGAATCTGGAGCTGAGAAGGAAGGCAGGGTAGTTTGGAGGGAGATCTTACTTTACTTTAGAGAAAGTCGGTAAAATAGCCCAACTCTGTATTAGAACTTCCTTCATCAGCTCCCATGTATCAAGTCTCTTGTCCTTGACCTTGTCTGGAAAGTACTAAACATCTCTTGTTTCTCTGATCTTTTCCATTCTAACTCAATACAGCCCACCTCACCTGTGCCTCTCATAGACAAGTGCTGCAGCTATAAACTCAAAAAGCTTTCTTAATGCCCTATACTCCATTTTCAACCATCTCCATGATGGGCTGTTGGTCCGGTTCTGTTGCTTCCAGTTGCAACTGACCTTCCTAATCAGAATGGCTTAGAGCAGAGGTCAGCAAACCATAGCCCTGCCTGGTTTTGGTAAAACACTGAGTTAGGCATGATTTAAAGTTTCAAGAGGAAAAACATCACAAGAAGAATAATATTTCATGACATATAAAATTATATTGAATTAAAATGTTGATGTACAAAAGGAAAGCCGTATTGGAACCAGGCCACACCCACTCATTCTCAATTGCCTGTGGCACTTCCACCAAGCATGAAGCAGCTACTAGTTCATGCTTTACAGAAGTGTTTGCCAACCCCAGGCTTAAAACATCCACTGTCATTTTGGTTAAAAACTTTCAGCTTGGGTTGCCACTGCTCTTTCTGTTATCTTCTAAGCCAGATAAAGAGAGAAACTGCCTCATTGTCTAGGGTAGGCATTGTTTGTCTAGTTTTGGTTAGGGCTATCAGTTGACAAAACACAAGTCCCTCTCTGTGTGACTTTGTGGTTCCCTCACAGCATGGCCTCTGAATCCCAAGGACAAACATTCTCAAACCAAAAAAAAAAAAAAAAAAGCAGAAGCTACCACTCTCTAAAAAGATGCACTTGAGACCAGCACAAGTGGGGGTGTTACTTTTCCATTATTCTAGTTTCATTTCCATTACTGGGATAAATAATCTGGCAAAAATCTTACTTATGAGAGAAAGGGTTTAATTGGCTCACAATTCCATCTTTGGGGAAAGTCAAGGCAGAAACTTTAAAGCAGCTAGTTACATCTTATCCATGGCCAAGAGCCAAGAGAAATAGATGCATACCTCTTCATATTTATCTAGCTTTCTCCACTGTTATATACTTCAGTATCCCTTGTCTAGGGAATGAGGCTGCCCACAGTGGGCTGGGTCTTCCCACATCAATTAATATTAGTAATCAAGACAATCCCCCATAAACATGCCCACAGGGAAACCTGATATGGAAAATGCCTCACTGAGACTCTCTCTTACCAGATAATTCTAGTTTGTGTCCAGTTGACAATTAAAGTAACTATCACAGCAATATTCAAGCCGATTGTTACAGAGCACCGGCTTGGGGGGGGGGATACAGATGCCACCTTCATTGGATTCAAGGCTAGAGAATTCAGCAAACATGCTTTCTATACACCACCATTGTAAGGATTTGGGGGCACATGGCAGGAACCCTTTGAAGTGTGACTATTTTATTATCTCCACTGTTGCTCACCAATATCATGTCTGATGATGCTTGACAGAAGACTGCTCACAAAGCTCAGGAGACATCCTGCCTCCTCCACTGGGGTCAGTTTACAACAGGTGCTATTACAAACTGGTCAAGAATAGAGGTTAGATGTCCCTTGTTTTTCTTGTTGTTTTGAGACAAGGGCTCACTGTTTAGCCCTGGCTGGCCTGGAATTTGCTTTGTAGATCAGGCTGGTTTTGAACTCACAGAAATCAGTTTGCCTATCTCTCAAGTGCTGGGATTAAAGGTGTACACCACCACATCTGGCCAGATGTCACTAAAGTGTGTGTGTGTCTGTGTGTGTGTGTACAAGTGTGTGTAGTTTTGTATTCAAATATAGACTGTTTGTACATGTGTTGACTGGTATGCTTGCAAATGTCTATGTGTGTTTATGTGCATATGTGTGGCCTTGTGTGGATCTATGTGTGGAAGCCAGAGGTCATCTTCAACTGTCATTCCTCAGACACTGTCCATCTTGGCTTTTGAGACAGGGTCTCTCGATGGTCTTAGAACTAACTAAGCAAGGCTAGCTGACTTCAGGGATCCACATGTCTTCACCTTCCTAGGGCTAGAGACACAAACCAAGCCACAATATCTTGATATCCAAGATTTGTTTGTTTGTTTGTTTGTTTGTTTGTTTTTAATCTCTGCTGGTAAAGATATCATGCTGTCTGGGTCAAGAACTACAGGGCACTACAGTATCTCTAGCATCTTCAGAGCCCTGCCCACTGCTATTTGACAGCCCATACAGTGATTGTAGTATTCTAGCTCTGAACATGGAGCCTGGAGAATAGAAAGCAACTTTGCTTATGAATTCTCTGCAGAGTCCAGAACAGACCTGGAGCACAAAGGGGTCTCCAGTAACACAACTGAGGATCCCGTAACTCCAAGCTTCCTAGCAAGCTTTTCCTGACACAGACCAATCCAGAGCAGAAGTGTCTGGCCTTATTCCAGGCTTCCAATCCTCTTCATGTCCGCACTTCTGCCAGAACAGGCAGCTTCCAAGACAACATGTACTTAGGACAAAGAAATAGATTCCGTGTTCCCTGCTTTAGACCTAAGTGGGCTTCTTAGTTGCTTTAAGGATTGAGGAGAGTTCTAGCTTCGCTGCAGGATAGCACTCAGGCCATAGCCATCAGAAGAGCTCTGGCCATGGGCAATGCCAAGCTAAAAGCCTGGCCTCCAGACCCCAAGCTTAAAGTCTGGGGTGCTGTCTTCCATGGCACCAGGAAAGCTCCTCAGATTGTGGTCAAATGCAGGAGTCCTGTCCTTTGGGAGCTGTGGCCTTCTGTCTACTGAGACATAAGCCTTGGTGGCCTTGCTGCACTCTCCCCAGGCCTCAGAAAGATGTGAGAGCTTGGAACTACTGATGCTGACTCTGGGCCCTTGAGCCATGGTAGAGTGTCCAAGGAGATCTTTAATTGTCTGGACCTGGGTGGTGGGTACCAACCTTACTGCCAATCTCATTTGCCCCAGTCACAGTGAGAATGAATGGCTCACTGCCACACTTAGCCTCCACTGTCACATACTGTAACCTCAGACTGACCTCAGCCAAGGCCACAGACCCATGCCTGACACTGGCCCCAGAACTGACCCTATCCAAAAGCCATCCCTAGCCCAGCTGCAAAACTATCCATGACCGTTACTCCACACTGATTCTGGCTTCTGATCAGGGGTTGTGGAAGGCACTAAAACCTCATGGGCCCACAGTGCCAGTCTTAATTGACAGCCATGTTCAGTGAGGAAAAGACTGTCCTGCAAATGCAAGGCCCCAGAACTGACGCTGTTTTCATTCAGTCTGGAGTCCCAGCCTATGGGATGGCACCACCATGTTTAGGGTGGGTCAACTCACCTGGACTAATGCATACCCAGAAGCTTGTCTATAGGGAACTACACATCCCATCAAGTTGGCAATCAACATTACCTATCCCAGAAGCAAGCAGCTGCCGACCGTCCCCTATTGGCCTCTGTACCTCCACACTGGAGCTCCCGTCAGGCACACCATCAACTCCCACTTGCCCTAACTGTTACCTTCAGTAATTCCTGTAAGAATGCTTTGCTTCAGTGTCCACAGAGCAAGGCATCAGGGCTTATTGGGTCTGATAGGACAAGGTCCCAGATCATCTTAGCAGAGTCGGAAGTCTGTCAGCAATCCCAAGCTCATGGATGTCTTAGAAGAACAAGGATACCTGGAGCCTCGTGGTATCCTTATGCCTCAAAGTTGTTACCTTAATGCCAAGTTCACATTCTAGAAGCTCCTGTGAGAACATACCACCTACAGTTAATGCTGTTCTAGCCCCAGTTAAAGGCCTGCTTTTCAGTGTGCCAGGTATACATGCTCCTGCCCCCCTTCTAACTCTCAGCCCACTGGCCCATCCTCCCTCCACACAGACCCTCACAGGGATCAAGACAATGGAGCTTGAGTCTCCCACCCTCACAAAGTTCAAGTTTTCTATAGCTAGAGGTCTGAGCAAGCCTGCACAGGACAAAATCAAAGACCACCCTGGGGAGAGAACCTTCATCCCTGAGCAATACCCCTTCCTGAGGAAAGAACCTACATCCTTGGACAGCACCCACCCTAAGCTCAGTCCTGCCCATCATTCGAAAATGACCTTGAGGGGGGAAAGCCAAGGTTTCGGGTACTTGGCTCCTGCTGCACCCAGCAGCCTGGAAGGGACTGGAAGAGAGTCAACTGACTCCCAAGAGGTGCAGAAGTGAGCACAGCTTTCATTACAAGCCCTTCCTTAGGTTGTAGGGATGAACTCCAACCATTCCAGGCAAAGTGGGCTGTAGGATAACCTAGCTGACTATCTGTCGTCCATAGATGTGAGCCATGGTGGTGTTGGTGGCCATACAATAGGAAAAGGCCTCTTTTCAGGTGTTCCACCTGAGCTGAACCAGAGGCTGAGAACGAAAGCAGAAAGAGCCCCCATCAGTCTTGACAGCCTCCCCTCCAGTCCCTGCCAGGCCTCTTGCCCTCTCCCTGCACCCTCCATGACCACAGCAATGCTAATGCCTTTAGCAGCCTCCAGGTCTGTCTCCAGGGCAGCCCTAAGTTCAAAGATCAAATATACTTTCTGGCAGACTAGGGCCGCGAACTGCAAGCAGTGGGAGGGTCTGAGCCAGGGTAGAGTGAGCAAGGTTCTTTTGAGTCCTTAGTGTGAAGGGACCTTAGACAGGAAACTCCACAGTGTGCCCAGAAAGATTCCCCATCTCCAATGAGCTGGCCTTGGCTCTGCCTTCCAGCCTAGGAGGAAACCAGGGAAGGGGTGTGGCCCAGGGGGATCAAAACTTAAGGGCAAAGGAGAAGCAAGCTAGAGAGGAATCAACTCGGAATGTCACTGTCAGGTTCTGGCTTTCCCCACCACACCCTGAAGCCCAAACCACAGGGTGTAGTGACAAGGTGTGTGCGGTCAGGGACAGGAAACCCAGGGTGGCTGAGGAGGGACCAGTGGAGAGGGCAGGCAGAAGTCACTTCAGCCAGTCCCTGTCACACCATCCTTGATGCCCGGAGACCAGTGTCTTCATGCTTTTTGGATGGGGGTGTCATAACTCAGAACACATAAAGTTCCCTTCAAACAACCACAAATATTGAAAGCCCTTCTGAGGTGAGTGTCTGACTTCTGAGAACCAATTATCTTGGAGGACAACAAAGGAAAAGTCACTGAGGAAAGTGAAGAGTGAACCTGCTGAGAGCTTTCTTCTCACTCAGCTTGCAGGCAAGACTGAAGCAGCATGCTGTGAAAACCTGCTCTGTCCCCTAGGGGTTGGTCCCAGGATGATAGTGTCAGTAGAAACTCTGAGGAGAGCAATGCTGTGGGACGTCCTCAGGCCATTGGAGGATGGTGACCCCAGCCACCCCCTCCCCCATTATGTGTGTTTGTGTCTATCTCTTTTTGTCTCATCTCTCTGTTTCTCTGTCTCTTCTATCTCTTTGTCTCTGTCTCTGTCTCTCTGTTTCTCTCTGTCTCAATCCCTCTCTCTCTCTCTCTCTCTCTCTCTCTCTCTCTCTCTCTCTCTGTGTGTGTGTGTGTGTGTGTGTGTGTGTGAGTGTGTGTTCCCTGGATCATGGCATGAGTAGTTTTGTTTCACCACAGGCTCAAAGCCACAGAACAAACCTGTCATAGATTGGAACTCCAACCCTGCAAACTAAGACAAACTTGTCTTTATGCTGAGCGTTTTGTACAGCAAGAATTCTGACTGACAGAGAACACGTCTACTGAGAAATGGGTATATTGTCTCCAGTAATGCCTGAAAGGATGGGGCAGAACTTTAAAATTGGTTCTTGGAGGAATTCAAGAACATTCAGGGGAGGGAGCTAGAGAGAACTCTAGATAGCTACAAATAGAGCCCAGGGGGCCATCTGCTGAGGGCTCAGAGAGCAGCGTGCTGTGGGAAGTGTGAGCTGTAAAGACCAGGCCACGAAACTTTGGACGGACATAAACACAAACTAGCACGGAGACATCTGCAGGCAAAGCTGCTCTAGGGGCCATGGGATCACTGCTGCAACCAGGAGGGCCAAGCGAGGGCACAGCTGCCAGTCAGCATCGGGGCCTCCCAAGAAAGAAAATGAAGAAAAAAGAGGGAGAGGTGAAAGAAAAGGAGGGAAAAAGAGAGAGGGACAAAGAGGAGGGGGGAAGAAGAGGAGGAAGAGGAGGAGGAAGAGGAGGAGGAAGAGGAGGAGGAGGAGGAGGAGGAGGAGGAGGAGGAGGAGGAGGAGGAGGAGGAGGAGGAGGAGGAGGAAGGCAGGCAGAACCTGCCAACTGCTCTGCACTCCAGCAGATAGGATGACATGAGCAGGCTGAGGCTGTCAGTGACCATGAACTGGCCAGCCAGAGCTCCTGCCAGCTGCTGCCCATCCCCCTGTGCAGCGATGATTGGAGGACCTGGTCAGCCAGAGCTGTGCAGCCGCCCGTCAGGACAGCAGGTCCCACAGATGGAGAGCACTATCTACACAGAGGTGCAGCAGCAGCTCAGGGGCCAAGCAGGGCTCATTGCCTCCTTCAGGTCACCCTGGTTCCCAGGGCAATCAGGAGCCCTGCCTGATCAGTTACTCATCTGTTCCCAAACTCGCTGACTGTGGAGCCGGCCCCTCCCTCCCTTCTCTCCTCCCGTCTCTTCCTTTCTCCCATCCCCCTTCTCTCCTTTCTTCCTTTCTTTTCTTTTTATTTTTGTTGTTATTGTTTTGATATAGGCTCTCATATATCTCAAGCTAGCCCCAACTACTTATGTAGCCCAAGCTGGCCTTGAACTCCAGATCCTCTTTCTACCAAATCTCATGTCTCGAAAGCAGGGACTACAGGCTGAGCCACCACACCCATTTTTTTTTTTTTTAATCTGCTGATATAGACTGAATTAAGTCCCTCTCCCCCAGATTCATCTGCTAGTATCCCAGTGTGACTGGGCCTACATACAGGGTCCCTTTAGGAAGAAGATGAGGTTCAAGGGGGCATAAAGCTGGGCCCCAAACCGACAGCACTAGAGTTAAGGGAGATATGAAGGTGGCCGGGGAGGGCCTTAGATCTGGGAGGGCTGGGGACCATCCAGACAGAGAGCCACTGTGCAGGAGGTGGACCATGGAGGCTGGTTCCCACTTGCACTCCAGCCCCACAATCCTCCCACCTGGTATGGAGACCTTAGGTACTGGCTGTCTTTTCCAGGCCTTTAAGTATGAAGGACTTGACAGCCAGCCTCTCCTGGCCTCTGCTGGGGGCACATAACCTGAAGAGGGAGGCAGCGTGGAATAGTACTTAACGCACTTCCCCCCATCGCTTGCACAGGTGGCTGATGGACAGGCCTCCCCTCAGCATCTGCTCCCCATTTCTAAGTGAACTCCAGCCAATGCTCAGAGCCATGTGTTCAACCTAACCACCTCAGCCCAGAATCAATCACCACGTGACAGAAGAGGCCATAGGGTCAGCATCACCTCCTCATGCCTCCACTCACGGCTCCCACCTGAGCTGCCAAGCTAGAATCCCCATGCTTCTCAGCAACTAGCCACCTTAGGGCTCGGGTTGTCACCTGAGGAGCAGAAGCACTAGACAGCCATGGACACTCACGTCTCTTTAGGGCCAGGCAAGGTCAGAAGGGTAAGACCACATATGGGCAGACTCTGCCCTTACCTACTATATGCTCAGAGCAGTGTGTGTGTGTGTGTGTGTGTGTGTGTGTGTGTGTGTGTGTGTTTCTAAGCTCTAAGTATAATTTTTCCATTTGTTACTTTGAAATCTGGAAAAGATGAATGCCTTGCCTAGTTCTGGCCACGACATCAGAATCTCTCCTCTCCCCCAGGGTGGGTAGCAGCAATTCCCAGACCTTCAGCACTACCCACTTCAGGAAGCAGCAGGACAAGGGGCAGACTGATGGCAGTGGTGGGATCCTGTTACAGCTAGCCACTGCATGACTGAATGGACTTGAGCAAGTTGCCAGGTACCTGATGTAGGGACATCTGTGACCGCATCCCTTCGCAGGGTCAGCCGGAGGCTTAGAAGGGTTTGTATTCACCCTGTCTTTCTGAAGCACTGAGAACAAATATTAGATTTACTCATGGTTCCATGTGACTGGAGACCTTGGAGTTGGTTGGTACAACTTAGCAAACAACAGGAGAATCATGGTCAAACAATAATCTCACGTTCCTGCTGAGATCAAAGCTGCTTGCCCCTCTCTGCCTAAAACAGATAGCAAACACTGGGCCCTGGGGAGCTTCTTGGGGGACCCTGCTAGGAAGGCCAGGCACATGAAGGGAAAGAAACCAAGGATCCTAACTCCTTGACCAGGCTGAAGCAAGCAGTGTACCTGAGACCTCTTTCTCTTTTGCTGTGGCCAAGCCAAACTTCTCAGCCTTGTGACAGTCCTAAGGAGACCAAGCTCTGAAGCTCCCTACCCTTTCTCAGCAAATCTCTGCTTCTCTCTGGTGGCAGTCACAGGAGGGTCTGGCATCAGAAGTCCTGCCTGGAGACTCAATGGCTTCCAGGTGTGGGGGAGGCCCAGCTGGCAGGGCAGGTGTGGGGAGGGCCCAGCAGCTGTGGGGTGTCTGGAAGGCATTTGAGCGTCTAATGAGCTCGGGATCTAATTAAAATGTTGGAGGAGGAATAAGGGTCCACACCATGTGGCACAGGAAGTTTAACTGAGGCTGCCTGAACAGCGGGATTCTATGGGAGGGGCACCTGGCTAAAGAGCAAGGGTCAGCCCTAGCCCTACCCCTCCAGCCATGCCTCTAGTAGGTGCTAAAGGGCAGACACTTCCATGCCAGACACCAGCCCTCCTGGCCGCCCTGCTAGCCATTTCCTGGGCAGATGTGTAGGTGAGTGGATCCCACTCTGGTGAATGAACCCTCGAGAGCAAGGGCAGAGGCCAGGGTATCTTTACTGGACTGTGACCCAGAACTCCACAGCTTCTAAACAAGATCTCCAACGTAAGCTCTTCCCCAAGGCCAAGGTGTTTCTGGGAGCAGGAGACGAGATAGAGTGGACGCTCTTCAACTTGATCCCCCCTGGACCTGCCAAAGTGAGTTAGCAAGACATCTCCCAACACTGCTGGCACAGGAGCGCACCGGGAGCGCGTTCACCCCTCCATCCACGTGTGATCAGCAAGGCTTTTAAAATGCCCCTATCTTGGTACTCTCTTCTGTTCCCACCACACTCGGTGTCCACTCTGGTCCCACAGACCCTGGCCTCCACATGTCTGATCTAGGCTCAAATGTGCCTCCCAACCTTGGCTCCCTCTGCAGTGTCCTCTGGCGGTGCCCTCAGGCCAAGGGCCTTCCTGTGAAAGGCTCAGGATGCCAGAGGATGGGGAGAGGGTCTGCTAGTCCTCTAGTACCCACCAGCCCCGCTGCCCTGCTGCCCCCCCCAGCTCTGTCTCTCTTCCCTGCCCCCTCCCATCTGCTCCCAATAACAAAGCTTTGTCTCCCAGCATGCCCTGCCCCTCCCAGTCCCTGTGGGAGGACAGGGAGGCGAGACACCCCCATGCTGGTCCCTGACTAGGGTGTTAATGAGATCCAGGTTTCCATCCAGCTGTGGGCTAGGCCCTGTGAAGGCAGTTTCCTTTCTCTTGCCTTAACCTTGTTCCTTCAAGTGCCTCCCCACATGCTGCGGTTGGGGTGAGTAGCAGGTGAGGGGAAGAGGGAAGAGAAGGGAAAGGAGAAGGAAGCCGGACTGGGAGCCTGTGTGGACAGGAGATACAAAGGAAGCCTCCGAGGGGCTCCTTAACCTGGGGAAGCCCTTCAGGGTCAACAGAAAGTCAAATCCACAGCCCTAGGGACAGCCATTCAAGGATTGCTGGGCACTGGCTACCCCACACACATGAAGAAGCACACACAGGCTTCTTCACGTCAGCCTCAGTGACTGCCTCACCATTCATCCCCACATCCCTCACATTCATCCCCCACAGCCCTAGCAGTTCAAGAGCTCTCTGCTGCGCGCGCCATGATGAGCCTTCCTAGGGACTGTATCCTCCAGCAGAACTGACCACCCTCCTCTGAAGGTCACAAGGACACCTGCTGGCTCAGCCCTGTCATCTCTGCTTCCTACTTTTCCTGCTGCCCATGCTTAGCTCACCTTCCAGTGACCCGACCTCATGACCTCTCGGGCAGGGCATCCCAGAGAGGCAAATGTCAGGTCTGCTGACTGCCTGCCCCACTTTACCATGCAAGCTTAGACAGTTTTCTAGGTGTCATTGGCCTCAAGGGTCCCAGTAGATGAGCCCAGAGGGTGGGGTGCCACTCTCCCCACATGCAAGGTGCACCCAAGAACTGCTTCACACCAGGTAAGAAAGAGTACATCTGTGAGGCTGCAGAGGTTGGAGCCCTAAAGCCAGCAGCCAGGGTGAAGGAGAGGACTCTGCCTTGCCCTGAGGTGATGGCACCGAGACCGTACAGCTTTAAACATGGCCAGGGGTTGCCCCATTCTCACTACCCAGGAATGAGAAACTTCACACAGGCCTACATTTCTTGTGCAGGATTCTTTATGGGTGGTATTGTTCAGTTCTTGCTACTGGGCTGTATTCCCTCCTGCTGCCTGACCCCAAAGTTACAGCTCAGGGCATCAGCCAAGGACAAAATACAGGCCCTGGTGCACTCCTTTGTCCACCCCCACCCTACTAATGTGGGACACACAACCCACCACTCCAGCAGAAGCAAGGTTGTGCATAACACAACCTGGATTTTGATTGAAGGACACTATCTGCTTAGAGCAGGAGACCTAAGTGGACAGCAAGGCTTAGAGCATTACATTAGCTCTGCCTCCCTAGACCGGAATAACGCTAATGTGTAAGCATTGTTTTAAGCACCACACTGAGTCCCGGCTTCTCTCAGCATCCCTCTCGCCCTCCTCCTCAGCAGGTAGACTGGTGAAAATACCATAGCTTCACCCCACCAGGGTCCAGTCCACACTCTAAGCCCTGGGCCCTCAATAAAGCTCTCCCCACACATTTCCGAGGTCCACCATTCCATCCTGTGGCCTCTCACTGACTTCCAGGGGTTGAAGGTTGTGGGCTTGCTGAAGCTGACTGGGGAAGGCAGAGAGCTGCCCACAGCCCTGTCCAACACAGATGTGGATGCTGCCTCTGACCATAATGGAGTATGTTCTTTCCAGACCACCTGAAGGGTGCTCCCTCAAGATTCTGGCCAGCATTCTCATGGTGAAAGGATTAAGGGAAGCTTCCCAAAACCTGGCTGCCTCTGGCATGAGCACCGGCTGGCTAACCACCTCAGCCAGCCAGAGGGAGAGTCAGGAGGCATCCACACAGCCCATGCTCCAATTCCATGCAAAGGCCTCCAGAGTGGAACACACACACACACACACACACACACACACACACACACACACACACACACACACACACACACACAGAGGAAGACTGACTACAGGACATCTGAACTCCACCACCTCTTGTGGTCAGCTTCTCAGTGGGTGGGGCAGCCCCTCATCTCCCAGACAGATCTCTCACTATTTCCATTCTTAGGGGTTATCTCACCAGAAAGACTCTACAGAGGCCTCTGAAGGAATGGCCCACTGGCATGCCAGCAGGAGCCCTCTCAGAGCTTTCTGCAGCTCAACTCTGAGCATGTCATCTCCTGGAAGTCTCCTGTGTTGAGGCCCCTGGTACTTAAGGGTTCAGATGGGGCTGCTCCCATCCTACGTGCCTTCCTTGGGCCCAGGCCACCAATCAGAGCCTAACTCTGAAGACCCCAGATAGCAGGCACCACCACTGAAGGAGAGGTGGGGGGGGGGGGGTCCAGCAGGGGCTCTGTCCTGAGGCTTGCTGTGTTCCCCACCTTTGCCCTGACCCTGGCTATAGGCTGCTCTGTCTCTCTAGGACAGTCAGTGTTGAGCAGTCAAGTACCACACCCACTGAATCCATCAAGATTCTCCCGGTTGTCCCAGCACTGCTCCCTGTCCAGGCTGTCCCCAGCAAGGACAACACATCTGCTTTCCTCTGCTCTATCTTCCCTTCCTGCCAGGTCTCACCAGAGCTCTTCCTTCCAGCTCCTAAGGGAACCATGCCTGCTGAGACTTCCCACCACAGGAGCACCTATCTAGCTATTTGTCCTAAGGGTCGCATCATACCATTGTGGGCTCATTAAAAGCATTGTCCTTCATTAGAACCCGTGTTCTCTGAGGAAAATGGCCGTGTCTTGTTTATGTTGAGATGCCCAGTTCCAAGAGCTGTGACTGCCTTCAGACAGAGGGTCCCTTAGGAGTGAGGAAGAAACCTATCACTCATGCCACCCAGGGATTCATAGGGGATATGGCTCTGTCTTCCCATCAGTGCAGATTCATTTGAAGGGCTATCATGCCTTTATCATGCCTAGAGGAGAAGTTCTACCTCCCCTATCAGATTCAAGGTTCTACAGAGGCAGTCTGCCTCCTCCGTCAGACTCTAGCTGTATCAGACACAAAGCCTAGGACAAAATAGAATGTTAAGAGCTTTTATTCAAGATGGTTATAGCAGGGTATAGATAGAGCATGGGACCCTAGCCTACTGTTCAAAGCACAAACCCATGCAAGCCCACACACCTCCCAGTGGGATGGGATGGCAGTTGAAGTCCCAAGCAACAGGCAGACCAGAGAGCAAAGAGAATGAATGGTCAGAAACCTGGAGGTGAGCAGGGCAGGCCTTATGCCAGAGGCAGGACACCCAGGGTCACCTTCCTGAACAACGGGGCATTCATGAGCAGCCTGGCTCTCAGGCAAGGCAGGCTGTAATGCCAGGCCCAGCCCTGAAATCTGGGCTCTGTGCTCTGAGCCCAGCACTGGCTGGTGCTCAAGTGGGAGAAAGTTGATGCTGCTGAGGTAGCTGTGTGCAAACAGCTATTTTTACCCTTGCAGGCAAAGAACAGGTCAGAGTAGAGCGAGTCGTGGAGTATCTACCACAAGGCCTAGAGAGGGCCTCGGCAGGGGCAGCCATGACAACGTGAGTGTTGTAGGGGCACAGGCCAGAGCAGCCATCCAGGCAGCCCACTTCATCACAGTATGCTAGTCCTGCTAGGAGCCAGCAAAGACATCCCAGGGACAGACCCCAGCAGTGTCACTGGTGTGTCTATCCCCAGCTGAGGCGCTCTCTCTCTCTCTCTCTCTCTCTCTCTCTCTCTCTCTCTCTCTCTCTCTCTCACACACACACACACACACACACACACACATACACGTCCTTCCTGTGTGGGCTGGGTCAGTCTGGACCAGAATTGGAGACACATGAAACTCTGTCCACCATTTCTAGCTACAGACCAGCTCCTTTCAGCTCCTCTTCCTTCTTCCCTGAGGATGCTGTGGGTCTTAAAATTTAGGAAGGGCAGAGGGAAGATCCCAGGTACCTCACAGGACCTGCTTAGGGCCCCTCTTTGGGAGTGGTGACTGGGCAGTTTCTAAGTGAGGAGCTGGGAGAGAATTGCAAAGCCTCCTCGACGTGACTCCAGCAGCCAGCACAAAGCCCCCACCTGTCCCCACAGTAGATAGAACACTCTGTGCCTAGGTGCTTACATAAACCCAGCTACACTCACCAAGACCATTTGTGGCTCTCCCTGACTAATAAAAAAGCAACTGTCTCCTTGAGCCGGGCTCCCTGCCACCAACCTCTATCCTTTCTGACTCCTGGCTTCCCTCAGTCCTGCCAGCATATGACCACTCACCTCTGCCTGTCCTGCTGGGAGGGAGGGAGGGAAGGAGGGAGGGATAAGGCAGACCACCAACCGTTTCAGGATGGAAACCAAGAGAGAGTGAGGCCCAGTGCCCCACTCTGTGTGACCTTCAGGAGCCCTGGACTGTAGAGGAGGGTGCCTGCCTCCCCGTGGGCAGTTTGCATCCCACCCTGGGAGGCCTCATCATCAAAGGACACGCCCTACTTAGAGGTCCTGGCCCCACTGCTCACCCTTGCCTCATCCCCACATGCTTGGCACCGAAACACTCCTGTGGGATTCTGAACCTATGACACTTAGCAATTTTAACCCAGATCTAAGTTGCCCTTCTTCCTCCCTGTCAGGAGTCCCCTTCCTCTGTGCCCTTTAAGATAGGAAGCTGGTGTCAGAGATCCTGGAGACAGGAGCACCCTGGAGGCTGGACGTGAGCATAGGAAGAGGGAAGCAGAGAAGTTATCTGTCAGTCAACTTCCAGCTGCTTGTATTCTGTCCTATACAGCCCAGGGAGGGGGTGCCATTCACCTTTGTCCTTAAGACAAGGGCCCTTCTGGTGAGGCAGTAGATTACCTGTACCACTTTATACGGGAGTCCTACTGGCTTCAGAGGAAGAGGGGGGAAGAGCTGGGCTTTCCAGGAAAGCACTCACTCTTTATAGGGCTTCTGGAGAGCCTTGGGGCTATCCCCTAACAAGCTTAGCCTGTTCTTTAGGGCCAAGCCATTTGATTTTCAATCATAAACAACAGAGCTCTGAACTCCCATGAGAGACAAGGTCTTGGCCCCTGCTCCCACCTTTCATCTAGGGTAGGGGATTGCAGACAGATTTTATACTTTGAGTTAATGAGGGTCAGGCAGGACACCCACAGGCAGGAGAGGAAGGGGAGGTGGAGGGATACAAGTGCTCTGGACCAGGACAGGGCTGTTGAACAATTAGTCATAAAAACCTCTTACAGACATGCACACTCACATTCGCACACGGGTCGCATCCTGCAGACTTCCCAAGTCCTGCCGTGGGAAGCTGGGAAGCAGTCCTGGGTGTGATGGTTTACACCTGTCCTCCCAGAACTCAGGAGGATCCCCTCGAGCTTGAGGCAGCCTGGACTATAAATGAGGTTCTAGGCTTGTATTCCCAGCAGGCATCTCCTGACCACTCCAAATGGAATACTGATCATAGAGAAGGATGGCTTACAGGTCGAGCAAGAACAAGCGCCATCGTGGACAGGATGGGGGGGGGGTGCAGAGAAGAAGAGCCTGCAGAGAAATCTCCAGAACAAAGGAAAACAACTGCCTTTCATAATCTTTCAGAGCATGGCAGGAATTCCCACACTGTGATTTAATCAGGGCTAGCCTACATGATGAGAAACATGAAGGAGACAGGTAGGACCATAAGTTAGGGGCTGTGATAGATACATCAAGGCCAGCACATCACACTGCTGAGAGAGAGAGAGAGAGAGAGAGAGAGAGAGAGAGAGAGAGAGAGAGAGAGAGAGAGAGAGTGTGTGTGTGTTTGGGGGTGGGAGATCCTGATTTCTTCAGGCTATGAAGATATAACCAGCTTAGCATGACCAGCATCTTAAAGAGCCAGGCCTATGATACGGCACAGATATGTTCACATGGCTGTGTATGAATGGGTATGGAGCCAGAGATTGACATTTCGTATCTTCCTCAACCACTTTCTGCCTTATAATTTTGAGACAGCGTCTCTGAATCTGGAACTCGGTGATTAGCTAGACTGGTTGGGTAATCCAACTGTCTCTGCCTCCCTGCTCCAGCCTTGAGTGCTGGGGTTACCAGTGCTTACTGCCATGCCTGGCTTTTATACTGGGATCCAAACTTAGGTCCTCGTGGTTGTCCAGGAAGTACCTTTTCAGCCGAGCCATCTCCCAAGCCCCTATTTTTGTTAGTTTATATTCCATGTACGTAGCACTGGGCTTTGGAGACATGTTCATATACACAAGTATATAATGTATTTTGCCCATGTTCCCCTCTACCCTCCCCAGTCCTCCCTTTCCTCCACCTCCGCAATCCCATTGGTCCCCTTTGTCTCCTATACAGTGTGTACACATGATTCTATGTATCTATATAAAATCCAGAAAGAACAAATGAGAGAAAACATGCAGGATTTGTCTTTCTGAGTCTGACTTAATTTGCTTACTATGAATGTCTCTGGTTACATCCTTTTTTTTTTTTTTTAAATGACATAAGTTCATTCATTATGACCAAATCAAATTGTGAAAACATACCACTACTTTTTTTGAGACAGGGTTTCTCTGTGTAACAGAGCCCTGGCTATCCTGGAGCTGCTTTGAAGACCAGGCTAGCCACAAACTCACAGTGATCCACCTGCCTCTGCTGGGATTAAAGGCCTGTACCACCATGCTGGCCCACCCACTTAAGTATTTAATAAAACAACTTTCAGGGGAAAAGATTAACTTGTTTGTTTGCTTGCTTGCTTGAAACATGGTCCCCAGGCTCCCCACAAAGCCCGCACTGGCCTTAAACTCAAAACTTTCTGTCTCTGACACCAGAACATAGGGTTGCAGGTGGGTGCCACCATAGTAAGCTTGCTACCATGTACTTTATATATGGGAAATTCTAGAATTAAGTGCCAGTCTAGTTTTCTCTGGGTAATGGGATTAGTGGCTATTTTATACTCTGCCCTTTGCTAGCCCTCAAAGTTCTATAATGAACGTATATTACTTTTGTAATAAGGCAAAAAACAATAAAAACTATTTTTAAAAGTAAAATAAATGGTCTCTTTGCCCATCTGGAAAGAGTATGTTGTTCAAATCCCCACTGAGGGTTAGAGTAGGCAATGAAGAGTGTCAGCTTCTAAAGCACCTCCTGGGTTCCAGGCATGGGAAAGGAGACAGCCAAGGGCCTCTGTGCCCATGTCACCAGTCCAGCCTACAGTAGACAAGGGAGTCCACACGGGTCACAGCAAAGACCAAGCAAGCCAAGACTCCCTCTCTGGATGATTCGTTACTTTGTTGAGACAAAATACCTAACAGGAGTATCTCAGGGAAGGGTTGATTTTAGCTCACTGTTCAGAGGCGCGAGTCCATCTTGGTGGCAGGTCACAGCAGCAGGAGCCTGGGACAACTGTTCACATGGCATCCACAGTCAGGAAGCAGAGAGATGAAAGTCGGTGCTCAGCTCATCATCTTTCTTTTTATTCAGTCTGAGATACTAGTACATTGAATGGTATGGCCACACTCAGGGTGGGTTTTCCTATCTCAGTGAAGCGAATCTAGACAATTCCTCACAGGCTTAGCCAAAGATTTGTTTCCATGGTGATTCTTAACCCCATCAAGTTGACAAGCCAACAGGTCACATTGGCCCAGAAGTTTAAGGTGAATTACTCAAGGGACAGGGGCCGTAGCCCACGCCTTTTCTTTCCTTGAGTTCTTTGGACATGCTGTGGCCTCTGCTGGGAAGACTCGCTCCAGGTTTACATGGCTACCTTTCATTTCAGTCTCCCCTCTGAAAAGGGCAGTCACTTTAAAATCTCCCCTCCCTTCATTTTTACAGCCATCATTCAGCCAGTGGCCACCTGAAGTGCTCGTTGTCAGGCGCCATGACCAGAGGCCTTTCCTCACCCAGGCAAGTCTCCCATGCTTAACTCCTAGCCAGAGTGTGGCAGCCACTCCATAAACATTGTCAAGTAAAGGCAAACACTGCCTATTTCATGAGTCCAGTGCCACCTCTGCACAGTGACCCCCTGCCTCCCACTTCTCCCCCACCAGAGTTCTACGAGCATCTGGGAGCCACAGTGTGAGAGAGGCTGAGGCACCACACGGGAATCAGGTTCCTTTACGTGTGATTCCATGACATCCCCGAGTTTAACATTTCTCATCTGAAAAATGGGCTTAAAACAGCTCCTTCAAAACTGGGCATAGGGGCACAAGCCTGTGATCTCAGCCCTTAGGCAGTGGAGACAGGAGGATCCAGAGGATCAAGGACATCTGCAGCCATCTAGTGAGTTTGAAGCTAACCTGGGCTAGAGATCTTATCTCAGAAACAAACTAATTAAAACTATGGCTACCTGTCGCCAATGCCAGTTAAGTGGTAGATATGCCTAGTGGCATACTGGCTCAAGCGAGCCAAGGCTCCTTCTAAGACCTCCTGCCTTGCAGGGAACTGGCCTCCAGCTTCAGCCTCACCCCGAAACAAACCAGCTCTGGAGGTAAAGGAGGCTGGGTTTCTGGAAGCTCACTGGCCTCTTCTCTTTCCTGAGGTTGCCCACCTCACATAGACAGAAGAAAAGAGAGGGATAGAAGGAGGAGCTGGCCTCCTCTTAGCACTGAGCCTGAGGGCTGCCACAGCCGCCCACTACTCACACACTTCCTGGGCCTCAGCCTCTATTCCTCCACTCTCCCCTTCTCCCATCCTCCATGTTTGGAAGTGTTCCTTAGGCACTGGTCTCATTCTTGGAGCAATCCCCCTCAAGGGGTGAGGCCAAGGTTAAATGCAAGGCCCCCAAGCTGAAGTGGAGCTCACGAGGCCTCACCAGCAATCACTTTATCTCGTGTTGAGCTCACCAAGACCATTCTTTCCTCATATCCCTTCCCTGAGCTTTGCTGTCTCGAACACCCACTCAAAACCCACACTCTCTCCACTCTCAAGAATGATTTCCACAATCTACCCACCCTTCCCCTTACCCCTCCAAACTCAAGCATCACTGTCTTAGTTAGGGCTTCCATTGCTGTGAAGAGACATCATGACCAAGGCAACTCTTTACAAAGGAAAACATTTAATTGGTTCAGTCCATTATCATCATGGTGGGAAGCATGGCAGCGTGCAGGCAGACATAGTGCTGGAGGACCTGTAAGTTCTACATCTTGATTCGAGGCAGCCAGCAGAGAGACTCTTGTGCAGGCAGCCAGGAGGAGGCTTTCTCCTGGGCAAAACTTGAGTAAGAGGAGCCCTCGGAGCCTGCCTACACAGTGACACACTTATTCCAACAAGGCCACACCTCCTAACAGTGCCATTTCCCATGGGCCAATCATATTCAAACTACCCACTTTCCCTGAGCCAACCACAGTTATTTGGTCCAGACAGGAGGATAACACATCTCTGCTGGAGAGGGAATGTAGCCTCCTGAGGGGTGCACTCCCTTCCTCGTCTAGGGAAGATGTGAACACAACCCACAGACACAGGATTCCCCAAAGACAGTTTGATCTGAGGGACATTCTTGAGCAAAGAAGCTTCCCCAGGCCTGTCTGTAGACTAAGACCTTGGTTTAGAGGGGTCTAATGACAAGCCAGACTCTCCTCAGCTGAGCTCAGGGAGGCCCATGGAAAGCTCTGCAGAGATAATATACACTATCTGAGAGACCCCCGTTTTCCTCCCTGGGCCCTGGGGCCCTTAGCCTGTCTCTGCCACTTCCACCCCTCCCCCATGCCTCCAGGCCAGCATGTATGAGCTGACTGGAGTACTAGGGAATGTCTGCCACTCTTTCCTGGATCTGGGACAACAGCAGGGGGGATGAGGAGGTAGATCCAGAAGGGTCCCCTGCCCCGCCCCATTTTCCAGACTCAGCCACGTACTTCCTTGTCCCCTCATTTCAGTAGCTGGCAAGGAGTAGTAATTGAATTTGCAGCTGAGCTGAGAATAAAGAAAGCAAACGCTTTACATGTCTGGTATTAATTTATCCCCGATGACGGCCACATCCACGCACTCTTTTCTGCCTGCATTTCCAACATGTGCTCTGGCTGACAGTGGGAAACACATACATGCACGCACACTCAGAGAGAAAACACGCTCAGGATGCCTGTCCCCCTTGTGTGTGCCCAAGTCTGTCTGTGGCCAGGTCTAAGAGGACCAGGTTGTGAACAGATATAGCTGAGTCCACAAGTGAGTCTGTCTACATCAATGGTTCTCAACTTCCCTAATGCTGAGACCTTCAATGCAGTTCCTCACATTGTGGTGACCCCTCAGCCACAAAAGTATTTTGTTGCTACTTCATAACTGTAATTTTGCTACTATCATAAATTGTATTGTAAATATCTGTGCTTTCTGATGGTTTTAGGTGATCCCTGTGAAAGACCATTTGACCCAAAGGAGTCATGATCCCCAGGTTGAGAACTACTGGTCTACAGGTTCTTCAGCACATTTGGGGCCAGGTGGTAGTTGAAGCTCAAGTGTCAGGAGGCTCCGTACCCACATCTACCACTTCCTGGTATCTGCATCACGCCCCTCCCCCCCAAGAAAGAGCCACCATCATTCCCAAGGGCTGTTGGTTGAAGACACAAAACACTATGTCTGGGGTTCCAGACACCCCACCTTTAACCCCCATACCCTAGAAGCTCTATGACCTGGAATCTGCCAGCTAGTGATTCTCTCGCCCTGAGAGAATTGTGACAAACTACTCTGGAGCTTGGGTCCCTACAGTAGTGTACTCTCCCAAAGTGGATACCAGTGGGGGTGCCCCCAAGCCATCCATCCCCAGTGGCTATGTCCCCAAGCCAGCTAGCTGTATCTTCACTTCTGGGTAGGCCCAAGAGGGTACTGTCCCTGGAGTACTATCCCAGGACAGTGCTGTCCTTTCTTGTTCCCTTTGCTTGAGGTATCTTTGATCCCTTCCTCTTCTTCTCTGGGGTTAGTCTGGTAGAGAGGACCAAGCAGGTCAGGGTGAGAATGATACAAAAAGCATTTCGTCTCAATATATGAGTCTAAATTTAGATTCACTATGTGAGTGGGGTGTGTGTGTGTGTTCGCACTGTGTGTGTGTGTGAATGGTCCCACTTTGTGTGTATGTGCGTGCCTGTGTGTATGGTTCTATTCTGTGTGTGAATGGTCAATCTCCCCACCTGTGGGGTTGGGGGTGGGGGGCAGTGAACAGGCTTACTCACGGGAATGATTTCCTTCTAGCCTTTGGTCTTTTACCATTTGTTCTTGGTCAAATTTGAAAACTGGTCCTTTAAAAGTTCCCAGGGCTTCAGCAGATGCTGAAGCAGCAGGGAAGCAGTTTCCTGTTTAGGCCTAAGCCAGGCAAGAGCACAGGTGGGTCCAAGCCTAGCAGGAGAACAAGGGCTGGGGCGGCAGAGCCTGCCTCCCCCCCACACACACACCATAGCAAGAAAGTGGAGCCCTAGGGAAGCCCTGGGCCCACTGCCAGATGTTTAGGACAGCCTGGCTGAGTAGGGGCATGCACAGGCATGACCCCCGCTTTCTCCTTTTCTCCCATATTTTGAATAAGTGGAGAAGGCAGAGTGGAGCCAGCTTGCCCATCAGCAGGATGAGCCACTTGAGGACGGCTCCAGCTCGCAGGCACTTGGACCTCCTCCTGACATGCTGTCACTGTCCCTCTGCCTGTCTGCCTCTGTCTTTCTCAGTTTCTGCCCACATTCACCTCATCTGCCAGCTGTGTGTGTGATGGGGGCACCCCAGAGCAAAGGCAAGGAAATGAGGCGAACCCAGAGGTTGTGTCACAGGAAAGAGCTGGTGCAGGCACAGTCTCCCCCAGAGAACAGGTCAGGAAAGTCACCACAATACGTTCAGTACCTCTTGATGAGAAGGGGACTGGTGAGCCAGGTGAACCCTTGCGACACCCTGGCTGTCACCAGCTCCCAGGCAGGGGCACTCACCTGGCTCCTCTGGAAATCCCATAATCCCACATTTATGAAACACATGAAGAGAGGATTGAGACAAACTTGAGGTTCCCAGAATTGGGGCACATAGGGGAGAGGCAGAGCAATCGCTCTGTGTTTGCAATGCTTTCTGGGTCTGTCCACCTTCCTGTCTGCCCAGCCAGGACTGTCACACCAGACTAGGCTAGAAAGAAGAAAACAATGTGTGTTTCCATGTTTACCTGTGTGTAGTGTGTGCATGTGTGTCTGTTTCTCTGTGTCTGTGATGCGCACTTACATGGCACACATTTGTGTACATGCTGATGTGTGTGCATATACAATGTTTTGCAATGCCCTTTTGTGTGTATTTGCATCTATATTTGTGTGTGTGCATACATTTATATGTGTGTATATGCATCTGTTTTACATTTGCAAGGAGTATACCTATTTGTATGTTGATGTATATGTATGTGTCGTGCTTTTTGTGTTTGTATATGTGTATTTGTACATGTGTTTAAGTATATATTTGTGTATACATGATTTTGCTAATGTATATGCAAGTATGATTGTGTATGTGTTTGTGTACATATGCTTTGTGCATTTACTTGTTTGTGTAGGTATGCATGTGTGTTTGTATGTGTATAGAATCTCTCTTGAAAATCCTTAGAAACAACAGAGGCAGGAAATTGAGTTTGGGGATACAAGAGGCCATACCTTTGACTGAACTAGTTTTTAACAGTGAGCTTTTTTCCCCCCGCTTGGGTCCCAGAATGGTCTCTAATGTGCTAGATTGACAGAATTTCAAAACATAAAGTCCTCTTGAGTGGGTTCTGAGGGCCTCGGCTATTGAGAGGACTTGAGTCAGCCCTGAGCAAAATCCCTTCAGTGAAAGAAGAGAACCTATTGAAGAACAAGATGTGTATCCAGCCCTGGAGACATGTCAGGGATCAACACGCTGCAGCCATCTCAGGGCAGTGCTGAGAAGCTCAGAACCAGGCTGGGCACAGCGGCAGGGACAGCATGAGGTGAGTCTCACTCCTTCCTGGGGCAGTGAGGGAAGCTCTGTGGGCCTGGAGGCCAGGGACAGGATGTAGAAGACTAGAGGATAAGGCAGAAGGCAGGGCTCTGGGCTTCAGGGAGGCTGGCAGCTGGGCATGTGAGCAAGTGAGGTCCTGACACTGGACTGAGAAGCAGCCTGTTTACAGGACACTGGAGAGCCAGCGTCAGCTCTGTTAATATGTTTAGTGTGTGTATCTGGTGAAACAGGGCTTCCATGTACTTCCGCATGCAACCTCATGCCTGAGCAGTGGGCAGAGAGCAGAACGGGAGCCTTGGTCAGCATCATGCAGGGGAGGAAGTGAGGAGGGGCACCCGCCATCTCCCTCTGGGCACAAGGGGTCTTTTCTGGCTTCCTTTCTGTCACTGTGACAAAACACTCTGACTAAAAAGAAACTTAGAGGAGAAATGGGTTTACTTGGTTTACACTTCCACGTGGGGAGGAACTCAAACAGAAACCATGGAAGAATGGCACTTGCTGGCTCACAGGCTGGCTTATACTCAGCTAGTTTTCTTACACAGCTGAAGACCACCTGCTGAAGGAGTGCTCCTGTCCTTAGTGGGCCGTGCCTCCTATATCAATTGACAGTCGAGACAATCCCCCGAAGGCCAACCTGATAAAGATGATTATTCAGTTGAGAGTCTTTGGAATGATTTTAGGTTGTGTCAAGTTCATACAAGTAAGATAGACCTCATCTCAGAGAGAAGTTAGGCTAGGCAGGCTGGTGGAATCAGTCACTCTACTCAAGAAAAGCCAGAGAGGCTGTTTTTGACATCTGCAGTGGGAGATCTGGAGCTATAAGGGACCCTGGGGACACTCTAGACTCACAGGGAAGCAAGGATGCTCTGGGCACAGTGGAAGCTCTGGACTGTTTACAAAAAGGCTGGGGAACCCTGAGCTCTGAGAGCCAGAAAGGGTGATAGAGGCCTGGGCAGGGTAAGGCAGTGTCCTTGCATGAATTAGTAGGAAAAGGTGCCACTTCCTGAAGTAGAAGTTATGTTATCTGGAAGCTACTATAGTAGAAAAAAAACTCTACTGATTTTTATTAGAATAAAACAAAACACTTGGTTATATTTGTGAGGAAAGTATTATAATAGTCTATATGATATGAGCTGGGAAGATGGCCCAGTGAGTAAAGACCCTGCCACACGAGCACAAGGATCTGAGTTCAGAGCTAAGAGAGGCATGGCTGCACATGTCTGTAAGTTCCATGCTGGGAAGGCAGAGAAAAGAAGTTCCCAGGGGCTGCGGCTCATTGACTCACTGGCCTAGCCAATCAGTGAGCCCCAGGTTCAGTGATAGACCCTGTCTCAAAAAGAAAGAAAGAAAGAAAGAAAGAAAGAAAGAAAGAAAGAAAGAAAGAAAGAAAGAAAGAAAGAAAGAAA
>CM052700.1:58270198-58336469 GCA_028551405.1 Uromys caudimaculatus
ATGTTACCACTGTGCCCACAGAAGCTCCCCCACCCTCCCAGTCCCAGAGTGGTGTGCCTCTCTGAAGCTCCTCCCCATGAGAAGGTGTTTCCTCAGCCTGTGGGAGTCATGTGCAACTCACCAGGGGAGCCCACCCTAGGCCTGCCACATGAAGCATCTCAATATCATACATGTTGGCCATCCATGTCACAGTCCGTTCTCATGCGTGAGATTTGCTTAATGGCTAGTGTCTCAGGAAGCAGCTTCAAGCTCAGTTCTAGCCACAGGGATAAATGTAATCAGAAAACAACCCAAGAAGGGCAGAGTAGAGAAAGATCACAAGTCCTTAGTAGTGAAGTTGGATCAATCCTTGCCTGAAGCTAGTCCTTCGGTATGTTTCTGTTTCTATTTCAATGAAACCATTGAGTGCTTTTTACTTGTCTGAGTAGATTTTCTATTACTTATCAACCATAATAGAAAATAGTGTTCACAGTAGCCTTCCTGACCCTTTCAAAGCATCTGGGAGACTGCAGGGGTTCCTCTTAAATTCTAACACCTGGGGAAAACATAGACTGACTGACTGACTTCCTTCCTTTCCAAGCTAACATTTTCTGTCTACAGAAACCAGCTCTACTACACTCTATCTTCCACTGTGTCTCTGATTCTTCCTAACTTCCTCCTCCCCATCTTCAGAAATCCCAGGGCATCCAATCGACAAAGCTCCCTGGCCCTTCCTGAGAATAGGCAGCCCCTGCTTCCTCTCCTCTGGTTCCTCCAAAGACTACCGTCATATACTATTGGACACAGCATAGACCTAGCAAGGCCTTCTCAGGAGGTGGGACCTTCCCAAAGAGCTTGCAGCCCCTGCTCCTGCCTCCTGGACTCAGGCAGCAAGTATTCAGGGCTTGGCTGCCAGGTTCTCTTGGCCCAACATGAAGCAAGAGTAACTGGGTACCAGCTCCATCCTGTCAATCAGGTGATGCCTCAGCCTGAGTCCCACAGCCCTGAGAGGGAGGAGATAATGGAGAGGCTGAGGGAGAGAATTCCCCCAGGGCCCAGGGCCCTGGGCCAGGGGAACCAGCTCATAGCAGGAAATAGGAGAAGCCTCCTGGTGACAGGGACTAGACAGCCAGCACTCCAGGCCCGGAGGCAGAGGCCTCTCTTTTGGAAGCCTCAGAGCAGAGTCTTCCAGCTCTGCGTTTTCTGAGTGCAGTCCTGCTGCTTCTGAGGATTAAGTCTGGTTCCCGCAGGAAATTTCAGACCAAGGCCAAGGCCAAGCTTCAGACCACAAGGAAAAGGTGTCTTGATTCAGCCAGATATTTAAAGCAGGGTATGAAAGCAGAGCAGAGGAACTGCAGAACTGTGTGTGACAAGGTCAAAGCCATAGGTCAGGCCATCCTCCGAGGCCGAGGCTCTTATCTGAACAGGATAACCTTCCCAGAAAGGAAGTGGGGGTTCAAGTTGGCAACGGGGAGGAGGTGGTCACTGGGCCTGATACCAAGGCCCAAAGCCTCCTGCCCGAGCTGCTTCAGCCTCCAAATGCCAGCCCAGAAATGACAATACCCCACCAGCTCCCTGGGCTCCCCTCCCACCCCCTCCTACCCAGTCTCTCTCACTCAGAGACTGTAGACACACAGTAATATATTTTCTGGTTCTGTCTGCTTTATACTGCAATAACCAAGAGTTTATCCAGAGGAGAGTTGGGTTAGGGGAGAAAGAGAAGATGGAAATAACGTCCAAGAACTCCGTGGACATGCGCAAGGCCACCAGCCCCCAGAGCAATGGAGGAGCAGCTAGTCCCGGGCCAGGAGGCAGCCTGCGCCCTCTTCTCCAGAGCAGATGTCTTCATGTAAAGGGCTTCACCAGCTTCATGGCAGCATAGTTCTAGGAGGAAGAGACACAGATTCAGACACATGGTAAGCCCTCCAGGGAGAGCATGGTGGGAGCTGTTGTCACTGGGGTTGGGAGTAAAGCTGCAGGTAGGTGGTCGGGCTTCGGGGTCTTTACTCTTGCTACGTACCAGCCCATGGCAGGCTCCACATTCTACTCTAATGACACTCCTCCATCAAGCAAAGCAAAGCTGGCCCTGTCCATCTCCATGGCTCCTAGTCCCCTACTCTCATACCCACAAACAGGGCTAACCCATCACCAAGCCTCTGTCCAGAAAGACAGAGAGTAGGATGTTGGTACATAGGACAGTCCATAGCAGGAGTCAGCATCAGAGACAAGTCGCCCTCCATAAAGCCCTTCCTGCTGCAGGCCTGACAGAAGCCTCTCCTCCCCACCACTCCACCCCCCAAACACCATGAAAACACACAACACAACACAGGGCTCCTAATTGGGACGGTATGTTCTCCAGAGCCGGCCTGGAAAGCCAGTCCTGGAAACAAAGCTAGCCCTCCTTCCCGGCCAAATCGCTTCTGCCGCCCCAATCTGGCCCTGCTCCCAGCAGGCTCAGAGGGGCCAGAGGAGTCAGAAGGCCCCCCTCACCCCTCCTATGGGGACAGTGGGGGTGGTCCAACCAGGGCTGGAGCAACTTGGGTACTCTGCACTGGCCAGAGTAGGCCCTCTGCTCCACCTAGCTAAAAGCAGGTGAGCTGATAGGCCAGGGACAGGACAGGCCAAGTGACTAGAGACTTGGATAGAGAGAGATGGGATTCTAGGATGTAACCAGGCCTGTGAGCAGTAGGTGTGCAGCCTAATCCTGCTGGCCTCTGGAGCCTGAAGCCCTGGCCTAGAGCCAACTGTGGGAGGTCAGTACATAAAGAAGATACCCTAGGAAAACGAAAAGAAGGTAACTTAGCCACTGGAGCCCAGGCACCAGAGGAGACTCTCAGTTCCCAAAAGTGTTCCTCGGCCATCTTCAGGAACACAAAGGTCCCCAGTCTAGAAGGGACTGGCCTTTCTTCCAGTCACAGCCCTGAGACTTAAGACAGTCACTCATGGGCCCCACAGGTCTGGGCCCAGCTGGGCAGAGTCTGGGTAGGCACTGAAACAGCCATGGTGATTTACAGAACCTGACCTGTGGCCATCAGAAGTCAGTGGAGCCCATGTCTCCTACAACAGTGGGTTACTCCATCCTTACAGGGACAGAGGGCGGCTTCCTGCTAAGCCAGCTCAGAACTCTTGGGTCCTACAAGTTTCCTAGTGACACTGAGGCTGATGCTCCCTGGGCCATACCAAGCAGTGTGTACCAGCCCTGGCTTCTGTCAAGCAGTCCTCAGTGGCCTTATTATTCCTTAGGGTATCTGCCTCATACCTTCTCCCTTGTGGCCCCAGGGCCCTCCCCTCCTGGGCACTGACACCTACTTACTCAAGCCACCCCATTCTCTGAGGAGAAGCTGATCATACCACGTGAGCGGTGACCAAAGCCAGGCCAGAAGAGCAGGTGTCCATACCTCACTTCCACAGACCTAGATGGTCCAACTGCCAGGAGGTAATCCCAGGTCACCGTTGGTGGCAGCTTGACCCACAGCAGACCACTCCCCCCTGCAACCCCCAGCAGACTTGACTTTGACACTGTGTTTGTTGTCTTCCTTTCCTTAATATGTTCCCTTACATGGCACAAATTTCAGTCCTTGCAGCCTGGACCCATTCAGGACCCTAATCAGTTTGGCCAGTTAACTTTGGCTTCCTGCTGAGTCCAGCAAGCGTTGCAAAGGGAGCAAGGTGACCACAGCCAGTGCACGATGCCCAGCCGGTAACCACAGCCATCAGCCATGTTGTTATGGGCTTTCCTGCCACTGTGGTCATAAAGGCAAGTAGAGCCTGAACAGCTAAACTGGGCAAGTCCCCTCTGCTGCTACTTAAGGTTTGTGCAAGTTGGGGCTGTGCAAGATGATCTGTGGTCTTGCCTTTTTTCCTCCCTGGAGGCAAGATATACTGATCAGGTAGTCCATTGGTTGGCTCTCGGTGGAAGGGGCCTTCTACCCATCTCTCCTCCTTTGAGGAGTTCCAGAGCACACCGTATACCTGGGGATGATTTTCCAAGTGCTTCTCTAGTCTGAGATGGTGACCAGGATGCCATGTGGTTCTCAGTGATAACCATATCAAGCCATGGTCATGAATTGCACACAGATGCTGTGCAGCCTACCACAAGTCCCTTCCCCTCTCTGGACCTGATGTAGCATTGAAGTGTTGATGTTAAAAGTTTGTGGGCTGGATATTTGGCTCAGCAGTGACGATAACTGCAAATTTTGTTCCCAATACTCATGGCAGACAACTCATGACCACCTATTACTGGAGCTCCAAGGGAGCCAATGATGCCCTCTTCTGGCCTCCAGGGTACCTGTACACAGGTGGCACACATTCACATAGAAACACACATACATACCTTCATAAAAATAAATCTTTATAAATGAAAGAAAGAAAGAAAGAAAGAAAGAAAGAAAGAAAGAAAGAAAGAAAGAAACAAAGAAAGAAACAAAGAAAGAAAGAAAGAAAGAAAGAAAGAAAGAAAGAAAGAAAGAAAGTTTGGTTTTTCTCATCTAAAAATTCCACAAAAACTCTAGAGACATCTTAACAGTAGTGCTTCAACACCTTGAAGTATCAAGAGACACTGGAGGGCTAGGCATTTTCAAGGGCCTTTCGTAGCTATGAAAGCCAGAAGCAGGGACAGGGGACAGAGGCTTACCCCACAACTACCCCACAAGCAAAGCCAGGGAGCCAAGGACCCAGCAGCCCTGGATGGTATGTTCCTGGAGGCCTGGGTGTCTCTTTGGCAGATGCTAATTGACTTCTTATCAGATAAAAGGGACCCCAAGTATGCACCCTACCACTGAGGGGCTCCTAGGCCAGCCCCTGTTCATTCCTACTTTCTTTAAGCCTCCACCCTACCAAGAGCCTCAGAGGACCTAGCAGATGCTATTCCCTGCTCCATCACTTCATACCTTCCCTTCTACCACCACCACCACTCCTTACTCAGCTCTATTCCACCCTTCAACAGGATCCTGGGCCACCCTAGGCCCAAACCCCCTGTTGTATGAATTTCCTCCAAACTTATCTTGTTAAGGCTCAGAAAGCAAACAAAGCTTACAAGTCTCAGGATGCTCCTGAAATTTACAAGATTTACAAATCTCTCAA
This sequence comes from Uromys caudimaculatus, assembly GCA_028551405.1. Classification (NCBI taxonomy): domain Eukaryota; kingdom Metazoa; phylum Chordata; class Mammalia; order Rodentia; family Muridae; genus Uromys; species Uromys caudimaculatus. The sequence continues at coordinate 58,275,260 of CM052700.1, forward strand.
AGAAGAAAGTCTCCAAGCAGCATAGCTTCCTGTGCAAATCATGCAGAAAGCTCCAGGGCTGCAGTTTCTGAGAGTTCCCAGCCATGCTGGAGTCTAACCAATGACGTGGTTGCCACCAGATCCTTAGTGTACATGAAAAGGAAGGGACTCCCCCAAGGCAGCATCTCCCCACACCAGGCCTGCTCACCGGGAAGGCGTAGACAAAGATACCCAGGAAGAGCAGAAGGATGAAGAGGATGATGAAGAGAATGATGGCACACCGGAAGCGTCGCCACAAGATGAACTTCATGGTCTTGTATGGTGAGGTGAACCACAGGAAAGAGGTGTCCGGGCGCCTGGAAGTGAGATCCCAGGGGTTAGCTGAGCACCTCTGCAGGACTGAATCCTCCAGACACTGCTTTCAGGTGGGACAGTTGGTCAAATAGCCTGGCTATGGGAGAGAGGTACCTTGCCTCCAGGCCCGCAGCCCCTCCTCCCAGAGCCTCTGCCTAGATGATGCTTGCCTATACCACCTGCATTCTTGGTGATACCGAGCCCCATCTTCAGGACCCCTTCCTCATGGCCTTCTCTCCTTCTGAACAGATCACATGTTTGGGAGTGGGGCTGAGCTTCCAGGATGCCCTGTTTGGTGACTGAGGGTACACTGACACCCTCCCCCCCATAAGTCAGGCAGGTTGCTCTTGTATACATGGCTGGGCTGGACTTTGGAAGGATGGAGAGTAGAGAAGCCAGAGAAGGCCATCTTCACTCACTCACTCACTCCTAACAAACAACTGCAACTGCCTCTCTAGCAGCACCACAACTCAAAAACCACAGAGGGCTTTGCATCTCAGTCATGGTCATTTTTACATCTGCTGGCTAGCCCTGGGTCTTGGGACTTCCTCCTATGTCCATTGGATTCCAACAGCCTGGGGCAAAGCTGCCTCTCCACATTCTCTAACCCCACACTAAGAGGACAGCATCCTGATAAAGCGAGCCACCTATGCTCACTTTCAAGAGCACTATGGAAGATGGTGCCAAACACAGCCTTGAACTGAGTCCCAAAAGCATCTTCAGCAACTGTCCAGGAAGCTGGAGAACTTCAGATCCCCTCTCCCATTTCTTAGCTAGAATCACTGTGTTTAACATCAGTGAGCCAAGACTCATCTGTGATATGGAGGTAACTTCCCGGCAGGGAAGATTCCAGGACACTGGACCCTAATGCAGTATAGCATGCTTGACACAAAACCCACAGGGAGCCACTTCTATAGGGTCTGCTTCTGTTTGCTTTGTTTGTTTCTGTGTTTTAGATTTTGAGACAGTGTCTTGCTATGTAACCCAAGTTGGCCCAGAACCCACTATCTTCCGGCCTCAGCCTCTTGACTGCCGGGATAACAGACCTGCACCTTGTGCCTGGTTTTGCATCCGCTTCATGAATTAGTTGAAGAGCCCAGTGTCCACTGAGGCTGTGCCCATGGCCTGTCTCTTAAACCATGAAGACTATGCAGACCCTGTAAAGCTGTGCACTGGATGTCTCCTAGGTGGCAGCGGACTGCTTCCGAGGACAACCAACTAACCTTGGATCTTCTAGCTTCGGATTCATGTTGGGCTCATCCCGGCCCTGGCCGGCAGGCCGCTCCTCGTGTTCACTTTCTGCAACAATCTCCAAGGTCATTTCCAGCTTGCCCTGTGGACAGCAATGGAGCCTGATTGTGGCCTCTGGCTGGTGACACAGAGCAGAGCCAGGCCAGGACAAACAGAAAGACTACATTGTTATTTTTATTTTCGTTTTTTTAAATGTAGGGTTGTGATGAACCATCCAGAGTGACGGCTCAGCAGTGAAGAGTGCTTACCACCCTGGGAGAGGAACCTGGTTCAATTCCCCACTCATAGAAAGATGGCGATTCACAGTCACCATACCTTCTTAGGTCAGCTACTGGACCCCGTACATGTATAGTACACATGCATACACTCAGGCACAAACATATACATCAAATAAAATAAGCATGTATCACAGTTAACTTCAACTGCCTACTTGATACAAATAGAGCCAAATGGAAAGAGAGACTCTATTGAGGAACTGCCTGTAGGCACATCCATGCAGTATTTTCTGAATTGTCTATTGACATGGGTAATGCTGTCCCTGGGCAAGTGACCCTGGGCTGTATAAGAAAGAGCAAGCCAGAAGAGGCAAGTAAGCAGCACCCTTCCATGGCCTCTACTTCAGTTCCTGCCTCCGCGTTCCTGTCTTAAGTTTTACCTTGGCTCCCCTCAGTGATGGCTGTGACCTGTAAGCCAAGTAAACAAATCCTTACCTCATGGAGCTTAATTTGTTCATGGTGTTTTATAATAGCAACAGAAAAGCCAACTATGACAATATATACAATTTTTAAACATTGGGTTGTTATAATCACAAAAGCATTCAGAAATTACAGAACTATAATGAAGAAGTCACCACTTACTCTATGTGGAGACAGGTGTTCCCAGTATTTATTATTTATTTATGTATTTATTTATTTTGTATCGTTTTAACTTTTCTAATGTTTTATTTTATCTTGTTTTATTAATATACTTTAATTGAGAGACAGAGTGTGAGTGTGAGCATGCACGTGTGCGTGCGCCTGCAGCCAGGTGCACAGGTGACTGAGGAAGCCAGAAGAGGGCACTGGATTCCCTTGAGCTGGAGTCACAGATAATTACCTGTGAGTCAGCCAATGTAGGTGCTGGGAACTGAACTGGGTCCTGTAGAAAAGGACTGTGCCATCCCCCAGCCCCATTCCAACATTCTTACTCATCAGAGCTGCAAGGGTATGAGGCACTATGCATGCAGCTTCATAGCTTTTTACTTGGAAGGCATTTCACTATATAATTATATAGTATTTAAAGTTTGGTTTCTAATGATTGTAAAGCAGCCTATGGTTGGTTGACCATAATTTATTTAGTAACTACTTATTTGGGGTTATTTTATGTTGTTTTCAGCTCTCTGAAATGAGTAAATAATAGCACAACAAACATCTCAGAACCTAAATTTTTAATTTTATCTGGTTATTTCTTGGGATGAGAGTTTAGAAGTGGGATGGCAGAGTCCAGGGCATAGATAGATGTTGTTAAATCCTGCGCTGCACGGTACCTCATCGCTTCCCCACACACTGAAACAAACCCTGCCACCCCAGCACAGGGGACTGGGGTGTGTCTCCTGAAACCTTACCAGCATGAACATTTCTCATTTTTTGTTGTTTTTTTGTTGTTTTTTTGTTGTTTTTTTGTTGTTTTATTTTTAATTGAATTTAATAGATAAAAGCATTTTTTTAAATACAGTTCTTTAATTACTAGGGAAATAACTCTCTTCTCTAATGTAATGAGTCTCATCATCTGTGCATATACCTTGCTGGTTTTCCCTTTGGGATGTATTTCTTATTGGCTATCACGAGTCTCTGCACAACAAGAATATTTTACTTCAAGCCACTTGAGGGTTGGCCAACTACTCTTTCTAAGGAACCAGAGAGGGATTAACTTCCTCCCTGGAGCTGCTTTGGACTTTAGGGAAGGACTGTTCATCCTGGTCCTCTGGACACCTCTCCTCCACCTGCCAGAGCAGACCTCTTGTCCAGCAAGAATGATCCCTGAGAAAGTGCTGCACAAACAGAAGAGGCGTGGCTTCTGTCCTTCCAGCAGGAAGCCCCAGTCACAGGGATACTTGAGACCAATCTCTATAAGGCCATTTGTCAATTCAACAGGTCCCCCTGTAATAGGAACCCAGAGAGAGGAAGGCTGGAATAGGAAGAGGGGGAACACATTGGAAAAAGAGACAGAGAGAGGATCTGCGAGAGGGCTCAGTCAGTAAAGTGCTTACCATGCAAGCACTTTGGACCTCAGATAGAGCCTCAGAACCCACAGAGAAACCCAGTGACAGTGATGCATTTGAAATTCCAGGACTTAGGAAGCAGAGACAGACAGTTCCCAGTGGCTTGCTGCCCAGACAGCTAGCCTAATGAGTGAGCTGGAAGCCAATGAGATCCTATCTCAAAAAACAAAGTAGCGGGCACCTGAGGATTAGCAGCAGAGACTGACCTGGCCTCCCATACCTGTACACATACATATCCATGAGCATGCATGTGTGCCCCTGGGTTCCATGGAAGAGACAGCCCATGCCCTCCACTGAGTTAGAGAGAGCAGACTCACCGCCAGGATCTTCTTCTCGCCCTCCTCTGTCACACAAGGCCACCATCCTTTCACTGTCTTCTGTTCAAAAAGGGACACAAACCGTTCTGGGTGGAAGGTGTCATCCAGCTGGTCCAAGGAGCACTTCTCAGCCGTCTTGGCTGGCTTGGGCATCCGGTTGAGATCCAGCTGCAGGGAGCCTGTGGCAGAGTGATGCCCTTAGAGGATGCAGCAGTCGCTGTTCACTCAGGGCCACTCTGGGGGCAGATTTAAGAGCTCATTGCCACTCTTCAGCTTGTACCCATGGGTCAGCCAAGGGTCAGCTCCGTCGGCCTCCCAGCTCCCATCAACTGCCTCTTGCTCTCTCTGTGTAACCCCCACCATTCATCCATTCATAAGTGTATAATCTACCCGTTCCGTTTTCTCATCCTGAGCACAGGTACCCGCTTCTGCAGTACAAACCCTTCATAATCATAATCACTTTTAAAAAGATTTATTTATTTATTTTATGTATATGAGTGTACTGTAGCTGTCTTCAGACACACCAGATGAGGGCATCAGATCCCATTACAGATGGTTGTGAGCCACCATGTGGTTGCTGGGAATTGAACTTAGGAACTTTGAAGGAGCAATCAGTGCTCTTAACCACTGAGCCATCTCTCCAGCCCAGGCATAATAATTTTAATCATGGTAAAATAAATACACACACACCTACACTATATGAATGTGTGTGTGTGTGTGTGTATGTGTGTGTGTGTGTGTGTGTATGGTGTAAGGAGTGTGTATGTGTATGCTGGTTAAGTTTGTTTATTCCTCTTGACACAAGCTAGTGTCTCTGGGAAGAGTGAACCTTGACTGAGAAAATACCTCCATTAAATTGTCCTGTGGGCCATTTTCTTGATTAACAATTGATGTAGGAGGGCCCAGCCCAGTGTAGGCAGTGCCACCCCTAGGCAGGTGCTCCTGAGTTACAAAAGAAAGCATGCTGAACACACCATAGGGAGCAAGACAGTAAGCAGCACTCCATTTTCCCCACTGAGCCACCTGCCAACCCCCAAGTAATTCTAAGTGTGTCATTCGGTGGCATTAGATAGAGTCACGGTGTTACACAGCTGTCACCACTACTTCCAGAAAGTTCTCATTCCTGAAGAGAAACTGACTTCTAAGCTGTAACTCCCTTGTCGCCTCAGCCCTGGACACCAGCGCTGTCTTGTCTGTGTGGACATGCCTCTTGTAGTTACAGACATCTGTCCTTAGGCGTCAGGCTTATTTCATTGAAAAACTGTTTCCAGAGTCTGTCCATACCCCTGTACGTCAATATGGTTTTTACAGTTGAATCATATGCTGTAGGAAGACAGTACATTTTATGTATCCAGTCATCTGTTGGCTGACATAAGTCATCTTCCCCCTGTGATGACTGCAGACATCTGGGTGGGCGGGTGAACACTGGCATACATGGGCCGGGTTCTCTGTTTCTCTTTTGAGATATGAAGTGTGATTAGAAAATGCAGTCTAGGGTGAAGAGGGGAAATCTGAGGTAGTCCAAAGGCAGTATTTGTTAATGGTTTAAGTTTCGTTAAAACAAAACAAAACCTGTTTATCATTCTGAATATTGTTTTCTCAGTAAAAATGAAATGTTCTTTTGAAATAAATTTTCTAAAGCCTCATTCACAAAGGATAGATTGATGCCAAAAATCTATTTAAAATTTTTTTTCATGTGAAATTTAAAGGCAGGGTCTGGAGAGATGGCTCAGCGGTTACAGTCGTGTACTACACTTGCGTAGGCTCCTCCCAACACCCATGTTGGGCACTCACAACCACCCGTAATTCTATTTCCAGCAGAAGCAGATGCCTCTGAACTCCACGGGCACCTGCACTTGGATGTAGAAACCTACAGAGACACACATTAAAAACTAAATATTTGTAAAAATACTTAAAACGGTAGAATTTTTTTGCAATGTACCCTGTATCCTTAATATATAAAAATCTCTGAAAAGCAACAATTTAAAAAAATAAACACATCCCAAAACCGTGAAAAAGAATCACTAATGGGTGTTGGGATGGCCCCTATGATGAATGACAACCATCTGTAACTCCAGTTACAGGGATCTGATGCCCTCTTCTGGCCTCTGTGGGCATTGATCACGGACATGGTGCACATACATACAGACAAAATACTCATATGTTTAAAATAAAAACAAATCTTCAACTCAAAAAATTCACCACTCTGAGCACATTTAAATCTAGAGTTAAGAGTTGTACAACCGTAGACCTCCTCTAATTCTAGGACATTTCCCATACCAAGAGAGAAACCTATCTTTCTGTCTATTAGACACTGCCTCTCCATGTGTCCCATTAATCTTCTCTTTCCTGTTTTGGATACGTGCGCGCGCGTTTGTGTGTGCGTGTGCGTGTGCATGTGCGTGTGTGTGTGTGTGTGTGTGTGTGCGTGTGCACGCACGCCTGCCTGCCTGCCTGCCTGTCTGTCTGTCTGTAGAGGCCAGAAGTCAACCTTGGAATTGTTCCTCAGGTGCTAATCATCTTGTTTTCTTTGAGACAAAGTATCTCACTGGCCTGGAGCTGGCCATGTAGGCATGGCTGACTGACTAATGAGCATCAAGAGTCTGTCTCTACCTCCCCAGCTCTGAGACCACAAGTAAATGCTACACATGTGGCTGTTGCTTTAATTTTTAAACATCCGTTTTGGGCTTGAAGCCTGGTCCTCATGCTTGCACGCCAAGCACTTTCCTGACAGAGCCGCCTCCCCAGCATTCGTCCCCTCTTCAGGTCTGTCAGGGCTCCCCACAGATGTGGACTTGTGTGGTACTTGTCTTTCCTCTGCCGGCTTCTGTCACTTGGCATGTTTACAAGGTCCACCAGTCAGGAGCAGCATCTCTTTCTTTGTGTGTATGAACAATATCCCATGTACAGACAGACCATGTTGCAGCACTAATTTCCCTACCTTTTACTAAGGTAAGGCTGTTACTAACCTGCTTCTCCCTCAGCACTCCCTGCTGCCCACATACAATGTCCTCCTTGTCTTCACTCCTACCCATCAGCCCAGCTCCCCACGCTCCAATATGGCTTCTCAGGCTGAGTTCTGTTCATTAGGACAGTCCCTGGGGCACAAGGATAAGAAGTGACCTGATCCTCACAGTTTTTGGACTCTGTATTGCTAGACTGTTATGACCTTGGACCTTTGGAACCTCCCTGTTAGAAATTAGGCCAGACAGCTGTGAGGGCCAGCACAGCCCTGCCCTGGCTTCTGACCTTCTCCCCATCCTTCTTGAGTCCCACTATCTGACATGGCTCAAGGATCACCTCTGCTGAAGACCTACTCCAGGACCACCCTGATCTCTCTGACATTGCTGTGTTACATGTTTCACTTGTGCTGAGGACCCAGTGACCCTGAACTTCTCGTTGGACGCTCAGAATGATAGACATGAGGCTTACCCAGAAAGTCATCAAAGGAGAACTTGTCATTGTCCCAAATCTGGAAGATCACACGTGCTGGGATCTTGCTCTCTGTCTTGTCAAGTCTCCAGAAGGCATCCTGACCCAGAGGAGGATCAGAGAAGCAAGGTTAGAAAGGTTTCTCCAAGTCTACAAACAGGGAAGTCCCTCTAGCCTATAAGGCTACAAGGAAGAGGCCATGGAGCTGTGTATCACTGAGGGTCATACTGAAGCCAGGTCTTATCAGGAAGACTAGAAAGTGTTTGACATTGCCAGGAGTGTGATGGCTGGTTTTAATGGCAACTTGCCACAACTTAGAATCACCTGAAATAAAAACCTCTTTTGAGGAACTACTGTCTACATGAGGTTGGCCTGTGGGCATGTCTGCTGGGGATTATCTTAATTGTTCATTGATATAGACAGGACCATTGATATAGGAGGCACCATTCCCTAACCTAGGTCCTGAACCTAAGAAGGAAAGGCAAACTTTCAGCTGAGAAACCAAAGCACACAGAGTATCCAAGGGTAAAGAACACAGAGTGGCAAGCAGGGACTCAAACCCAGTCGGTCAGGTTCCAGGGCCCCACTCTCAGCTCTAAAGTGGGCTTTGCACATGTGGTCTCTGGGACATGTGGGCTGGCAGAGATCATCGGGGTGCAACCCCAGCTGTCACTGAGGCAAGTCCCCAGATCCTCCTCCTCACTTCCCCAGCCCACCTCTACCTCCAGAACCTGCAAAGAAGTTTCCCTCTCCTGCTAAAGAGAAGGGCATTGCCCCTCATGGCATGCCTCCCATAGACCACAGGTTAGCCCTTTCTGGAACTGGGCTATCTTGGAGGTGTGGGGGTGAGTTGGCCCATGTGTCTAACCACTCTCAACTTGAGGGAAAATCACTGGGCTTCCCTGTTCACTGTGGCTCTACCTGAGCAGGTAGCATGTATAGGAAATACTTTGTGGGGCCAACCTGAGCCCTGAACCCATATCTCCTGGTACAAGCTGTGGGGTGAGAGCTGCATAGCCCAATCAACCAGAAGTGTCTGGCCCCAGTGCTATGGAGATGGTTGATCTTTACTGTTAACTTGACAGTATTTAGAATAACCTAGGAAACACACCTAGAAGGGTGTCTGTGAAGGTCTTGCCAGCAAGGCTTAACAGAGGGGAAATCTAGCCTCATTGCAGGAGACATCATCCCATGGGCTGGGTTCCCAGAATGAATATATAGACAGAGAAGAGGAGAACAGCTAGGTACTAGCATCCTCCCCACCCCACCCCCACTCTCTGCTTCCTGTTCTGTGGAGATATTAGCAGTCCCCTCACATTCCCCAGGTGACTATGGAGTTCCAGCACCATGCCTTCCCACCATGGTGGACTGTCTCTCTTTAAACCAGAAGCCAAAAGAAACTTTTCATCCCTTACATTTCTATCTGGTACTGAGTCACAACAGCAACAACACTTGTTAGACCTGCCATGAACACCTGGCCACCACAGTTACAAACACCTCACCAAGCTTCCTAAGGGGAGACCATGGCCAACTGTCCTCAAAGAGTGGCTGTCATGCACAGCCCCATAGCCTAGGCTTCGGCCTGTATGGAAGGAAAGCAGACCAAGGCTGGCCCTAGCCACCCCTCTCTGTTGCTCAGCTGCCTGGCCCAGCCTCCTGCAGGTGCCTGCTTCCTCTAACTAGCTTTTACAGCCAGCCCCAGGCTGCCTGCAGGGCCCAGCAGCCTCCATTCCTAGGCAGGCTGGTTTACGGGCTCATTACTGAGCCCGAGGTTCAAACGGCCCCTGGTGGGAGCAGCTGGTCAGGGGCTCAGCCTGGGGAATGAGCCCCCCAGGTCCCAGGCGCTCATTATGCTCCTGGCCTGGGCCCTTTTACTAGCTGTTTATTTGCAGGGTAGGGGCCTGCCTGCACGACAGGCCCCAGTGGGTGTGCTGGGCTCCAGGTGGGGAATAAGGCTGAAAAACCAGCGGTGGTTCAAAAAGGGGGGGATGAAAGGAGACCTTGTACTTTACGACAGTCTCGTCTGGTTAATGGGGTCTCTGGAGGGCCTCCCTGCCTGCCAGGAGCCCCAAACCTCATGGCAGAAGGCTGCCTCCTCAGCAGAGCCTGGGATCCCACAGCCTTTGCAGCCCCTGCCCTCACCTACCCCATCCTGCCCTTCAGACCAGCTAATCAGTGCCTCACTGTGGGCAAGCTCCACCCACCTCTCAGGACCCACCCCTAGAAGTGCCTACTAGCCCTGATGTCCTCATGGCTGTTTCTGCTTGATCCCGCCCTCCTGCATCCTTGGCATGGTCATCTCTTCTCTTCCTCCCAGATGTGTGTCCTCACTCCTCTGCACTCTACACACCTGCAGGCTCTCCCTTCTTCCACTGGGCCAATCACTCTCTTCCCCTGTAACGTCAACAAGTCATTCTGTTTGGGCCCCACCCTGACCCCAACACAAACCACCCAGCTTCCCTTTCTGACCATGGGTGCCAAAGCAATGCTGCCCCAGTTGTTAACCAGTATCTGCAACTGGGCCCTCAGAACTGCCAGGTGAAAATTCTCAGCTACCAACTAGCGTGCCCTCACCCCGCCCCTCCTCCACTCCCTCTGTATGTGCCACATGTGTGTGCATGGGAGGTGTGCATGGGCATGTGTGCATGGGCGTGTATACATGGGTATGTGCACACGTGTGCCTGTCTCTCATCATTATTACAGCTCCTCCTCATTCTCCCATCCACTTCAAATCACTTATCATAGTGCCAAATTCTCTTCTTCCTTCACCCAAGGACATAGTAAGTCCCTGCACCAGACATGACTGGCCACATTCCCCATTGTGGAAAAAATACTGTAGCCCCTTCCGTTCAAGCAATCAATGTGCATCTCTGCCTCAATTTCCCCACCCAATCCTACCCTCTTTGTAGGGCTCACTGAGCCCTGGAGATGATGCTCTGCCCCAGCCTCACCCTCCCTGTCCACGGCTAAAGGAGAGGTGCTCCTGCATTTGATGAGGGCTCTCAGACAGGCACAGTATCTGCTTATTATGGAAATAGGCTTATAATAGAAAGGCAAGAGCAAAACGTATAGAGAGCCTGGGCACTGCTGGACTACACACAAGTTTGCTGCTAAATTTGGCTTTCTTTCCTGGTGGGCCCCATTGCCATCTCTGGGTGGAAGAATCTACCCTTTAACCCTAATACATTTGTATTTTTCCCTTTGACAGTTCCTGAGTGTTTGGCGGGACACTCTGGTTTCTCTGAGGTTCAGATGAGTCTTGTGTTGGGCTGAGGAGGCTCAGAGATGAGATGAAGAGAATTCAGAGGGTGAGACTACAGCCTAGAGAGAGGTGTCACTGAGGCTGTGATGCTGGGCATATGAGCTACCCCTGACTAGAAACCAGACTAACAGGACCTAAGAGCATGTGGGCATGTGCTCTGGGGCAGGGGAACACCTCTGGATAGCCATTAGTGTCAGGAAGGAGGAAAGGCATTGAGAGCATCATTGGGCCTTCCTGGAGCCAGCATAGCTGGAGACCTACACTGCCCCATACCCATGTTGACCTCAGAGGGTAGACCAGGTGTGAGGAAGATGCCGCCACCCTTAGACCATTTCAAGACTGCAGAAGCAACACTCAGATGAGCCCTAAACTTGGAGCTGCTAAGAATCCAAGCCCCACCTCCTCACCCAGTCTCAGGCCAGGCCTGCCCTCAGGAGTACACAGCTGGCTCCACCCTCTGCCTCTGTAGTAGCCATCCTGAGTTTCCAGACTCTTCTGCCTCAGACTCCAGGTCCTTTCATGCGCTAGGTGTGTGTGGGGGGGAGTAATATAGGCAGTGGCAGCAGGTCTTGAACTTGGCTATGTGATAGGTGTGTGCTGTGTAGCTATGGATCACCCTGGAAGGTAGACACACGGGCCACAGTAATACTAGCAGAAAAGGAAAGAGAAGTGGGGTACAGAGATGGTGGTGATACCCCTGTGGGTAACAGAGACAGGGGTCACAGCTGCAGTAGAGAGAAAATGTCATGGTGTCAGCTGTAATGGTAAAGCTGGGGGGATCACGTTAGGACTGTGACGCCCCCAGAGCCTGTGCCCCAGGCCAAGGGCCACTCACCTTCTTGGCAACAGCACAGACTTGCTCGGCGGGCAGATAGTCGAAGGGAAACACAAACCTCCAGTTGAAGTTGCCCTCCCCACCCAGGGAGCGGTAGTGTACATCTGTCTTCTGTTTGTGTTCTTCAAATCCCACCATCCAGCTGGCCACACGTGGAAGAGGACAGTCCTCATTAGTTCTAAGGCCACAGACTACAGAACATTTCCCACATGCACCACCAGATGGGCAACCTCTACTTGGACCAGTGAAGAGTTGTGGAGGTGAAGGAACTTGGTAAGGGAAGCCCCAGGAAATCTCCACAGCCCCCACTACATACCACAGAGTAGGACAATCTAAGGCCTTAGTGGTCCCCAAAAGCATCGTCAGTCCTTGCCATTGTAGCTCAAAGAAATTTGAGGGAAATGATTCCCCAAAGGTGCCGACTCTGCTGGGAGACCCTCCTTGGAAGGGTGTCTTCACCCCCACGCCACAGCTCGGCCTGGGAGAGCACCCTGCCCCCCCACCTTTGGGAGCTAGGGAGGTGCCATGAGCTGGTTCAGGTGGTAAGCGATGGAAGCCTACCCTTTCACATAGATGTCACTCATCTTCTCCCCCGTGAGGCTGAGGTCATCTAAGATCACATCTTTTGTGTTCCAAATAATACAACGCAGAAAAAATCTGGCAAAGAGAAATGACTGGTGTCTGCATAGATATTCCAGGAAAGAATATGATGTCCCCAGTGGACAGGTCAGCTGTCCAAGGAGTCTTTCTGCCTACATGGCTGGACACTTAGCCAGACCCAAACAAGCTGTGTTCCAAGATCCCAGTGGCCCTAAATCTGTCCAACAGGCATACTTCTTCCCTCTCCCCGCAGTTGCTATAGCCCTTCTGCCTAGGCCCAGCTAGAGCCTGTGGTCAAGCCTGTTACCTTCTAGCTTTCCGTGGGGTGATGTTGAAGGGAGGTCCAGGCCGGCCCAGCACCTTAGGAAATATGTCAATCCACATCTGTAGCTTCCCCTGCAAAGACACAAGCAGTTTGTTCATGTTCACGTGCGCACACACACACACACACACACACACACACACACACACACACACCTCATTGCATCCACAGTTTGTATACACCTGCCTAGAGTACACACCTGGGGACCAGGCCAAAGGAACTGAAACTCAGACCTGCCTGCTTGCCTACCAGAAAGAGGCTCAGCACTTAGGAATAGAGGAAGCCTAAACAGACCGATATAGGACCCACTACAGAGGAAAAGATCACTGCCCTCCAGGCACAGGCTGCTCAGAGACAGTGATGTGTCAGCTGAAGTTCAGCGTGCAGAGAATGGTGTGTACAATGCCACAGAGGGCCATGGAGCCAGGATTTAATCGTAAGGACTCATGTCTCTATGACAGAAGTCACTTTCCCTGCCCCCTGGCCCCTGTGAACCTAGAATATTGTTCTCTCTCTCTCTCTCTCTCTCTCTCTCTCTCTCTCTCTCTCTCAAAATGTAAGAACAAAAGTACCTCCATTCAATAATATCTGTAAGATCATGAGGCTGGAAGACAAGAGACTTTAACCTGGGCTACTTTGTGGGGCTGGGAGCCAGCCTAAGACAGTGCCTGCTTCTCTCAAGGTCACTCTCGGAGCTTCCCCTGACTTTTCTCCCCTCTCCCCATTCTGTGCTGAGCCTGCTTCCTCCAACCAGCCTGGCTTGGCTGCCAGTCTCAAGCTTGTTCACCTGTGTTCTGAAAGGGAAGACCACAGCCTCTATCATTCCAGAGTCTGTGGATCTAGTCTGAGCCCTCAACTGGAGCTCAGTATAGGATGACCTTCTGGGACTAAACCAGTAACAGTGGCAGAGACATAGGGCACCCTTAGGTCAGGTTGAAATGGAAAGGCTTCAGATGCCCAGACAAGTCAGAAGCTAGGCCTACATGTGCCTATAGCAAGAACTGTCATTATTTCCCTGGAAGTAAGGACTAGGCCCCAAGAGCCCATGTGGACTACTGTATAAAGACATGAGCCATGGGGGAGGGGTGACCATAGAGGAGGTGGCTGCTCCGGCTATCCTTAAGACTCGTCCTACAACTCTACAGCCTATGGAGCAAGGACTTACCTGTTCAATATCTGGCTGCAGAGGGCTGTAAAGAGGCCGTGACTCCACATGCTCAGGGACCAGGCCTTGTTGCTGAAGGACATGCAGGGCTAAGCGTTCCTCCACCGGGCCCAGGTGTGGGTTTGGAAGTCTGCCAGCCTCTGCCCCAGAAAAAAAAAGTGGATAGGCTGTGAGAGACAAGACACCAGGGCTACCTTCCTCTGAAGGTTACGTAGAACTCTTGAGAGCAACAGGGAATCCCTCAGAACCACAGGCCATCCCACAAAGACGCACTGTGTGGGTCCTTATGCCTCGGTTGCTATGAGGGAAACATACTCCATAGACTCCTGGCTCTGAATACAGATTCCCTGTCGTTGTCCTTTCTACCAAACCTCTCCTGGGAAATTCTTCCTTTCCAGCCACAGTAACCTTCCTTGTCTGGCAAAGCCCACTCATCCACATTCTTAACGACTCCCATCTCTGAGCCCCAGCGACCCGTATCCACAAATGTGGCATCTCAGTGCTGCCAGAACGATGACCTGGCTCACATTAGTTGTTCCATGAATGGTAGTAGCTACACTCAGAAATCCCAGCGAACACTTCTACAGAGGACCCACGGGCCATGCACTGCTCACGTAAGTGTGAGCATGTCTGATCCCTAGAAGGACCCCAGCAACTGAATATCACCACCAAGCCCACTTCACAGATACGGACCCTGCAGAAGCCCTACACCTGGGCATCAGGGCAGCTGGGCTCCTACTCATTTAGAAAAGGTAAATACATGCTTCTTCTGCTTCCTGTGGGACAGCTCCTCCACTGCCAGGAGATGACGTGGAGACAGGTAGCACGGATGGGAAGGAGCCCACTCTCATGGGCTATTGGGTCACTGTTCTTTTGAGCCATGCACAGTCATATGGTGTGTGATGCAGAGCCAGGAGTGTGGCCTGCACCCAGCTGTCTGGTGGCTTCGGGCAGGTCATTAAGTACCCCTGGCCCCAATAGCTTCATATATAAGATGAGGCAGATGCTGGACCTCAGAATTTAATGACCTAGATCCCCTTGCTAAAGTTGCTAGCTGAGCAGCGGGTGCCCCCAGAGGAAATGAGGCTCCCCCTCAACCAGATGCACGTTCTTAATGGCTGAGCCTAGCTCAGCCCTGGGAGAGTCAGGAACACAGACCAAGGAGGAGGGGATGGGGCCCAGGCATCAAAGCCGTCATTTCCTTTTATAACCTCAGCACCAGCCCTGACATCAAACATCTCTGCAACAAGCAGGAGGCGCAGGGCCAGCTGGGCCTGTAAACACCTCAGGGAGTTGGAACTGCTCTGGGTGGGCGATGTGGGAGTGTGGGCATCTCAGACACATGGAGAGCATGTGGCGGGGCATCTCAGCTACTACACTGGGCAGAGCCCAGGGCAGGGACGGGATGTGGCAAGGCTGTTAGCTTCCCCCTGGATGCTTACATGCAGGGGGTTGGAAATGTTCTCCAAGGTCAAGCAAGGAGGTTAGTACAACTCAGTAAGAAGAGTTCCTCAGAGGTGGATATACCACAAGCTCCAACTAAAGTCTCACCATCAAAGCCAAAAGAAGACAGGCCCCTGACCTCAACCTGCTTCATAGTTGCCTGGAATCTCTACTCTAGTTTGCTTCCTTTGGCTGTGATAAAACACTCTGGCCAAAAGCAACATAGCGGAGTGAAGGGCTGATTTGGCTTACACTTCCAGTAGCTTACACTTCCAGGTTATAATCTAACATGGGGGGTAGGGGCAGTCAGCACAGGAACTGTACAGAAACCACGGAGGTTTCTGCTTATCGCCTCACTTGCCAGCTCAGGGTAGCGTGCTTTCTTTCACAGCCAGGGTCCACCTATCTTGACATGGTGCTGCTCACAGTGGGTTGATCCCTCATGCATCAAGACAATCTCTCACTGACATGGTCATAGACCAACCTGATCTAGACGATTCTTCAATTGAGGCTCCTCTCAGATTACTCTGGGCCATGACAAGTTGGCAATCAAGGCTAACCAGGACATCCTTGGATGACTTCACCATGGTTCTGGTCAGAGTTCTGATCCTGGCTCCACCCTGACCTCTGACTCACAGACAGGTACTCCTTTACTCGGGCTAACAGGGGGGGGGGGGGGGTGGTTGTCCACCTGGGTCTTTATGATAAGATGAAGTGCCCTCCATGGGTTGGGGCCAAAGGGCAGCTCACCTATCTCCTCAATGGTGTACTCCTTATCCTGAAACGTCACTCGGTCTGTCCGGTACACGGGGGCCTTGACCCTGTGCTGCTGGCAGAAGAGGTGGAGGAGCTGGGAGGGGCGGAGCTGATCTCTCCACTGATTTGGTCCAGAGCTGAGGGCCAAGTACAAGACTAAGATGAGACACTCCGGGGTCACAGAGCGAGGGGCTTTCAGGAGCCTTTGTACCCCACACTCACACAGCATTGCCCACGCTCTACTGTCACAGCTGGTGCCCTTCCTGAAAGCTCAGCATCTCCATTTCACTGATGAGGAAACAGTGTCCCAAAGAGCAAAGGACTGTAGCATGCATGAAACTAGAACTCAAACTCCACACACAGTTGCCCCTGGCAGCCACAGGACTCCCTCAGACCCAGCTGAAGCTTGGTTTTTGTACTGTCTTCTCCTCTCCTTCTTTCTGTCCTCTCCAATCTCTCCTAGGTACCCAGTGCCCTGCAGACCTCAGTTTGTGTCACAAGAGACTGGAGTCAGACATGGTGGTGTACACCTTTAATCTCACACTCAGGAGGCAGAGGCAGGTGGATCTCTAAGTCCAAGGCCAGCCTGGTCTACGGAGTGAGTTCTGAGACAGCCAGGGCTACATTGTAACCCTGTCTCAAAAAGAGGGGTTGGCAAGGCTAAATTGTGATAACATCATAGCCAGATACCAGATTCAAATTCTCATCTTCCCAGTTACAAGCTTATGTTTCCTCATCTGTTGAGTGGAAACAGTTGGGCTTCACATTGGATTTTAGGGGAGAACACCTGGGCTGGCCCTAGTGCTAAGAATCGGGGTGGCTGGCAGACCACTGGGAAGAAGCAACCAGCTCTGGCCACTTATACACAGTAGGTCTATGGGAACCCACGGTCAGCCTTGGGCACTTACACACAGTAGGTCTATGGGAGCCCACAGCCAACCTTGGGTACTTACACACAGTAGGTCTGTGGGAGCCCACAGCCAGCCTTGGGTACTTACACACAGTAGGTCTATGGGAGCCCACAGCCAGCCTTGGATACTTACACACAGTAGGTCTGTGGGAGCCCACAGCGAGCCCCGAACTTGGACAGCAGCCTGTTCTCCAGGTCAATGACCGTCTCCCCAATCTTTTCATCCTTGGAGAGCAGGTCATAGTCGTAGAGTGTGATCTTCAAGTCCTTCTCCAGAGGTAGAGTGCAGGTGAGTTCAAACATCCTGCAGAAGGGCCGGTGGCATCAAGGATACTGCAAACCCGATGACATCCACCCAGTGGGGATTCAAGGGGCAGGAGGGTAAGGGCAGGAGATTGAAAGCTGTCGTAGGGAGGTGACCCTCCTCAGGTCTCCTGCTGCTCCTAAAACAACCCGCCCACAGTGCAGCTGCATCGGACATGCCTCTATGCACTCTGCCCCTTGTCTGTCTCTGTCTCTGTCTCTCTGTCTCTGTCTCTGTGTGTGTCTCTCTCTCTGTCTGTGTGTGTGTGTGTGTATGTGTGGGGTGTGTGTGTGTTTGTGTGTGTAGATGTATGTCAGTATTTTGAAATCTGAGCTGACTGCCTGGTTCATGCACCCCATAATGAATAGACAATGAGATGGAACACAACATTGACATCTGTTTCTACCACAGCACCAGGAGACAGAGATATGAAACTCTGCTCCTGAGGCCATGACCAGGACCTACTTTCAGGAACTCCTAGGACGGCTTCCAAGATGGAATAGAAGGAAGGCTTACAGAAAGGGTCCTTGGGAAGGAGCTTCTGTGAAGCACACACACACACACACACACACACACATACACACACACGCCACACACACACACACACACACACACACACACATGCCACACACACACACGCCACACACACACACACACACACACATACACACATACACACACACACACGCCACACACACACACACACACACACACACACACACCACACACACACACACACACCCTCCCCATAACTACAAGCCCTGTACCAGCTGTCAGAGTTCACCAAAACTCTTCCATCTACCGTCCCTCATCTCCTAGCCATGGTGAAAAACTGTTTCTGGCTGGGACTCTGTCCAAAGTCTAAAGGCAAAGTGACCTCAACTTAGCAAGCAGATGCCAGTGTATGGATACAATGTGTTACTTGCTCCATGGGGAGACAAGGATTCCACGGGTGCTAGAGAAACAACAGCCAAAGGCCTCTCTCATCTCTAAATACAACTCGTGCCAACAGAACCCAGGAGCCACCCACATACCATAGCACTTAGCCCTCTTCCGCGGCTCTTAGTCATGGGCCCTGGCTACCTTGGCTACCTTCACCCCCTGACTGCCTACCACAGAAGCATGTGGGGCACTAAGAGAGCGACTGCTGGTGACTTGGCATCTGAGATAGATGGGGACATTATGGGACACTGTTGGAAAATGGGTAAGTCCTCCTAAACTCTCTTAGCTGATCATAACCCAGTGACAATGTCCTCCTTTGGACAAATGTACAGTCAGGTAAGACTGTAAGGGGAAGACTGTGGGCGAAGCATTGATGGGAAGCCTGTGCTATAGGAAGTGCACTGTCTGAGTGCTCATGTAGGTCTCTAGTCTTTGAGGTAACTGTTTCTGTGTTTAGCGAGAAGCTCCTGACAGGGTTCAAGCCTGGGCTCACAGACATAAATGATCCAAGTTCTGCCCAAGGAAATAGACACTTTCCAAGTGGTGGCAGCTACATATGTGAGCTATCCATAGCAGCCCCCCTACCCAAAACCCAGGGCACTTCCCACTTACTTTCCAAATACGGGCTCCAGGGTGCAAGGAATGTAGTTATCCTGGTCACTCACTGATTTCTTCCCTATGGAGATCTTGATGTAAGGGTCGCACTGGAAGATACAGAAATGCACAAGTAAAACTGGGTCAAGGTGCCTTTGGGGCTTCTGCTTTCCAGTGGCCATCAGGGAGCTGTGATGCAGATTGTCCTGTCAGGCCAGGGCCCATCCTCCAAGCCACACCATAGCACACCTTATCACACATACCTCACAGCCTACTTCACCCTGCCACATATCACGGCTGGACATGTCTTCTAGCCTCATCCCTAGCAGTGGGAAGGGGCACCTGAGTGTCCTCTACTCCTGAACCACTGGCACACAGGAAGAGGTGGGTGTGGTTAGACTGACTCCTGGCCCACTGGCATACAGAGAAAGCTAGGTGTTGTTAGACCCCTACCCTCATATACACAGACCATATATTTCTCGGCCAGGTTGGGGTCTTCTTTATTTTCAAGTGTCCTATTTCCAAAGATAAAAGGAGACAACAGACAGGGCTACAATTTTCCCACCTAGAATAGCCTGGGTCTGTCTTCTGGATGCTACCTCTAAGCAGCAGCAGACTTCCCACCATCCTGCAGGAGTATGACATAAGGAGCAAGGCCTATCACGGTGCCATAAAGACTTCAAGAACACAAGCCAGGATGACAGCCATGTCCTGGAGGCCATCTGTGTTGCTCAGGCTAAGCAGCAATCTGCATTGCCCTTGGGAGCACATAACTTCTCATCATTAAAAGGCAGGACCATGGTGTGGGATACCACGCTTCTACCCCCAACCTTGGAAACACATGTGGGGCCTAAACCTATCTAAGGGGACAAGGAAGGGCCCAGGCTCGTACATCTAAATTCCAACTGCCCACTCCTGCCTTGCTGCTCTCCCGCCTTTTCCAAAGCTCCTCTGTATACCAACTCTTCTCATTTAGATCTCCGTCCTCCATTTCTGACCAGAACTAAGATCTTTCTCTTGCTTTAGACATGAAATTTAAGGGACGATTTAAACCCAGTCATCCAGATAGGCGATATTTTATTATGGTATTTTGTGAGCAGGTGAGATGACTCAGAGGTCAAGAACTGGCTGCTCTTCCAGAGGACCCAGGTTCAATTCCCAGCAGCACCCACATGACAGCTCACAACTGTCTCTAACTCCAGTTCCAGAGGATCCAATGATGCATTCTTCTGACCTCTGTGGATACCAGGCATGTATGTGGTACATACTCACAAAATACCCATACACATAAAATAATAATAAAAATATTTTTTATAAAATCAGTACCAACAGACCATCAACATTGGCAGAACAAACCTTCCTGGTGACCCTCTGCCTCCAGCCCCACAGCCCACAGAAGTCACCAGGCCTGTGCCTCCCTCCTGGTACGACCTCCCACCCAGCACTTAAACCTTACCAGGCTCAGCCTGAACCTCTGTCCCACTTCACCATAGCCCAGTTCTATCTGTTAGTTAGCAGTCAGCTTTCAGATCTCCATCTATGCTCCAGCGCCCTCTTAAAGCCCAGCTTCTCCCCAGCCCGTGTCCCCAGGTCATGTTCCCTGGTTTACTGTGGCCTCCTTGGGACAGAAACTCTGTCTGCCTTCTACAAGACAGGCTTGTTACTGTTCACAGAAGACCAAGGGCTCCAAGAATGTTTACCTTGCCATTGGGGTCCTTGGGCTGTAAGTCAAATGCTCGGATGATGTAAATACGGACCAAGCATTCCTGGGGACCCTGAGCAGCCAGCTGGTGGAATTGTCTTGGAGGCATGGGGATGGCTGGATCTTCTGGGAGGGGATAAATTTTGAAGAGACCCTAAAAGAAATGGGGACTCGATTTTTATTTTTGTCACCATGGTATATAAAACAGTAACTAACAGGGCCGCCACTCTCATTTCTGAGCACCATCACCATGGAGACCATGTAGCCCCAAACCATCCCACACCACCATCCAATTCTGCGTCAGCCCCATCCAATTCTGGTCACCCCCAAGGACAGCAACAGCAGCACCATGGTCACTGTTGCCACTACCCCATTTCTATTCAGCCATTGCTGCAACCTCACAAGCCAGAGACAGACCTTAAATTCTCCGATGACAGATGGATCCTCTGTCTCCTCCTGAGTCCTGCCCCGGTAGAGCTTGAAGGTGTTACAAAAGTCAGACAGGCCTCCAAAAGCCTCTACATTCTCCAGCTGTGTGTCATAGACCTGTCATGGAGATGAGAAAAAACTCAAGAGCGAGTCAGTAGGGGGACAGAAGGGGAGAAGCAGGAAGGAGAGGGGAATAAGTCAGTGTAGGGGGAAGGGGGAAGGGCAGAGGGGAAAACAGTGCAGTAGACAGGCCCAGAAATTAACAGAGGAACAAAAGCAAGCAGCAGGGTGGGGTTGGAGAGTGGAGGAGGGAAGGAAAGAGAGAAAGAAATGGAAAGAAAACCCCAGGGAAGGGAGAGCGGGTAAGACGTCTATTAGTCTATTAGGATATAAGGTTTCAGATTAATCGAATTTTCAAATTATCTGATTCTCACAAAAGTGAATGTTTTTTTAAGGGATTAAGACTACAAACATGACAGGGCAAGGGTGGTGCATGCCTGAAGGCAGAGGCAGGCATATCTCCATGAGTTCAAGGCCAGCCTGGTCTACAGAGGGAGTTCCAAGGACAGCCAGGGCTACACAGAGAAACCCTGTCTCAAAAAACAAACAAGCAAACAAAACAAAACTAACAAACAAAACCATACTATTTGGTATCAGACTTCACTGTTTAATTGGATTCCAATCTCTTACAATTAACATGAGTTCTTAAGGTGAAAAATGCCTGCTTTGGCTCTAAGTTCAGTCTAGTGTTATATTGCTGTCTCAATATTCAACAAATTGGGTTTATGTTCTCCTCTTGTCAAATTTTGTATTTTGTTTGTTTGTGTTTGTCCATTTGTCTGTCTGTTTGTTTGTTTGTTAAGTGCAAGCTCGGTGATAATAGTGTATGCCTTTAATCCCAGCACTGGGGAGGCAGAGAAGCAGGTGAATCTTTGTGGGTTTGAGGCCAGTTTCATCTACATAGTGAATTCCAGGCCAGCGAAGGCTCTACAAGGACAAGAAGGGGAGGGAGGAGCCAAAGTAGAAGGAACACTTTGTAATGAGTGACTGGTACTACACGCACTGGTAAGGCAGACACTTTGGGTCTAAGGTGTACATACATTTTAGATTCAGATAGTCATGTGAATTTCTAGTTTCATATTTGTTTTCCTAAATTCCTTTGTGGTGTTTTCCCCAACCTCATCCCATTCTTCTCCTCCTCTTCTTCTTCCTCTTCCTCCATCACCCAGTTTTAAGTAAGATTCTCCTCCCCAGTGTTTACCTTGATACTGTTTGCTTAGAATCTACTCACATACATAATTTTCCAACTTGACCAAAGCTCTGCCCTCTCCATTTACCCTCCAACACGACAGTTACCTGTGCCTCTCACCTTGCTGACTTATCATGGTTACTCTCTCTCTACATCTTCATGAGAATGAGGTCTCCGTGGTCTTGTTACCCTGGACCTCCCATGTCTTTACTTCAGTTCCAGGGGACAATGTGATCACAACTCCTCTGCTGTGCTCTTCCCAAGTCCCAGCGGGTTGGCCCCAGGATCCATCCATGGGAGGTGCTGAACCTCCTCACCAGCTGGCTGTTGCCTGAGTACTTGGCAGGCAGCATGAATGACCCTGAGATCCTGCCCCCTGTGTGTCACTGTCAATCCTATGTGTGCTGTTTCAGGGACTCTGGACTTTTACAGTCATTGAAGTCACTGTGATTTGTTTTCTATTTTAAATGGCTTTGGTATCTTCAGGGGCAAGGGAACAATAGGTCTGACCACCTGAAGAACTCCTCTCAGCTTTGAAGTATAGCATGCGTCCTAGTCTAGACTGTGTCTGAAGCTGACCAATCAGGGTCAACTGTCCTCACTCACAGTAGATCTTTTCAAACCATATATTAAAGTCTTGTTTCACAACAGTGAAATTTGACTAAATGATTACATGTTGCTGTGTTTAATTTCACTGTTTGGGGTGTCTCTGATCATACCTGTATCTGGTCTCCTGTCCCTGGCTACGACATCTGTCACTTTCTCTGTGTTCCTCAGGACTTTCCTCATGACTACCAGATCTATGCCCAATTGTGTTTTCTGTGTGGTCATTCTGCCCTGTCTATATTTTCAAGATTATGCTTTCTTCTCTCTCACAGACCCCTTCCAGGTCATGGGTCTTGTCCATTCTTGGTTCCTTCCTCCATAGCAAAACATTTCTTCTCTGCTCCCAGGGAAGACAGGTCTGGTAGGCACGTGTCCTTTTTTATTGGTTTGATTTCTACTTTCTCTTCTTTTTTTCCACTTTGTAATTTTGGATTAATGCTATGCAATTACATTTACTAACCACTAAGTGAGCTGGCTTTTCCCAGCCTGGCTATTTCCTTCCTTCCCACTATGGAGGCACACGGCCTCCTACAGACATGGCTCCTCCATGTCTCTCCATCTTCCCAGCGCCAATGAATCAAACCAGGCTTAGGCTTCTGTAGTCAGCCTGACCTGCCTTCAAAGCTCCTGCAGCTTTGGAGACAAGGGGTATACTCCCTACCTCGTGTTGCAAGCACTTCGTTCTGAAACTATTTTGAAAATTTCCAAGTTAAAGAGAGACAGCGACAGACATCACCGCCTACCCCTGCCCTGTGCATCCACCTTCTGTCTGACATGGTTACCAACATTCCCCCTTTTGGAAGAACAGTTTCACTGGACTTTGTGAGAGCCCTGTCCCCACGAGCTACCATCATCCCTCATCCCATGGCCTCTGCCCAATCTCAATTGTCCTTGAGCAGCCCTTACTTATATTTTGGAGTCTGTAGCTTTTATTTGTTTCCAGCTTTTCTGAAAAATGGATTTTGTGGGTTTGAATGATTTCCAAGAGAAGAGGGGAGAAATGCTGACTTATGCAGCTGTGCTCATGCTGGAGTCCGAATGAAAAACTTTGTAGATTCCCAACTGGATGGACTTTTTGTTTAAATTTATTCATTTCTCGATTTACTGCACTTTAATATGTCCTGACTGGGCTCTGTCCTGGGTAACTTATTACTAACCTAATTTGTGATCAGGCTTTGTAAATGTGCTCTGAACACAAGGAAGAAAATATATTCTTTATTCTTTATTAATTTTGTTTTCCTTTTTTATCATTTTTGTTCCCTGTTTCATGGCTGCAAATTTAGCATTATGTGAAGCTGTAGCTTAACTAGCTGTAGCTTTGAAAAAAGCCTAAGTGTGGTTCTGTTATTTACTGTTATGTATTGTCCGTTTGGTCAAGGAGGGAGTAACATTAAAATTCCTTCCTCACTTTAATAGCTGTCATTTTGAGATGCTACTTTGTCTACATATTCCTAACTATTTTTTTCCCTGAGCATTTCAAAGTTCTGGGGGTCTTTACTTGGGAAATATATCGTTTATTAAAGAAAAAACCACTGTTTTGTTCTCTGTTTTTTACTTTGAATTCTACCAGATTCCCTTTATTTACACTTACCTGATTATGTCCTCCAAAAGCTTGGTTTTTCTCCCAGTCATTCTATTCCTTTTTTTTTTTTTTTTTTTTAAGTGTCTTTTAAGGAGAGCGCAATGGATTTTGACTTTTAACGTAGACTAGAAGTCCTTATTGCTTAGCATGAGAGTTTGATCCATTCTTGTTTATTAGGAAAGCTAATATGTTCTTCACTTTTCCTGCGTTCTTTCTGATTTCTGATTTTAACGCATTTTTACTGTGCACCATAATTTCTTTGCTACTTAGGCTAGAGCTTTTACCCCTTTGCTAGTGATTGCAATGTATAGTTGTTTCCTTCCTCTGTAGAGAGGTAGCCATGTGTACTCCTCCCTCTGCCATACTATAAGCTGGTATTGTTGGTAGCAGTGGTTTTCTTCCATTTTCTGATATTAAAGAACCAGCATCCCTTCCAGGTCTAGCTTTTCCCCAGAAATAGTTTGGATGCCTTTGTTCTGGAGAGCCTCTGCTCACTTGGCAGCTGCTGGGGACCTCCTCGGAGAGGTCAAGCTGGAGGCCGAGTGCCAGCTCTGCATCCGGCATCCTCCTGAGGAATGAGGGGCCGGGGCCTCTGGCCACCCTGGCAGATATCTTCACCCTTGCTTCCTTTGTCACATTTCCTGGCATGGCCACGGTACCACATGCCAGACCTAAGTGGCCAAACCTTCTTCCTGGTGTGCAAATAGTTCTGTCTGTCTGCCCAGCCTCATACACCCAGCCATAGAGCCAGATGTACTTGCTGCCTAAGGTGCTTCTGGGCTCCTGCAGCTTCCAGGAAGGCCATTCAGGACATCGGGTACAGCACACCAGGAGACTCCAGGGAACCTGAGGGACGTGGCCACTTTGTGAAACTACCCCAGAGTCCCCACCCAGGGGACTCTGAAGGCAGAGGGCCCAGCCCACCCCACCCCAACTAGCTGAACCTTTTCCTAGTCCAGCCTCTTGGCAACACCCCCATCTCCTAGCCTGTGCCCTGTGCTTGTTCTTCTAGCCATGAAAAAGCTGTAGAATACAAACTCGCCCTCATTTAGAGTCCAGAAAAGATGCTCTAAATCATATGATTGTACTCGAGTTTCCGATAAAAAAGAAATAATTTTCAGGTAAGTGTATCCCATGCTATATTTAAACTATACTTAACATTAAAAATCATATATTGTATCTGACATTGGATGTAACTGGCCACCCTACAATGGAGACAACATACACCTTGGGGAACAATTTTTGAGTCATCTTTAACTATCTTTCTAAAAACTAGTCTACCTTGAAAAGGTATAATTATATTTGTAGAATTGTCTCAAAATACCAGAAATTGGAGGACACATCTCTGTTTTTATCCACAGAAACAAAGTTTAGCATCTTAATTATACTGCTAGGTAGCTTCTCTCTTGCCGGGGTCAAAGCATGGAGGTCAGAGGTATATTCTCAATTGGATTTCACATTTGATCTCACTACAGAGGTCCTACTGCAGAATTGTTTTCCAAAGCCCCCCCCAAAGCAAGAGAAGGGCACCACAAACCCCTTGGCACCACCATGGTTAGAAACGGCTGTGATTCACCATTTCAGTAATTCTTTACTTTGAAAATCTGTGGAAGGAAGCCCTATTTTCCTTTCATTGTTTAGGGAGAGAAAGCTGAAATGGCATTTTAAACCAAACACTAAACATTATTTCACCTATAAATGTTACATTTTCTCCCTTTTCGATCTTTTTAGATTTATTTATTTATTTGGTGTGTGTGTGTGTGTGTGTGTGTGTGTGTGTGTGTGTGTGTGTGTGTGTGTGTTCACTCATGCCACAGCATACACATGGACTTCTATTGTAAGTCCAGGGACTCACACTTGGGTTGTCAACCTTGGTGGTAAACACTTTTACCCATGAGCCATCTCACGACGTGTTCTATTTCTCTTTCATCCCTTGCTACCAAGGATTAAACCTAGGTCCCCACAAATGCTGGCCAGCACTCTACAGAGCTCATGCCACAGCCATCACTTGAGTATTGTCAATTCTGTCCCACAAATACCTTCTTGCTTACTCTTGTCCACAGTGATTTCTTGTTCTAAGTTCATGCTCTGAAGTGCAGTGGTCAACTGTTCATAAGACTCAGACTCATGAGAACATCTCTGTCTCCTACCGTAGTCCCCACTGCTCATCCTGAACCTGACAGCTGCTAGTCTGTGGGTACATTCTGGAAAGAGTTCTTACCTTCAGGGTGTCAAAATCCTTCTCCAGGTAGGAACCACACTTTTCCCTCTCCCCGATAGAAGCAAAGAATTTGCTCCACCAGTCAATGAACTCCTCCTCCTGAGCAAAGAGAAAGACAGAGAGGGTTTAGGAGACCATCTGCCAATCAAGGCCTTCTGAATGGGATTTTTCCTCTTAAGGCTTCAGGCTGACCTGGATCCCAAGGCCTGTCTACAAGTAATTATGATTAGGAGGTGAGTTCCAGGACAGTCAGGACTGTTACACAAAGAAACCCGGTCTTGAAAACAAACAAACAAACAAACAGGGGGCATGGAAATCGGGGAGCCAGAAACCTCTGATTTTCTGGGGCAAAGGCCATGCAGACATTTTGATGGTGGTGAGCAACTGAGGCTCAGCTCTGGCTCCACCCTAACTCCTGCTTCCCATCAGGCCTTGGGCCTTTCTTGTCTTTCTGTGAAGCAGGCATAACCACAGTGGCATCCCAGGGATAAACTGGCTGAGGTCCAGGATATGCAGAGCTCTCTGCAGGGAGGATGTCAAGAACACATTGCCTAGAAGTAGGATGAGGTAGAGCCAGGGCAGCTCAAGAGCCAGCCCATCACTCTGCTTTCTGCAGTGAGAACCAGAGCATAGACTTCTCAAGGTGGAATCAAGCTAGAGTCCCGAAGGTCGGCAAACATTTGCTACATGACTTCATTCACAAGATGTGTGGGGAGCTAAGCTAGCAGACAGGAAGCTGTGACAATTCACTCTGCCCTTTCTGTCTTCATCAGTCATATTCACTGGGAGTGGCCTGCTGCCTGCCCCACAAACCTCCATCCACACCTTCCTGCTCAGTTCTTGCTTCAGCCCTTCCCCAGTTGTGTCCTAGGGTATGCCTCTCCCTTAAAGAATCAGCAAGTACCCTCAAGGGTCTGTCCCAGAAACCTGCCTCTTCCGACTGAAACCCAGCCAATCTAGTGAGAAGAGCTAAGAACAAGAAGTCTATAGAGAACATTCTGGAACCATGACTGAAGGCTGAGTAGGAAATTTCCCAGAAGCTGCATTCATCTATGTGGTGAACTGAGTCTCTGTCATTAAACATGAAAACACTTGGTTTTCCTCTAAGCCAAACCTTTTAAGTTCCCTCTTTTGAATGGACCAGGCCAAGGGCCCAGAAAGGCAGTGAGGATACCAGAGGCACCTAGAGGTCCAACCTGGAAGTGCGGTCCTAGCGCCCCCAGTAGGAGCATCAGCATGGGGCTGACACTTACCAGAAGGATCTTCTGCAGCCACAAAAGAAAAAACATGGTCAGATGGGCTAATGTGCAGGGAGGCAGAACTTCAGGACTTACAGTGCTCCAGAAGACAATGGCACAGCGCAATGCGAAGAACTGCTGTAGCACGCGCCCACATGCGTGCACGCACGCATGCGTACACACACACACACACATACACACACACACACACACACACACACACACACACACACACACAGACTCACACTGAACACACACAATGACCAGCACACAGGAGATAATGCTTACACAGTCACGTCCAGTGGAGATAGATGTGCCGAATCATCCATGTACTCGACAAAACCCACAGGGAACACACAGGCTCACAGAGGCAAGCACACAGATGCTGTGTGAGAGGTTGCAGTAGAACCCTGTACCAAGAGCTTATTTTCTATCCCAGGTTCTTAAAACTTTGACTTGTTAAGTCAGGCAAGACAGGCAACCAACCAGTGTGCTTTGTACAAAGAAAAGACAGAAACACAAGAGTTGTGGAAAAGATAGTAAATATATATTTCTCTATCTTTGAACACACACACACACACACACACACACACACACACACACACACGGCAGGGTGGGGGTGGAGAAGCTAGGAGACAGAAGGTAATAACACCCTCAACAGTGACACTCAAGTAGACAGGCTTTGTGAAAACTAAAAACAGGAAGTATACCTTTATTTCTGGCACTTGCAGCACTTAGGAGGAAAAAAGCCAAAAGCAAAGCTCAATAAAAATTCAGAAATAAACTCACGGTGGTCACCTCTCTGACCATTCAATAAAGCTTAAAGTTAATAAGAAACGATAAAATGAAAATCCCAGGCTGTTAGACATTTAAAGACACGTTCTTATAACCCCACTGAGTCAGATAAAGCCAAGACTAAATCCAAGACACCCAGGTTGCAGACAGGCCCGTATGCATGGAAAACTCAATTTGAAATGCTCTCACTTTTATACAAAAAGGATGAAGATAAATAACCTGATATTTTATGAAATCAGAAAAAAGCAGGAAAATTATAAGCAAAATATAAAACATAAATTTAAAGTAAAGTTGTAAGGGAATGAGTATATCAGAAAGAGGAATGTTGCAATTAATAATTAATCCCCTCAAAAATGAGATGTATATTCATCAAACTAATTTCAAAGAGTAAATACACATTGGCAACTGAAAAGGTGAAATAAAAAGACATTATGGGGAAGAATAAAGTGGGCCTAAATCCATGACAAAATCCTGAAAAATCCAAACGATGGAGGAGATTTTTCTAGAAAAATAGGAATGCCAGCATCAATGCAAAAATAATAGGAAACCCGAAAGTGAGAGCAGTTTCAAAAAATACCCTCCAAGGAAGCATCAAGCAGGGGGAGGGGGTTGTCTGGAAGAAAGTTCTACCCGTCTTTAAAGAATAAATTATTCTTTGCTGCACAGCACAGAAGGAGAAAGAGAAAATAGGAAAAAGTTTCCCATTCATTTTAGGAAGCAAAGCCTAACAAGTGTGGAGACAGGAAGGGGAGGAGTCTGAGTAACTCTCCTTCCTGCCAAATGTGGAGACAGGAAGGGGAGGAGTCTGAGTAACTCTCCTTCCTGCCAAGTATGGAGACAGGAAGGGGAGGAGTCTGAGTAACTCTCCTTCCTGCCAAGTGTGGAGACAGGAAGGGGAGGAGTCTGAGTAACTCTCCTTCCCGAGCACAGACACAAAGACTCCAAATGAGCAGATTGCCCCAGCAGACCTGGTGAGCTCCAGCTGGATCATTCTAGAACATGAGAATGGCTCACTGGAGATGGCTAAGAGTCCTGGGCTAGGTAAGCTGGTGTGCACCTGTAATTCCAGCACTCTAGAGGCTGAGGCAGAAGCATTTCCATCAGTGTGATATCAGCCTGGGCTACATGAGAACCCGGCTGAAGGGAAAACAGAATTGAGGTAAAGTGATGATTCAAAGGTTAAGAGCACTTGCTGCTCTTGAAGATGACCCGGGTTTGGTTCCCATCACCCACAAGCTAGCTTACAACCATTTACAGTACTACTTCCAGTGTATCTACCGCCCTCTTCTGGCCTCTTCAGGCACTACAAATATGTGGTGTACATGCACACATATACGCAAACACTCATACACATAAAATAAAAATAAATCTTTCTAAAATAATATGTAATAAAACATGAATTATATAACCTTGTTTTAGTATAAAGACTAAACACAAAATATTCAGTTATTGCTTCTGAATGAACAGACTATTAAGTATTTTTATTTTTTTCTTATGTGCTTTTGTGAAACACACAAAGAATCTTGGTTTGTTGTTGTTGTTGTCGTTGTTGTTGTGTCGAAGTATTCCTTGCATAACTTTTTGAAAATTGTCTTTGGAGGTTTTTAAATGTTGATTTATTAGTGTGTGATTGAGAGAAAGAGAGGGGGAGTGCAATAGGTTTCAAGATGACATTGTTGAGTTGGTTGTCTCCTTCCTCCTCTACCTACATAGGTTACAGGAATCAAACTCAGTTCCCCAGGACTGTGCAGCAAGTGCTTTACCCACTGAGCCATCTCACTGACCCTCCACAAAACACTGCTTTCAACTTACATGAAGAATAGTAGTATGCTTCAAAAGACACTATCAAGAATGAGAAGAGAACACTGGGCAGGATAGGAGGGAAGGGTTTGCAAATCATACATCTGACAAGAAACTGTATCTAGAATTTGTAGAGAACTCACACAACTCAATGATGTTTTGAATACAAAAGTGGGCAAAGAGGGCTCAGCAGTTAACAATTTCAGACTACAGCCAGGCAGCGGTGTTACACGCCTTTAATCCCAGAACTCAGGAGGCTGAGTTGGAGGCCAGCCTGGTCTACAGAGTGAGTTCCAGGAAAGCTAGAGCTACACAGAGAAACCCTGTCTCAGGAAAAAAAAATCATACTACTGTTGCAGAGGACTCAGGTCCAGACCTCAACAAGCACATGGTGCCTCAGAACCACCTATAACTCCAGTTCCAGGGAATGAATCCAGTGTCTTCTTCTGATCTCTAAGAACTCTTACATGTAGATGGTGCACACAAGCTCACACAGAGATACATAAATAAAACAATAAAATAAATCTTTGGAAGTGGACAATGGCCTTAAGATTACATTCCTCCAGGGAAAACACACAGCAGCCAATCAGAAAGAAAAACATGGCCACTGCTCACTCTGTCATCATGGAAATGCAAACCAAAACCACAGTGAGAAATAGATAACACACTGGGGTGGCTGTCCTCAGAGACAAGGGTAATACAGTGCCAGTGGGGATGGGAGAGCTGACAGGAACATGAACATGGCAGACAGTGTGGAACATCCTGACCATTCTGAGAAGTGGCAAGTGGTGTGTTCCATGTGACCCCATTCTGCTCCTGGGACACATCCTAGAGAAATGGAGATAATGCAGACTTTTTCATAATGGCCACCAGGTAGGTATGACCCAAAAGTCTGTCTTCTGAAAAATGTTGTACACACAGCATATGGAAACAAAAAGAAATGAAAAACTGATGCATGCTGCAACCTGGGTTGAACCCTGAAAATGCGCTAAGCAAAAGAAGCTAATCACCAAAGACCACATATTGCAAGATTGCATTTGCGTAAAATGAAACCAAAGCAGAGCAGTGGCTGCCAGAGCCGGAGATGGTTGGAAGCTACAGGGAGCCAGTGTCTAGAATATTGAGCAGAATATTCTAAAATGGACTGTGGGGATGACTGTACAACTCTTTAATACACAGGGGTAGGGGATCTGAGAGTCACCAATCTGTACACTTCAAGTAAGGGCTTGTGTTGACACAGACATCTCAACAAAACTGTTAGAAAAAGGAGACAACTGACCAACCACAAGCTTAGAAGCTATCACTAAAGACAAAAGTAGAAATCACAAGGACTTGTTCTAAGCAAGGAAGAATTAGGTGGTGTGTGGCCTGACAGGTGGCTCAGTGGCTATAGGTGCTTGCTGCACACACCTAACTCCCTAAGTTCAATTCCCAGAACCACATGAAAAGGTGATACAGTGGTGGGTATCTGCAAACCCAGCAGTCCAATGGAGAAGTAGGAGACAGAGACAGGAAATGACTCCAGATGCTCATGGACTGCCTAGCTAGCCTAGAGCTCACAGTGAGGCAAAACAAGAGAGATGCTGATTCAGCAAGGTGGAAGGCAAGAAATAACTCCAAAGACTGTTCTTTGACTTCCACATATATGATTTGGCACTCAAGTGTCATCCCCCCCACACACACACACTAAATTTTAAGAAAAGAATTAAAGTATTGTTTTCCTTTGTTTTCAACAGACAAGCAGTTGTCTAAAGCTTGCTGCACAGTCAGCTTCTTCTTAAGAACAAATTCTTGTTCATTTTGCTTTGTTCTGTTTGAGACAGGACTGCTCAATGTAGCCCTGACTTGGAACCCGATATGTAGCCATGAACTCACAGAGATCTGCCTGTCTCTGCCTCTGCCTCTCCAGAGCTAGGATTAAAGGGATATGCTACCAGGCTCAGCAAGACCATCTTTTGTTGCTGCTGCTGCTGTTGTTGTTGTATTGGGGCAGAGTCCTATGTCTAATAGGCCAGACTTAAATTTGCTGTGAAACAAAAGTTCACCTGGAGCCCCTGATCCTCCTGCCTCCACCTTCCAAGTGCTGTGATCATAGCTATGTGCCATCATTGCCGGGTTTATATACAGTGCCTAGAATGGAACGCAGGGCTCTGAGCATGATGGGCTAATGCTCTACCTACTGAGATCCACCTCCAGCTTTGTCTATAATTCTTGTCATTCTCTAACACACTCAAGCATGCTTATAAGATCAGTGACTCATGCTCCACAAGCCTAGAGGAGCAGTACCCAGTGGCAGTTCCTCCTCTGTCCCTGATCCCCTTGCCTGTCCAGAACATCAAAGTGTGGTCCTGCCATCTTCCTGCCACATCTTCTAGCCTTCACCACTGGTCCCTCATTCCTCACTCAGAGGTCCTCTGAGTATGCCCACATTAGTTATCCAGCCCCCTTCTCTTCTATAGGTGCTTTCTCAGAGTTCTCCTCCGGTCCTACATCTTTAAATAAAGTGAACATTAATGGGTCTCATGGACCTAAATAACTCTTCCAAAGTCCAACTGCCTGGAATCCATCTGCCACTGAATCTTTAATGAGCCTCTTTAATGCTCTGTCATGTCCAGTTATCAGTAGGCCACTGGCTCCTCCTGGTAAACGAGCTGTGCCCCTCCTTCCAGATGCTCAGACAGCTTTAGACTTCTCTCTCCATGCCCTCAGCATCTCTCAGACCCACATCTACAACAGATTTAGGATCTGCCGTTCCCCACCCCATCCCATTGCTGCTACTCTGGTCCAGCCTTGTCCCCTCATATTGGTCTCACCTGGACTCCCATCTCTCCTTTTGCTGCCATGTCCCTAAATCCACTCTTACCACCACAGTCCTATAACCTGTAAATGGATCCTGGCCCTCTCAGTGCAAAGCCTCCTGATGTCTTAACATATAAGCTAAATAACATAAAGCCTTTCCAAGAACCTCACAGGACTCAGAGGTAAGAGCTTACAGCTTTCTCCTCACAGGACTCAGAGGTCAGAGCCTATACTCTCTTGGTTTCTCTTGAAGAACTTCCATCAACCTGAGAGGAGGAATCAGCAATGCCTATGACCTCCTCAGAAGACCCCAACTACAAACCAAAGTATGTTTCCACCCAAGTTCACCCTGGGGAGCCAGGGAGTTTCCTGGGACTGCCTACAGAGCATCAGTGGGAGGATCCTCCATGTTCAGAAGCATGGGTGACTTCAAAGAAGCCGCACTACAAAGTCTTCACCCGGTGTGGATGGCCTCATAGCCCTTTCAACTAAACTTCATCTAGCACCTCCCAAGACCCCCAAGAACTGTGTAATTAGGGAAGAATTGCATCCAAATGGCTGAGAGGAGCAACAGAACTTAGGTGGAGGCCCAGGGGCTCCTTCCCAGCCCCTCCTTCAGTGAGGAAATATCAAGTCAGCAGCCCCACTCCCAGTGGCCTCTTGCAGGTAGGTAAAGCTGATCTAATGAAGATGGCATCTGTTCTGCTCCAAGGACTGTGTTCTACAACGGGACTCCATGCCCACTTCCTTCCCCTTCAAGCCTCCAATGTACTCACAGCCTTTCTCTTCTGTCCTCTCTTTCAAACTACAGCTTCCTCCCAGCAATTTCTATCCTCCTTAAGCCCCTTTGTCTACACAGCTGTAATCCCCAACAGACATTAGCATGACCTCCCTTGGTCTTTATTGTTGAGTGTCTTCTCCATGAGGGCAGAGTCCCATAACTTGTGATCACATGGTCAATCTCAACTCTTAGATCAGATCCTGGTCACAGCTTGTATCTTGGCAAATATTTGACAGGTATATGAATTCTCAGACATCGGTGGAAACAAGTGACAATCCTTGGTTTCAAGTACCCAAGAACAGATAATGTGGTATCAAATTATTTATTATGGGTTTGGGGATGTGGCTCCATTGGTACAGTGCTCGCCTGGTTCTGCATGAAGGTTTAGTTATGCTCCCCAGCACTGAACAATCCAGGTGCGGTGCTACACCCCTGTAATCCCAGCAGTTGGGAGGCCAGGGAAGGAGGATCAGGAGCTCAAGATTATTCCCAGTTCCATAGTGAGTTTGAAGCCAGCCTTCGATCTATGAGACCTATCTCAAAAAACAATAGTAATAATAGGTTTAAGGAAGCATTTTGTCTGGCCACCTCTCCTCCATCAACTAAGAAGGTGGACATGCAGGAAGGAGAGCACAGAAGCAAGGACCAGAGAAGCATGGTAGTTCAGACAAGTCATCCTAACTCTCTCCCCTCCACGGACTACAGGATTTGGTAATACATAGCTAGACTGATGGCTCCAGAGGGACTGTGCCAGGGCACTGGGCAGGAAGCTGCATGGATATAATAAAAGAAAAAGGCCCTTGGCACTTCCTGCAGACCTCAGAGTGGCATGGGACATTAAAGTGTCACACACTCCACAGCTAAGCCTGCAGGTTAGGAGAGGAGGGAAGAAGGATGGAAGGGAAAAGAAAGGAGAAAGACAGACAGACAGACCTGACCAGATTGTGGAGACTAAGAGTAGATATCAGCAAATACAATCTGATCCATGCATCCCAAAGTCAGAGCCCAGAGACGCCAGGGTAGACTTGTACTGGGAAACAGGCCACCCTCCCTGGAGAAATAACAACATCAAGAAAGTCCAAACCAGAATTTAGCCACCACCCCCCACTCTAGGGTGTGGAGGGGAATAGTAAGCCCGAAGTGACTAAGTTTAAACCTAAAATGCCTAAGATTACCGGGGATTTTCTGCCATTAGGAAAAAATGAGAGCTCAAAAGGGGAATTAAGTTGACTTACAGAAAATAAAGTGATATTTTTAACACACATTCATGGATATGGCTTGAAAATATCATTCCTGCCATTACCCTAGCCTGGCTTCTGTTGGCATCATCCTAAGCCCACTTCTCCCTTCGCCTGCCAAGGAAGTTCCAGAATAAGTTAACGCATCCTTGAGGTGAGCCTTGCAGGTCTCAGCCAGATGTCCCACCCCCACACCCCAGCAGCTAAGTCTCCAACACTGACAGAAATGCCCCTCCCTCAAAGGGAGAGAACTAGTCTCATGTCCTTCAATGCCAAATGTGCCCTGGACCTCATCTGGTAATAGCTAACCTAGGACCACAGCAAAGAGGAAGAAGAAAGGCAAAGACTGGTTCCTAAAGCATCATCTGAAGCTTGAAGCAGAAGTCTGACCATGGCCTCTGTGTTGTCCCATGCCCAAGGTTGAAGGCCATTCATCTTTCCACCAGTCAGAAAAGTCAGTCTGATCAAGGCATAGACTGAAGTCTCTTGGATCTTAACTAATAATCAACCTTCAGTTGTTGAACAAACAGAGCCAAGCAATGAAGACAGTCAGTCTAACAGGCACCCTAATCCTCCAAGAACTGAGTCAGCATGGCGTGGTCCAAACATGTGCTCTCCATCATCACCTCAGTGCCTGATGTCTTTCATGGCCATGGCAGCAAAAGTCCTAACTCTTCTTGTATGGTCAGGAAGTGGTAACTGGGTAACAGGGCAGAACCTCTGATACTGGGGATGGAACCCAGAGCCTTGCACATGCTAAGTGCTCTAGTACTGAACTATGCCTCCACACACACACCTTTAGCTTACTTTTATTTTGAGACATGGTCTCACTGAGTTGCCTAGGCTACTCTGAAACTATCGATGCCAATATCTCAAGCTCCCAAGTGGTTGGGATGACAGGCTTGTGCCTCCTGCTGCAGCTCATGGGCAGAGCTTCTCTCTCCAGGAAATCCACTTGAATCAAAGAAAAAAATCTATTGGCCAAGCTCATTCACCACCAAGACTATAAAGTTAAGCTGGAGATCACTATGTAGAAGCTCATGCCCTCTTCTAAGTGAAGCAATAGACTACTGTTTATAAACTTAAGTGAACATCCCAGACTACACAGAAAGCTAGTCCTGTCTTAGTGAAATGGTTTCCTGTCAACTGGACAACAGGGAATTGTGAGGCTCTGTGTTGATGTCTGAGAAATATTCTGAGCCTGGTATTGGTTACCATGATAACTGTTACTGTTGACAATGCAAACACCCCCAGTGTTGATACCCAATTTTGCTAACTCGAGTGTGACATCTTCATAGCTCAAATGATGACAGGGTGTCAATTAATTTCCTGAGGTTAAAATAAATAAATAAATAAATAAATAAAAAATAAAAAAGGAAAACTTGCTCCTGACACAGAACACAAGCACACATGTGCCATACATGTCCTTAGACTGACAGCCTACACATATCTATCTCACCCCGTGCACACTAAACTACTCAATACCCCCCAAACCACACAGACAGGTGCTCATATCCTGCTACCAATGACTCAGAAGAACTCTACACACTCATAGCAAATATCAAGTAAAAGGCTTGGGCTTCCAGCCTCTTCTTGACACTTCCTGGATAGTAGCCTTCTTGTCGGTAGAAAGATTCCTACGCTATGCATCTGCCTTTAAGCTGAATCAGCAGAAGGTGGGAGAAGGAAAGACTCAAGTGCTTGTTTTTCAAGGCCCAGTAAATATGTACACACGAGCTTCAGCAAAGACAGGGCCCAGCCATCTGTCAGTCTCTTATAGACATAGTCCCACATGAGCAGGGAGCCTCTGGGGAACCCAGGATTTTGGACCATATCCATATGAGAACACAGAGAACTAGACTTGCTAAGTACATTAAGTATGACTCAGTAGGGAACCCAGGCTCACTATATACCCCCCCCACACACACACACACTCTTTAGCTTATTTTTATTTTGAGACATGTACCCCACATGGGTGAGGAGCCTTCATGGGACTCAGGCTTCTGGCCACATAGGTGAGGGGCTGGAGGGACTCAAGGCTGCTGGCCACAGGAGTGAGAAAGCTGGGGGTACCAGGCTTCGGGCCACATGGGTGAGGGAACTTGGAGAAGTTGGGTTTCTGGCCACATGTGTGAAGAGCCTGAGGAAACTGAGGTTTCTGGACACATGGATGAGGGGATTGAGGGAACTGGGCTGTTAGCCATTTCCAGACTCAGGAGACTAAATTGGGCATTTGGCCTACAACTTGGCTCCCTGAGGGTATCATGCAGAATGCCTGAGAGAATGGAATCTATTCGGTGGGCTGAGAGAAAGAAGATTCCAGATGAGTCTTCAATCCTCTGAAGAAAGCAATGCAACATCTCTAATTTGGAATCTGTGATGGTTCCAGAAGAGCCTGGGGGACGTGGGAGCTCACCTAACCTTCGTTCTGCTTATGGGTACAGTTTTGCTTAACAAGAGTTCCAGCAAGCTACTTAAGAGAACAACTATTTTTTGAAGGCCTTCCCGGGACTGCAGAAGCATCCATCAAACTACAGACACTAATATTAGCCATCTTAAATTCAATTTAAAAGGGGTTTGGGGGGAGCTCACTCTGTGCCAAAGTCAACCCACTTTCGAGTTACCGTGTGCGTTTTCATACGCAAAATCACGTTAGCTTTTCAAATCTTTGTAGAACTTGTTACTGGGTTCTGATTTCCCATGCCTCGGCTCCTG
Source organism: Uromys caudimaculatus (assembly GCA_028551405.1). NCBI lineage: Eukaryota > Metazoa > Chordata > Mammalia > Rodentia > Muridae > Uromys > Uromys caudimaculatus. The sequence goes on from CM052700.1 coordinate 58,313,141, forward strand.
TAGAGATGTGTCAAGACAAGAGATGAGGGGTGAAGCCTCACCAAGAGCTCCCAAAGGAACCTTGTGTTCAGCACACAGGGCTGCATAATTTCCAAGTGCCCAGGCTAGGGACTAGGCCATTTGCAGGACCAGATAAGAAGTCATCATGCTAAATACTGGTGTATGCTTTCTGGCCAGTTGGTTGTCAGGGAAAGATGTGAACATCCCTGTAAGAAGGAGAAGAACCTTTTTCTATTGAGGGCAAGTAGGTCCTTCATGTCAGGGGAAATACCCCTTTGGGGAGGAGGGTGCTAGCACAGTGAGGGCTGGCTGGAAGGAGCTAGGGCTGCCTCCTCCCTGATCGGGGCCTGGAGTCTGCCAGACGTTTCACCCCAGGCTGTCCCCCCTGCAGTGTGCATCGAGGGAGGAGGGGTGCACCCCCGAGGAGACCACAGGAATGCCAAGCAGGGGAAAGGCGCCCCGAGCCAAGGGCTCCGGCAACCAGGATCCAATATCGGTGGGTGACTCCAGCCCCCGTAACAGGAGAGACCGTAAAGTATGTGCTGGGCTTCCCAACCCGCACACACAGCAAATAACCAATTACTCCAAATAGCTAACAGATTGTGGCTCCGACTTCCCTCCCCTCGCCCCCACCCCACCCATGCCTTCACTTGTCATTTGATGGGCGATTTGTATTTGCTCAGAGAAAATGAGAGAATGAGTCACAAGGAAGACCCAAATGACACCAAGGACAGGCATCAAACACCTAAACAGAACTCACTGGAGTAAGGCGAGCAGGCTGCATCTGCAGCATGGACAAAGGGGATATGGTTAATGGCAGGAGACTCTGCAACTTTCAAATGTCTATAGTGGTCTGCATCCCCAATACCATGAGTGCATATCCTTAGGAAACCTACATCCATCTTCCTAAGCTCATAGATATAGGCATAAGATAAAAAACTATGGACGTAGGGGCTGGGGAGATGGCCAATCAGTAAAGTGCTTGTCTTGCAAGCATGAAGATCTGAGTCCAATCCCTAGAACCCATGTAAGAAGCTGGGCATGGCAGCATGCCTGTAACCCTAGTGCTGGTGGAGACAGAAGGATCTCTGGGCTTGCTGGCTGGCCAGACAAGGTTCAGTGAAAGACTCTGTCTCAAAAAAGAAGAGTGATGGGGAAAATGTCTGTCATGGACCTATGACCTCCATATGACACATGTGCGCGTGTGCACACACACACACACACACACACACACTAAACATGGTTAAAGTTGGCTCTCAGTGTCAGAGGCGTGGCCTTGTAGCTTGCAGCTCGGAGACAAACTGCCTCTGGAAATGCTCCTTGCTTGTGAGCGATGCCCCGTAACTGATTGCTTTGGTCAAAAAACATCTACTTCAAAGTCTTGGGATAAATTGATGTCGAGACTCATGAAGCACAATAAGGCATTCTCTCCACACTTGGAATAGAGGGAATTCAGGCTGTCCCTGGAGAAAGTGACCTTGATCTAAATGAGAGCTAGGTCAGGACAAGGAAAGGCAAAAATCGCCTCAATAGGAAAGAATGTCCTCTCATGGAGGACTTACTGCTAAGCGAGAAGAATGTGGAGATAGAAGATGAGAGAAGCAAGTGAGCTAACTTGAAAGAGTGGGGAAAGAAGTCGGCCTTGAATACTGATCACGTTTATACACATGTCAGGGAAGCGAGGCTCCAAGCAATAAAGCTGTCTCCACTTTTGAAGAGAGATGTGTCGGCCATTCTTGGTCAGCTCCCATTAAATTTCTTGCCTACTCCTAAGCACAAGTTGTCTCTCTACTTGCTGAGCCTACAGGGAGGCCATGAGCTAGCCCAATGTCCAGAGTCTCCTGATCCAAAGGTCATTGTTCTCTCTGCAAATGCAAACTGGCATTCTTCATGTAGATGCTTAAACAATACAAACTGTAGAGTCTACTCAACCAACACTGTAGGAAGCTTCCCCCAGTAATATCCCTGCCCAGATTGCCTTGTGTAGAAGGTCAGTCCTGCTTTACTTAGGAAACTCTCCCACTGGAGTGCATTAGCAAGGACCTGTGGCTCTGACTTTGCTAGATACTGCTGGCTGCCATAGTGAACACAGTAGTCTTCGGCTCACAGAAAAGCCCATGGTAGGTGCTTGTGGTTCTGGGTTCCTCCTCATTTCTCCAAGCCTGTTAGTTTCCCAACTGGCAAAGTAAAAGTCTAGCAACTCTAAACCATCTCCATCTCTTTTTGATCTGAGATGGCTTTTTAAAAAAGTCTGCGCCTTCGCAGGCAGAACTTTCCTTAGGTTCTGTCTTCCAGTGCTCAACAAGCAAGAATGTCCCCCTGTAAGGCTAAGCAAATGACAGGAAGATGGTCTTGGGGGTCTAAAGAAGGAAACAATCTGAGGGAGAAAAAAATGTTTCCCCAAGCCAAAGAGCTGAGGCTAAACCAGAAGAAAACAAATGGTTTTTGTTTGTGTTCGTAGGAAGATTGGAGAAGATACCACAGACAGGAAATCAGAGCGCGGGGTCCTGAAGGAGATATAACCTGCTTGATGGAAAACAGGACTGTCAGACTTAAAATTGAAACAGATTTCAATTTCCAACTAAAGGACAAACTAGACAACCAGAGATGTCTTCCCGGCAAGTACATCACACCAACTGGCATCTTTAAAGCCTTGGTTCACTCTGGAGCTGATGAGGGTGTAAGGAAAATCTTCCACAGTGAACAAGAAAGGAAAAATCTGGAGAAATGAGGAGCCAAGTGCATACTGACTATGGGACCCCAAAAGCCACGGCTGAACATTTAGTTTTAAGTGAATCTGGGTTTGTAGTGTCTCCAGACTTCTGGTAAAAGTAAACACACATCGTCTCTGGAAGAATGTGACTTCCATCCAGGCCTCAAAGAATTCTCAGATAAAGTTCCAAAGAGCATGAGTTCACAATCAAAAAATAGTGAACACATGAGGAACAGACACCACAAGCAAGAGCCAGTGAGGATCAACCAACTGCAGAAGCAGACCCGTGAGAACAGAAAGCAGAAGTGTCAGAAATAACATGCGAACCAAAGGACTCTCCAGGAAACAAAAGACAGAGAGAGGCCTTCAAAACTAAACAGACTGAAGAAGAAAGAACATCCAAAAATAAAAAATGTAAGCCTTGGATGACAAACTTAGTAAACTGGGTTAAATCTCAGATCAGAAACAAGTAACATTAAGCAAATAGAAGATGCATCTTCAGAAATCAGCATAAGGATAACATCAAGAAATGAACACCAGTGCTGGGAAGATGGCTCAGTGGTCAGGAACTCACATGGAGGACCCCAGTTCAGTTTCCAGCACACAATTAGCCAGACCTCCCTTATCAGGGGGATTCAATCCTTCTGGCTTTTGGGGGCACCTGCACTGCCATGCACATAACACAAATAGGCACATATATTTTAAAAATACAATAAATCTTTTTTTAAAAAAAAGTATTCCCAGGGCTGGCAAGATGCTCAGCAGTTAAGACTGACTGCTGCTCATCCAGAGGACTCAGGTCTGGTTCCCAGCACCCACATGAGATGGCTTGCAACTGCCTATAGCTCCAGTGCCCACTCTTCTGGCCTATGTGGACACTTGCATGCATACAGATACACACACATGCACATACATAAGTACTTTTTAAGAACTTTTTAAAAAAAAGAAATTAGCAGAGTGAGGCCCAGTTTCTGCAGGAACCCTGGGTGGTCATAAACTGAAGAAACTTAGGCCCTTAACTATGATTATGCATAATTTGCATATAACCTACACATAGCCTCCTGCATACTGCCAATCACCTCTAGATTACTTGTGATGCTCAGTGTGAAGCAAATGCCACATCAACAGTTATCAAACTGCATTGAGTGGGGGAAACGCCTGTGTGTGTTTGCCACCGGCACAATCGTCTTTTAAATATTTTCAGCCGGTGTTATTTGTACCTGTAAATGCAGAAGCCACAGATAAAGTGTCAGATGCAACATGCAAATTCAGTTGGCACAGAGGGTGGAGATGGTTCTCGGCGTGTCCCCTCAGAGCTCCAGAGGGAACGCTGGGAAGAATAGAAACAGCCTTTGAAGAGATGACAACTGAGAACTACCCAAAACCAGGGAAAATGGAAAAGTCTTCAGAGTTAGAATGACAGGGTCGCAGCTGACGCCAGTCATGGTGTTGACAGAAATAACATTGGTGAAATGGAGTCCTCAAAATGGGGTGAAATAAAAGCATCTTCAGACAATTAGAAAGTGGAAAAGCCTAAAATAAACTGGCTTCCACGTAAGAGTTTCAACAGATTCTACTTAAAGAAAAAGTAAAATGGTAGGGCAGAGGCTGCCACACTGAGGGACTGTTAATGTGAACTTAGCTCCGAGAAAGCTGATTACTCAATAAAATAAAAGCAGGCTTAAATGTGGTTACAAGATAGAGCTAAAATGCCCAACGAAGCTGTGAAACTATCGAGAGAGTGGTCTAAGGTCATAATCAGACTCTGGAGAAGCTGTGCGTGTGAACTCCATTTAGACTTTGCCACGTCAGAAGTGCAGGCTACAATTAAAATCAGGTGAGTGTGATGCACACGTGTAATCCCTTTATTCAGGAGGCTATGGCAGGAAGAGCTCAAGCTAGGACTAGCCTGGGTCACCCAGTGAGAGCCTGTCCCAAACAACAAATAGAAAGAACTCTACACCAGTCACTAAAGGAATAAAAGTGACACACAACCTTATAAGGGCAAGTGAGAGGGGACATGAAAGGAGGGAAGATCCTTATATATTGAGAGAGGGGGCAGAGAGGGAAAGAGGGAGGGGGGGAGTGTGTGTGTGTGTGTGTGTGTCTGTCTGTCTGTCTGACTGGCTGACTGGCTGGCTGGCTGTCCTGGAGATGTCACTCATTTGTAGAGTGCCTGTTTGGCTTGGTCAAGGCCCTGAATTCAATCTTCAATACCAGGGGAGAGAGGGATGAATGAATGGAGGAGACAGGGGGATAAAGCCAGTTCAAAAACAGAGAATGCAAGGGGAATGATGATACAATTCTTTAATCCCAGCTTTTATGAAGAAGAGGCACATAACTGTGAGCTTGAAGCCAACCTGGTCTACTTAGCAAGTTCCAGGTCAGCCTGGCCTATAGCCCTGTGTACTGTGTATAGTAAAGCTTGTGTAAAAAGAAAAAAGAAAACAAAAATCACAAACTGCTCTTATGATCCAAGTTAAGTTCAGGTGGCTCACAAAGCCCTGTAACTACAGTTTCTGGAAATCATACGCCCTCTGCTGGCCTCCCTAGGCACCTGCACTTGTGTACACACACACACACACACACACACACACACACACACACACACACACACACACATACACATAGGAGGAGGGGAAGAGGGAGAGGGGGAGGGGGAAGGAGGAAAGGGAGAGAGAGAGAGAGAGAGAGAGAGAGAGAGAGAGAGAGAGGAGAGAGGGAGAGAGAGAGAGAGAGTTTTAAAAATAAAACTAAGCGATCCAAGTTTGAATATCACATTAACAGAGTATTCTAAGTGGATCTGTGACCTGTAAAACACATCTGAAGAATACACATTCTTCAGGCTTCCAGAAGACAGTTATAAAAATGGACCTTTTTCTGGGCCATAAAGGTCATTTCTAAGTATTATTACACACAGACTCTGAACCATAGAACAGCTAAGCTAAGCCAATATCAACAAAAAAACAGAAAGATAACTTAAAATATAATTTAGGATCTTCCAAAGTATTTTTAGACAACTCAGGTATCAAAATGAAATAACAGAAATAGGAAAATATTCAGAACAGAAAAATGGCAAAAAATACTACTTGCCAAGTCCTGTGGGAAGCATAACACAATACTTAACCGAGAATTTTATAGCCTTCAATGTTTACATAGAGGTTAAAAATATAATAAACACCCCCAAGTGGGAGGGAGGAAATAATAATAATAAACTAATCAGCCACAAAACAAGGAGGCAAAACAGAAGATCGACTGGGAAACTGATTCCGTGGAAATGACGCAAACAGTCTGACAAAGTCTGACTAGAATAATAAAATCCGGAAAATGGAGGAGACACGGCTAGAGGGGGGAGGGGAAGAACTAGAAAAGCCAAGAGGACATTACACAAAACGCTAGGCCAATATTTGGGGAGGGAATGGATACATTCCTATAAAATATAAATCACCAAAAGTGATTCACCTAGAAGGAGAAAATCTCAGAGGTCCTATAAAGGTTCTTAAAATTACAACAGCAATTTAAAATATCCCAAGAAGAATGCCAGGTCTAGACAGCTTTACAAGTGAATTTGTCAAACACAGGCAAAAGATGATGCCAGGCTGACTGTTACCATTGTCACCCAGGCTTTATACTGTGACTGTTACCATTGTCACCCAGGCTTTATACTGTAACTGTTACCATTGTCACCCAGGCTTTATACTGTGACTGTTACCATTGTCACCCAGGCTTTATACTGTGACTGTTACCATTGTCACCCAGGCTTTATACTGTGACTGTTACCATTGTCACCCAGACTTTATACAGTGACTTTATACCTAGACACTAAGACCTGGAGGACTAAAAGGAGAAGTTTCAAGCTGTTATCATTCCCCAAAACTGGTGCAAAAAGAAATCCTGGGGCAGAGCACATGCCTTAAGACCCAGCACTCAGGAGGAAGAAGCAGGCAGATCTCTGTAAGTTTCAGGATATGTAAGGGATACAGCCGGGGATATGTTAGAAAAAGAGAAAGAAAGAAAGAAAGAAAGAGAAAGAGAGAGAGAGAGAGAGAAAGAAAGAAAGAAAGAAAGAAAGAAAGAAAGAAAGAAAGAAAGAAAGAAAGAAAGAAAGAAAGAAAGAAAGAAAAGAGCTAAATCTCTGCAAATGGAATCTGGCAATGCAGGAAAAAAAAGTCTTGACCATGTTGGTTTGTTTCAAACATACGAAGCTGTTCCTGAACTGAAAGAAAAGGAAAGTAAGTGAAAGTGAGTCACATTACCAGACCAAAGGAGAACAGTCACATGACCATGAAAATCACATGACCATTTCATGGGATCCATGAAAAGCCTTCGATGAAACAGCATTCCTGATAACAAACGTTAACGATCGAGTTGTCACTCACCTCATAAGTTTCATACTCCTTGATGAGCCAAAAATATTCATTTTTTTAAAAAATAGGAACAGAAATAATACTTTCAAAAATAAATCACATAACGCATCCAACTGTAGGCCTAGCCAGTATAATAAGGCAAGAAAGAAAACAATAAAGATAAAAAAAAGAAACCAAAAAAGCATAACTGATTAATCATAAGTTATGTAACTGCCTAAAACTTGAATCAGTAAGATGAATAAGAGACCCAGGAAAGGTTTTGAAAATCAGACCAGCATAAGTGAGTACCGATTTTTACACACAAGTCACAACTAACTGGAAATGTCCAACAGAGCCAGCGAGCTATGCATCGGCAGATGAACCAGTAATGAAAATGTGGTACATCTGCACAGTAGCATTTTTATTCAGCTAGCTATAAAGAAAAACAAAATCATAACACTTGCAGGAAAGTGGGCAGATCTGAAACGTATAATACCAAGCAAGCTCAGAAAAACAAAAACTGCATGTTCTCCTTTATATGCAGATCTAGTATATAATGTACGGGGGGGGGGGAGGGAAGCACACGTGGGCATACACACACACACACACACACACACACACACACACACACACACACACACAGTGGGGTGGGCATAGAGATTAAAAAGAAATCAGTCCTCATGCCGAAGTGACTGCTCAATGGTAGAGGCAGTAGAGGCAGGTGTGGAGAACACTCTGGGAGCCAGTGTAACTCTAGCATCGAAACCTAATCAAGACAGCACAAAGTAACATGCAGAAAGTCTGAATAAGTATCAGTAAGTCTAACTCAAATGATATGATAGAAGTCTCTTTCCAAATGTCCCGTTGACCCAGATAGCAGACGCCAGTGCCACAGCTGAAGACCTATAGCTGCTCTTGCACACCCTCAGAAGCTCCCAGCAAGCACACTGTTTGTGACCACAGTCAAATGTGTCTGCTTCCAACCTCTTCATGCCAGCTGCACCAATGAAGCAATGACATAAATATGACAAAAATGTAAAATTTGAATTTTAATGCTTTCAGCTTTTTTTTTTTTTTAAGTACAAACAAAGCGGCATAAAAATGGCAGTCAGATCTTAAATTTTCAATGGACTCTACACTCAGATGTCACACCATTTCATTCCTCTCAAACATTAATAAACAAAAGGCTAAAATTCATAGATAGTGCATGCTGGCTGTGGCTTTAAGTGAAATGAGGGCATTTGGTCCATCCAGATCCAAAGGGAGCTTGACTTGTGTCACAAGACCAGGAGATTGGCACACAGAGTGGGGAACCTGCATGTCAGTGTTTAAGGTGAAGAGTGTCAATGGTCCAGTCTAACCCACCTTCCCCATCAGCCAGCTGACCACCTGTGTGTTAGAGAAGAAAGTTTCAGCCTTAGAAAGCTATGGACCCTTGACAGACTGAGAGACCTGGGCTTACCCCAGGAACACGGGATGGTTATGCTTTATATAATCAGAAATAATGTAAAGAAAAGTATCATCCTGATAGATGCTAAATGACACTGATAATGACGCTGATTGAACTCTTATACCTACTATTCCTTTGTGGGTGTATTGTGGGGAAAGTTATACACACATGTATGTGCAATTAAGTATGCAAGCCATGTGCTCACGTGGAGGCTGAAGAAAGACATTAAGTGTCCTGCTCTACCACTCCTTACCTTGACACAGGCTCTCTTGCTGAAGCCGGAGCCTTGACAGTCATCAGCCAGCCCCAGGGATACTGCTCTCTCTGCTTCCCACACCCTCCACACAGGTTATAGGCTCACATGGCTGTGCCTGGATTTGTATATTGGGGCTGAGGATTTGAACTTGGGTCCTCATGTTTGTGCAGCAAGCACCCTTACCCACTGAGCCATCCCCCCAGTCCTCATCACAATTTTGAGCTATTAGAAAACTATCTGTAAAAGACAAAATCTTGACAAAGCCAAGACTATCAGCATGAAACAGCTAGTTGTCACCACTATTAAAAGAAAATAATAAGCAATTTTCATTGATTAACGGCCAAATAACTTTTCTCAATAACACCTCTATTATCAAACATTATTCTGAAATGAAATGAGTAATAATAGAGTTCCAGGAATATTAGGAATAAAGCCGTGCTTGTTTGAACAATCTTATCCATCTAGAAATTTTCTTAAATCAATAAGGGTTAAAGAGGGGGGCTTCGTAATGAGACAGTTGCGATGTGTAAGCTAAAGCGCTGTTCCTGAGCTGGGGTGTAGCTCAGTGGTACAGCACTTGCATGCTCAAGGCCCTGGGCTTAATTCCTGACACAAAAGGGGGGGGGCAAAGGAAAGAAGAGGAGGGGAGGGGAGGGGAGAGGACAGGAGAGAAGGTATTTCCTGGTAAGAATTATAATAATAAAAAAAAGAGATACTCCATTGATAATAGTAGCAAAGGCCACAAAACACCTAAGAATAAATTAAATGACTGTATCTACAGACAGTAACTAAGTCTGGCGATGTAAAGGGAGACCACAGTAGGAATTAATGAATCAAGTGTGCAGTGCTGAGTATGTTGTACTTCACGATGCTCCATGCAACATTCAGCCGTACATTTAAAAATAGTGGGAGAGCATTCACATTGTATCTTTAAGCTTTTTAATGCATATTATAAGAAAGGGCAGTGATTCCAACATTGTAAAATTAAAGGTATAAACAAGTATAAAATAACATGAACACATCTAAACAGTTTTAGCATTGAATGAAGATGCTGATAGCTTTGGTTTTTTGTATGTTCACAAAAGGTAATTCAGAGAGAAGCCTGCACCAGGTAGATCAGCAGACAGAAAGAAAGTAGCCCTACTAGGTACCACACTGCCCTACTAGGTCCCAACCATCTGGACTCAGAATATATCAGGACCACAGGCAGTCCTCAGTCACACCCACACTCATGTTGTGGGAAGAACAGGGAAGGCTAGCCTGCAGCATTTGAAAAGACTTCCTAGGCCCAGGCCCCAGAGGGCAGAGTTGAAGCTAGGGACCTGCCTGCTTCCTCTGGCCCTAGCAGCCACACCCAACCCCAGCCCACATGGGTAACCAGGACTGAAGTAAGGTTCAGGAGGGCAGGAGACTAACCAGAGCCAGAGATTTCTAGGTTTGCACCCCAGAGCTTCCTCCCACGCTCCATGACCGACCGCACCAGGATCAAGAAGGTCTCCTCTCCTCCCTACCCTTCCTTCTTATTCCCAGATATGCAAAGAAAATCGAGCCAACAAATAGTGAACAATACATACATGAGGGCTGGATGGAGAAGGCATCAGGTTAGTGGGGCCCAAGCTTGACAGCCCATCTGCAAGCTACAAATTAAACATGCCAGTTAGCGACAGGAATCGGGGTGAGATTTGAGGCCCTGTGAGAGGGAAGGTTGGCCAGTTCTGAGGAAGAAGGGTTCTCCTATGCTCCCGCCATCCATCCCTCCTTCCCTCCCTCCCCCCAGGCACCCTCTGCACCAGTTGTGGGAAGAGTGTGCTATCCCCAGTTGGACATGCCTGGCTCCATGGCCCAACCATTTATGTGACCTTGGACAGTTCCACAACCTCCATGAATCACAATGACCCAGAGCAACAGCGAGTGGTGAGTCAGAGTTTGCATGTGATGAAGGCCTTGCCAGCCTAGTTTGGTCTCCTACTGCTGTTTTATTTTACAGCCTTTGCTGCCACACTTGAAGGTGCCACCTACTTAACCGCTCTTTCTGCCTTTCTCAGTGTCTACTCCGGAGACATTTCCAGCCCCCACCACCACTCCATTTGCTCTTTCTGTCACTAACATGCCCATACCCGCTGGGCAGGGTAGCCAAGGAAGGGCAAAGCTCTCAGCTTCCATCTCCCAGAAGCAGGGCACCACATGGCTCCCCAGACCTACACAAAGGAAGCTGAAGGAGTTTCATAGTACAATCTTGCTGTCTGTCCTAGAAATGGCTTCCCACCATAAATCCTCACTTGGCATCTTAATAAATCCTCACTTGGCATCTCGAGGACTATAATTTGATGTCTTATAGGAGAGTCTCAGACATGCTTAGAAACCATGGCAGGGAGAGAGAGAGAGAAAGAGAGACAGAGACAGAGACAGACAGGGAAGGAGAGAGAGAGAGAGAGAGAGAGAGAGAGAGAGAGAGAGAGAGAGAGAGAGAGAGAGAGAGAGAGAGAGAAAACAGGCCCTGCAACATGGGAAATGGGAGGTGAGACTGGAGAAGTCAGGGAGCACTGGGGACCCACAGCCACCAGCACCAACCTCCCTCTTCAGTGATCCAGAAGCTCCAAGAAGACACTGAAAAAGGTGAATCTCAGTCCAGATTCCCTTCCTATACAGGAGGAAAGGCTTAGGGCAGAAGTACGGAGAGGCCCTTTGAGACCTGGAATGGGCTTTAGACTCTTCCTTCTGTGGAGAAGGCATCACTAAAGAGCTCCAGAGCCCAAGTGTAGGAAGGCAGTAAGATTAAATGGTAACCAGCCACCAGCCAGGGCTGCTGGCCAATACTCCGTACAGTAGAACCTTCCAGAATAGACTGGTGCGTGCCACCAGCAGACCCTAGATGGCCAAAGATGGCCCCGTTCCTCCCCTTCTTGCCCTGACCCTTCAGAGGCCTTGGTGTTATTTTGAAATTGTTCCTTTTTAGAGAAGGTGAGAGAGGGACGGGCAGGTCACCAGAGCAGAAGGAACACATGTGGCTAAACATAGCACCAAAGCCCTGTGCAGCTGCAGAAATTACACGTTCCCCTTGGGGCTGTGGCCATAATTTGGTGCTCCAATTCTGGGGCTGTGTTTCCACCTTCATGGCAGCCTTAAGACTATAAGTGGAGCAGTGAGCTCCAAATTAGCCTGAGACTGAGAGCTGCCCACACCTCAGCCCACCATGGGAGAGAAGGTCCTCACCACCTCCTCAGGGCTCCTCCATGCCACCTTCCAGGTGTATCCTCAGTAATACACATAGTGCACACACATAGTACCTTACCACATACACACACCTCGCCACACACACATACCTACCACTGACATATCAACACATACCTACAATAAACATACATACTACCAGACCACATACACACACACCACCTCACCACGTGCATACAGCACTCCACCACACCCACACCAACCTTACTACATACATACACATACTACTTCACCTCACCTCACACATGCATACACTTTACCACACACACACAGCACCTTACCACATGCATGCTACTTCACCACATGCACACACACACACACACACACACACACACACACACACACACATGAAAAGCCTTATCACATATATACCTCTTTAATGCACACACATATACACAAACCATCTCATCACACACGTGTGTATACATACCACATTCTCAGCTACAAATCTAAGACCTGCCTGGACTATATACAAACACACACACCTCACACATATATACCCATACATACACCACTTGTACACACACACATACAACCTTGCTATGTAAATACACATTTCATCTCCCCTAGATGGTATGTTCCTTCCAGATGGTATGTTCAGTAAGAACAGGACCTAGGCCGCCTTCTATCAAAGCAGGCTGGTCCCTCTTCCTCCTCCTCCTCCTCCTCCTCCTCCTCCTCCTCCTCCTCCTCCTCCTCCTCCTCCTCCTCCTCCTCCTCCTCCACCACTACCACCACCACCACCACTACCACCACCACCTTTTCCCTGCCACCTCCCAACCTAGGCAAGGCCAGCTTTGCCTATGTGTTACATGTCCAGGAGCCCAGCTCTTGACCACCCACCTCTCTGCCCACTGCTCCAGAGTGTCCATGCGCTCACACAGAGCACAAGCCTAGGTCTGGTTCTTGCTTAGGCCCAGTCCTGGTCTGCTTATGTGAGGGTCAGGAGGCAGTCTAGCCTTGACTTCTTCACTCTGTTTCTGGCTGTGTTTATAGCCAACAGGACTAAAGCAGTCCCTCCTTATCTAAGCCTATGGACACTGAAGGTGGCACACAGAGAACAGCAATCTTGTTGGGAAGCCCTGCACAAACTTGTAGCTTAGACAAGCCTGTGAAGGGGGCAGGAAATAGGAACCAATGGCAGTGGAAGTGGGAGGCAAGCCAGGGATTGGAACTCACTTAACTACAAATAACAAGGAAAGTGAAGGACAAAGTTGTACTGACATTATCATAGAGCCATCTCAAATTTTCACTCAGGTTTCTCTGCTAGGAGACATTCTTCCTCAGATTCATGCAGACAATGGATAAGTTTTCTGTCTATTCATACATACATACATACATACATACATACATACATACATACATACATACATACATACACCTATCCACCCATCTGTTCACACATTTATCCATCTACCTACCTATATATCTAGCCAGCCACCTGTTCACCAATCCTTCTACCTGTCCATCCATGCACCTACCCACTCATCATTACCTATTCATGCATCCACTCATCAGTCCATCCATCCATCCATCCATCCATCCATCCATCCACCCACCCATCCACATTTCTATCCACTTATCCACTCACCTATCAACCCATCTACCTACCCATCTGCTCATTCATCATCTATCGACCTATCCATCCATTTATCTTCCCATTGACTCATCCATCCCTTAATTTATCTACTCATCTGCCTATCTCTATTCACCTACCTATACATCCATCCATCTGTCTATATATTTATCCATCTAGCTAGCTAGCTATCCATCCATGCATTCATTCATTCATCCACCCACTGGCCATCTAGACATATTCTCATTGAATACCTCCTCTAAATCAGGTTCTTGCTGGATATTAGAGACATTTTTTTAAAAACCGCCTGCATTTAGTCCAGAGAAGATGCTGAGACCCAGAGAGACATACAGGACCTAGAGCTGATGCCATGACCAAGATCCTGCCAGAGAAGTGGTGACCAGTAATAAGTTGAGTCTCAAATAATGGACTGAGCAAGAGAACAGGGGCAAAGACAGTCTCAGCAGACAGAATGCAGGGCAGAGACCTGGTGAGTGTTAGAGTCCTGGAGATAGGGATTGGGGCTTCTGGCTCATTCTCAGTATCTGTGAAAACTCAGATCAAGGCTTCCTGCCTCTACAGTAGCATGTCTCCAGGAGCAAACTCTGGAAGTAGCAGGAAGATGGGAGATGGAGAAAGAGGCAGAAAATGGTACTCAGTATCTCCAGAGAAAGCTTCAGAGCTAAGCTCTGGGGATCTTGAGGCCATCTCAGCACTCAGCTTTGCTCTCATGTGCAAGGCTAGGATTTAATAGGTGGCTTAAAGAGCACAGAGCCTTGCTGAATGTCACCTGTTCCTCCATCCATCTATCCAGCCATCTACCTCCTATCTATCTACTGCAATCTGAGGATAGGGTACCATTATACAGGCTGGGAGGCTCTGCCTCAGGTAGACTGAAACTCGAAGAGCACCCAAGGCATTAGGTGTGTGGGTCTGCATGCATAGTCACAGAGGAGGGTGACATCCTGAACAAGTTCAAGGCCAGTCTCCACAGTAGGGCTTCTTCTCTCTTGAGGCAAGTACGGGAAGGGATGCAGACAGAGCACATCCACAGCTCAAGGCAGGAACAATGCTCCCTTCAGTAAAATATGTCATAGGCTTCCTGACATTTGCCTTCATATGTCATGTGGTCACCAGCAGGCTCTAAGTTGCAGAGCGCCCAGAAAAAGATGACTAACTACCTGCCCCTCCCCCAAATCCTCCCTTCTTGGTCCTAGAGGTGGGGGATAAAAAGGGTATACTATAGTTCTAAACTCAAGATGCTCTCTACAAGCTACCTCCAAGGTGCTGCCAAGGATGAGATCAGGGACTAATCTTCCCTCAAAGAAGAGACACTCCCTTCCATCTCTCTTCTTACTGAGGAATATCAGGCAGAAAGCCTTCAATGCAGCCACAAGGTCGGTGTTCCATTTTCCCCACATGCTTCCAGAAAAAAGTTTAGATATTACCCTAAGGACTACACAACCCTTCCCCCATCACCATGAGAGCTCCCACCCATGTCCTTCCATCAAGCAGTTCCCAGCCACCAGGGCATAGAGGGCTGAGCATAATGGCTATAGCATAGCAGAGAGGGGAGGAGCGAGAGGGGATGAGGACTACCGGCTATGGAAATAAAGGCTAGCTTGCTGGGCATGGGGCAGAAGGGAGGGGACATCTCATTTATCCTACCTGGACAGGAATGAGAGGCTCCTTGTCGTCGATGTCAATGAGCACGTCTTCCCCCGGGCTGAGTAAGCTCACGTCATCTGCAAGGAGAGCAAGTCCACACCCATGAGGGACTCAGCCAGGGGACTGTCACCAGACCCCGCAATCACACTTCCCCTCACACTGACAGAGGTGTTTCTGTCCCCAGCCCTTCTCTGTCCTGATTCTATCTCTCCCATGTTCCCCACCCATTACCTTCCCTCTGTTTCTTCCCCATATTTTGAACCATGCTTCTCACCCACAAGTGGGAGGTCCCTTGGAGCAGGTGTGCCAACTTGAGGAAAGGATGACCCCTACCTCTGGGCCAGCTCAGCAAAGGCTACTTTCCAGCTCCTTACCTGGGCCACCCTGTGGGGATGGACTCTCTGCTGAGTATGGGTCGCACAGGAAATTCTCCAGGGAGCGAATGGTGCACTGACCCACAACTGGCCGGCGGCCAAACTGGCGATTATCAATGACCTTGACCACAATAGGGGGACAGTAGAGGTCCTCTCTAGGTAACATCTGGGGAGAGGAAAAGAGGGACGCTCTAACCATCAGCCCCAGCTCATTTCTGGGAATTCTCAGGGGAGTGAGGGAGAGCTCTCATAAGCAGGACCAAGGAACAGAGAGTGACTCTGAACCCACAGAGAATCCGCAAGAGTCCAAAATCCAAAATGGTGGCCAGCAGCCCAGGTGCTGGCCAGTGGGACAGAGGCCACACACCTTTCTGTCTGGCCTCAGTTGCTGTGTGTGAAGGCAGACTTTCCCATAGCTTTACCTCCAAACACACCCAGCTTAGCCTGAAGTCTGAACAAGTCTATTTTCTCTGAACCTGCACTGCCTGGTTGGGAGGGGGGTTTGGGCTGCAGCTCAACATTTCTTACAGACAGTCCCCCCCAAGTGGATACTTAGGAGTTGGCTTGCAGACCTAGATTCTTCTCCCCCCACCCCAAAAGCACTTTGAACACAACTTGAAATAATTTATATGCACTCCTTCAGTGGCGTCTTGGCTGCGCCAAGAGAAAGCTCCCATTGACAGCCACTGGGCCTGCAATTTCTAGTGTGCTTTCATCTCACAAACCATTTTCCTTCTCTCAGACTTGACTTACACCGGCCACTGGGCCCCAGAAGCCCAGGGAGCTGGGAAGGGCTGGGGGGGGTGAGGAATAGAGGGATAAGGGGTGGAAAACTCAGGGTTCGGGGCTTGGGGCTGGGGGTGTGGGGATAAGGACTAAAGGTATGAAAACTGGGAGGCTGTGGGTTAGGAGCCAAGGGACAATGGCAGAGGACTGGGAGTAGCTGGGGGCAAGGACTAGGGCTGAGAACTTGGGGCTGGGGTGGAGGGGGCTGGGGACTGAACAGTCAGAAGCTAGGAGATCAGTGAGGACAGGGCAGGGGTTGGAAAACTATGGAATGAGACTACAATAGGGTCAGGGTCAGATTTGAGGGCTATGGGGGATGGGAGCTGGGGAGTCAGGTGCTGGGACCCTGAGAGTTGAGGCTACAGACTAGGAGAGCCAGGGCTGTGAACCAGGAGGCAAGAGTAAGAACCCAGGGGCTGGGCCCTGAGGACTTGGGGATGAACATTAAGGGATCAGAGGCTGGGGAGATCAGGAGAGGACTCAAGACTCAGGGGCAGGGGCTGGGAGCTTATGGCTGGAGATCAGGGACTGCAGTATCAAAAGCTGGAAAGCCAAGGACCTTGGGGCTGGGGGTTGATGGTTGAAAATCCAAGGCTACAAGACTAAGGGCTCAGGGGCCAGGGTCTGGAGGTTTAGGGGCTGAAAGCTGAGAACTAAGGGAGCAATGAGAGCTGGGGGTTGGAGGCCAGGGCCTCAAAGTTTGGGCTAAGGAAAGCTAAGATGGAGGCTGAGAGCTGAGGGCCCAGCGGCTGGGATGGAGGCTGAGGAACAAGAACTGGGGAGCTGGGGACTGGAGGTCGAGGTTTCCCTGCAGGGCTCAAGCTAAGACAGAACCAGGCAGGGAAACCTGGGAGGAATGACTGAAAGTCAGCAATGGAGGTCCCAGGAGAAGCCTGGCAATGAAAACCTTCCAAAAGGAGACATACTGAGGATGGCTCCTGAGGCTTCTGCTGACCCAGAATCAGGCAAAAGGGCGAGGTAGCCATGTGTGTGGCACACAGGACAAAAGCCTTCAGTGAAGCAAAAAGTAATCTCTGTATTCATAGGCAAGTGGGGTGTAGAGATAATATGACACACACACACACACACACACACACACACACACACACACACACACACACACACACACACACACCTGGGCCCTTCTGGGAGCTGGAGCTGAACCCCAGGGTTGCTGGGATCATGAGGTCACCCCTCAGGACTCTGGAAGGGAACAGTGAGGAGGAGTTAAGGCTCACCACTTCCATGAAGAGAGTACAGACATCAAAGTTGGGGTTCTTCCGAAGGTTTCTGATGACACAGGACTGCACTGTCTGCCCACCACACTCCACCACAAGGCTGGGGGAAGAGACGCTGGCCATCTGATAGCTCTTCATGTTCCGCAGGCCCCAGGCCAGGATCTAGGGACCAAAGAAGGGGAGAAAGTCTAAGCAAGTCTGAGGCAGGAAGTGGGAAGGCCAGGCTGGCGGCCCCTGTCCCACAGCCTGGCTCACCTCGATGGCTGTACGCTGGACAGCTGGCTTGATGTTCTGGGGAACCATGTAGATGTTGGCCTCCCTTTGAGGTGGTGGGTAAGGCAAGTCTGTGTCCTCTGTCTGCAAGGGACAGCAAGTAGAAAAAAGACCATGGTGTGGGGGAAGGCCAAGGCAGTGGAATAAAAACAGACAGGCAGGCAAGAAGCAATGGCATGCATTGAGAGACACGGGAATGCAGGAGAACAGAGCTTGAGGTGGACAAACAGGTAGTAGATGAGCTACTTATGTGTTCCTCTCTTCAGCACACATGTGTGGTCCTACGAATGCATTCATGCTGACACAAGCATGCACATCCTCCTGATCCATCCTGGCCCATCTATTTCAGTCTCTCAGTCACTTCCCCAACCCTGGCTCTCCTGCTCCCTCTCAGCTGAGACACACCCTGGTTTCCAGAGACATCCTCCAACCCCCAACCCTGCTGTCACATCTGTATTCCACAAGAACAGAGCATCCCCGTAGGAAGAACAGAGCAATGGCACATGAGACCAGGGATGTGTGAGGCATATGGTGGTACTGGCCTGCTCAGGGGCTCCAAAGAGAGTCAGGCAGGAGTCACCAAGAGCTATGTGGGGATCATGGCAAGGCAATAGAGAGAAGCATGATCTCAAGTGTATGAACTCAGAGCACGGTGGCTTTGGGTGTGGACAAGAGCTCTACCATCCACAAGACAAGAAAGGTTATCCCTCGTTTCTGTCACTCAGCTTCTCAGCATGTGCTGTCATTAGAAGTTAATCTCTAGTCAGCCATTAGCACACAAGCTGAGAAGTCCGCACCATACAACCAGAAGAGTGTCTGTAACATGGAAATGCTCACTAGTGATTCTAGGCCAATTAAAGTAAAATGCCCTTTTCTTAAGATTTTTGACTCCATGTATTTTATAAGTTTATTAGGTCAAGACACTTCACTGCCACCTAGTGGGAAACCTTCAGAATAAATGCAAATACATGTTGTACTAGAAACTGAACCTCCTAGGATATACCATCATTGTGTGTTGCCCACATAACACATCCACACACGGAGGTCTTGATGTTACAAAGATTCACTATTACCAAATGGGACGTGCTTTAATAAGCATTGCAATTACCTGACTTATTCTCCAACAGTTTTGTTTTGGAAAGAACGCTGTATCAACAGACATTTGCTAACACGATGACAAGAGCCACCGAAACAGAGAAAAAGACCAGCTTCCTCCTGCCTCCATCAAATTTCAGAGCGACTCCAGCCACCTCCTGCCTGGTGGTCCACTGATGACACCACACCACCCAGAGCCATGGTAATAAGGACCTCAGGTCCAGGAACAGACAGCCCTGGACTCTAATGCCAGCTCTGTTACTTCCTAGCTGTGTGGGCCTGGGCAGGTTACTCAGCAGCAGTGACTCAATGTCCTCATAAAGACAGGGAATAACAATATGCTGAACAAAGTCACCCTGAGAATTAAACGAGAAGAGGAACAAGAGGAGTATCTGGCACCAGACGTACTTAGTAAGTGGTGCGACTGTAATTACGGCTGCCATTGCTGTCGGCACCATGGTTCTTACCACTAAGTTCCAATTGTTCTTCCAAGGGTCACTTAAGGAGCACCTTGCAGAACAATGTTTGCTTTATAACTACCCTTAAACCACCAGGACAAAGGTAGAAACCAGCTAGTATACTCCTAGCTCACACAGAAGATGACATGGTATAGGAAGAGTAATGGTCAGAGCTGCCTCTGTGCACACCTGCATGGGAGCTGTGCCCACCACATAGCCCAAGACAGGTGTCCCAGAGACCCTGTGCAACCACCATAGAAACTGGGCTGCTGACAGAACCCCAGGCAGCACTATGATGCCAGCCATGAGCTGCAGGTGACTATGCAGCAGAGTGGCCCATTTTAAGGGTCAAGTTTTGTGTGGCATATTCTTTAGTTTCTCATGGCTGATGCTCAACCAACTGTGGGACCAAAGCCAAAAGGTAGGGGCTGGCAACAGCAAGTGTTAGCCTCTAAGCTTTGCCAAATGAGGAGGCAGGACAATCTTCTTCACCCAGCCACCCATTTCTTTAACAATCACCATAGAAAATCATCAGCTATCTATGGGCTAGGTTCCACCTTCCCTCCTAGCTCCTCACAGCACTGTGGTGATGGCATCCTCTGTAAGGCCTGAGAACCAGATTCCCCACAGTGGGAGCCCACTTCTCCATAGGATGGAGGCAAGGAGGCCCAAGCAGGTTAAGTGCTAGTATAGTACCGTCTGGAGGAGACCCTGCAGGAAGAAGGCAGGAGTGCATAGCTATGGAGCCAGCCACGTGGAGGCAGGAGGGAGAGAAGCAGAGACAAAGGTTAGAGGACATCCAGGGACAACCTCCTTAGCCTGAGGACACCACTCTCATCCCAACACTGTCTCTGTCCACCACGCTGTCCCCGGGCCTCCCGCAATGTTCCTGCCCTATGCCATGTGGCTTCAGATGCTCAGGACCCCACTCCTGGTGGCTTTCTATGCCCAGTCTGTAAGACATCATCCAGGTCCTGTCCTCCAATACAATGCTGTGTTCCGTGTGCCACGCTACCCAGAGCTGGGTACACAGAGCTGTGTCTGTGCACCCAGTCCTTGGTTCTCCGGTCCCTGACCCCATCTCACCACAGCCTTCCATTTCTTCACCCTTCCTTCCTTACCTGCCTTTCCACCCCAGGGTTCTCCACCCATCCACACTGTTTCTCTGAGTCTTCTCCTCTGCCTCCATTTTCCTCCTCTCTGCCCTCTGCCTTTGCTCCAGCACCTCTTCCCTGGAAACTTCTCTCCCAAGTCAAGGTCTGCAGCCCAAGGTCACTTGTACAGTCTCACCTCTCCCATCCCTTGTCAGCACTTGCCAGCTGAACTCAGTGTCTCTTCTAAAGCCACCTACTCAGTTCCCTCTCCCTCTCAAGGATGAACCTGCCAGGCCACTCCACCCCTTCCTCCCTGAGTCCTGGAAAGCCAGTCATCTCGGCTCAGAGGCATTCTGTCCCTTGTGTCCCGTCCCCCAAGCCCACAGCCCCATCCTAGGATCTTTCCATTCAGTTGACCCAAGCTTCCTGCTGGCCTCCCACACTTAGCTTGTAAATAACATTTTTATTCATCTCCCCAACACCTGCTCCCTTCAATCTCACTTCACACATTGCCCCCAGCACCCACCACAACAACCAGTGTCACCATTTGCTCCCCCTTCCTGCCTTACTAAGTCTGATTGGTCACCAAGCACTGCTGACCCTTTCCCTAAATCTCTATCCTGTGTGTTCTCTCGCTACCTCTCCCCCTCCCTCCACCTGTCCCCCCCCTCTTTCCCTCCACCCCCATTCACATGTTTCCTTTCTCCTGCCCCAATGTCCAGTGACCCACTCTGTGTCTCTCTGCTTCCAGTTCTGCACATACCCTCAGCTAACAAAGCCTACAACACTCTGTGGGCATGAAGTTAGGATGTCACTCAAGGGACCCTGCCCTCAAGACACTTGAAAAGCCTGAAGAGGCCCCCAAGACCCCTCATCTTCCAGACATTGTGGATTTCTCTCACAATATGACTTTTCCCTTTCGGGTTCCCAAAGAGTGACCAGCCACCTCTGGAACACTGCCCTTCTTAAGGAAAAGTGCTGCATTCTCTTTAACCTTAGGGCTCAGCACTCACCATCCATCTTTTTGGAATACAGTCTGTCCCTCTTCATCTGGCCACTTCCTGCTTGGACTGTATATGTCATTTAAATCTTCCTTGGTGACCTAAGCTTATTATGTTCCAGTGTCTCTGTGGTCCCCATATCCTCTGTCCACCCAACCTTCATCCCACTGAAAGACACATCAATTACAGTGAGCCATTTCTCTGTTTGTCATTGTCCCTAGCTAACCAGCAACTCTGAATTAATAAGCAATGACTGTGAAAAGATACCAGGAGTAAGGGAGGGATTAGGCAGAGACAGGAGGAGTAAAGAAGTGGCTCTCCTTGACTATATTGCCACCTGCTCTGCCATCATCATCAGGTCCTCTCTGAGTCTTTGCTAGGTGTGCCTGCTCACAGCTGACACAGTTCCCTTCACTACCTTCTAGAACCTGGTACAGTCTTTAGGGCCTTATTCACCTTTCCCCCAATTTCTCCAAACACTCCAGAAACTTCTTATAGCCTTGCTCTCTGACATCTGTTATACCTAAATGACTCCTCTAACACAGACAGATAGACAGACACACACACACCCTACACAAACACACATCACACACAACCCCTCACACATACACACACACACACACACACACACGCACACACAATTCCAATGATCCTAACCATCCTTTGTTCATCTCACTCAAGAGGTAAAAGCGAGCCTGGGCCATATTGCCGGCTTCTACTCCTCAATTTATTCCTGGTTCAGCCTACCAAGGGGGCCCAAAGCTGTCTCTCCAGGACAGTATGGGTATTGTGACACTTTACAAAGACAGGACAACATATCTGCACCACCAGGAAGGGAGGGCCAGACTGTAAAAGCAACCAAAGTGTCTGATTGGCTGTCTCACTGGTGACAGGTACTGAGGAGTCCAGGCCCCGACGACAAGCCAATACCATAAGCCTGGTCAGAGACAGCCATATTAGCCCAACTCCTGTGCCTTCCCTGAAGACAGGACAAAGCTGGGACCACCTAGAAGTGGGGTTCACAGCTGGGCAGGGTGTTGATCAAGCCAACTCAGACCCAGATATCCAGGAACAGTTGAGGGTCTCCTCCCACCAACAGAAGCCACTCTTAGATTCCTCTCAATCCATATGTCCCCATGGCCAATCAGCCCAGAGAGCTAATGCCCCAGATACACCCCTAGTCCTAGGTGACAGCACACTAGACAGATGTTCCTTTCCAGGGCAGTGCAGGTGCTGACATGCCTCTGCAACCAACCAGACTGCCCTGTCCCCAGTAGCCCTCAGACTCCTACCTCACCCAAGCAGGACACATTCTGGTTCCTTGGGGAGCTGCAGGCAGGGGGCAGCCAGGCAGTGGGAGGCTCCATTGTCTGTGGGCCCCACCCCATTCATTAGGAACAACATGCTGGTCTAATTACACTTCCCAGGAAAATAGTGTTTCAAATTAAGGCCTTGGGGGAGGAGGAGAGGGCTGGGGGGTACTGGGCTTATTTTCCTGATTGCAAAGCACCAAATGTTTCCCTTCTAGTGGATGCTGGGGTGCAGGAACGACACTGGGCTAGGTCTCAGTGTAAGCTGTGTACCCTGCCGTCTCCAAGATTTGGGAAGGTGTCTAAGGGAAACTAGTTGGACCACCATCTTGTTAGCACAAGGAGCCAAAAAGCATATGCAGCCCTCTACCAGGGTATCCCTTACCTTGGAGCAGAAGAGGGACAGCTAGCCGTGTCAAGTCCCCAGCCTCTGGATGAGGTCTTCCTCTATACATGTTCC
>CM052700.1:58336569-58428968 GCA_028551405.1 Uromys caudimaculatus
GAGCTCAAAAAAGAGGGAGGCCAAAGGTCAAAGGCACCTTCATCTCTCCACAAGGCCCTCTCTGAGCACAAGGCAGCCTGGCTTCCCCACCTGGAACTCACAGAGCGGTGATCCCCTGCAGAGAGCTTGGAGAGGGGCTATTACTGTCCCTGCAATGTCCCTAAACCTCGCCACTGCTCCAACCCAAGGCACTGCTTCCAAAATATTCCTGACCCTCCCTTGTTCAGTGTCTCTTCTTCCAGGGATCCATCTTCTGTCCTGCTTCAGAAGTCAGCCAGCCCCATGCCTCACTTAAAGGCCCTTCATAGTCTCAAGGGCATGCATGACTCTCTCCATACCTCACCATGCTAGCAGTTGGGTGCGCCTGGACTTAACCACTCTGAAGACACTGCCTCTCTGTTCCTCCTGGCCTGTTCCCAGCAGATCCCCACAACAGCAACTGTCTCAGAGGCCTCCCCACCAGTCTCTCTTCTAAGGCCTGACTTTACAGCCTCTGCCCTGAAGGTCAGCCCACCCAGCACACCTCTACTTCTGTCTGCTCCCAGATTCCCAGGAGAGTGGGCCCAGTGTGCACAGGGATTGGACTGGGAGGTTGGAGGAAGTTAACAGGGGGTGCAAGCAGGTGGGCTACCACACAAAAAAGACAGAAAACCTCTGCTGGGTCAGCAGGCTTTCTGGAGGAGCAGAACCATAGGGGAGTGACCTGCCTCCTCTCAGCCTCTGGAGAGCCTTAAAACTGAATAAGTCCCACGCTCTTGGCAGAAGGCTCAGCCTTCAGTCAGGGGAAGTGTGTCGATCTCAGGGCTGAGTACTGCACTGTCACACTCTGGGATAAAGAGTGTCACATAGCCATCCTATAGATGCATCTCCCTGGGCCTTGAACTCTTTCAACCTGCTGGGCTAGCCCTGTCTGTGTCCAGAAGATTCCTAAGGATCATTCTCCTCTGGTCCTCCTGACCACAAGATGCCTCAGCAGGGGACCTTGCCAGCCCCTTTGCTCAGCCCTTCAGGGTCTGGCCCGTAGCTGCAGTTTTGATTTGCTTCCTAACAGCCAGGCCACAGCCCTCATCCTTGCCCTGAGTCCGAGTCCTAGCTATTCCATATGGCACATCCGGTCATGAAGGATTCTGAGTCTGTCATAACTCATCCCTAGGCTGGGTCCTCTTCAGCACAGGCTGTGGGTTTTGGCTTGGGTTCTATGTTGCCTTCCAAATCGGCAGTCTCTCCGCATGTCCGCCAGAAGCAGGAGGCCGCCTGTCAGGCGCGAAGAGGGCCAGCAGCTGGCAGGCCCCCACCTCTGCCTGGGAGTGAAAGGAAGTGAGGGAATGGGGTGGGGTGGGGGGACTACAATCCCACATCCTGACTGATCCTGCGCTTCAAGTCCAAATTGCACCGAAAATGTCAAGTGGTATCCGCTCTCAACCCAGCCCAGGGAGTCCCTGACTCCCCGATGGAGGACATGGACGGCCTTTTCCTACTCAGCCTCCACCCTAAGCTCCCCTTCCCACCCATCTTCATACTGCACCTAGTCCCCTGTACCAAAGATGTGTGCCTCCTGCCTTCTTCAGTGCTTTGTCAAATTTCCTAATGCTGCCTCCACCACCTGAAAGGTTTCCTGGGCTACTCTGGCACCAGCCCAACACTTTATTCTTGAAAATATGCCATCTGCTACTCAACCAGACAAAACTCAGGATTGCCATTCAAGTGATCTGTGTATGTCTGGACTACCAAGAGGGTATCAAGACTCTGGGGCTAGAATCACCTCACGGGATGTGCTCTAGGTAGCTATAGCTCCATTCCAAGCCAAAGGACTAAAATCTAGACCCTATAACACGAGCTCGGAAGGCTGGCCTTTATCTCCCTCCTTCCAGGTCTACTACCACCACCCCCATCCTTGGGTTCAGCTTACCTCATCCAAAATCCTTGAAGTTTCATGCATCTGTGATGGGCCACATCCAGGAGACAGTGGGAGAGCCAGGGGGGATAAAGGGTCTCCATTAGTATCCAGAAGCACTGACTGAGACAGACTGGCACCCACAGAAAGCCCTCCCATCAAGGGTGAGCATGCTGGCTACCTCACCACACCCTCCCATATGAAGAAGGGACAATGGACTATGAGAAAGTCGGGTCCTCTACAGAAGTGACAGGAGGGAGAACATTAGACAGGAGCTGGGAGGAACAAGGAACTCTGTGTAGCAGCCCCCGGAAGAGTCTCAGACAAAGCTGTGGAGTTGTGTTGTGGACTTGGGGAGCCATGTCCCCAGGACTAGCAGAGTTGAGAGCCCAGCTCTGACAAGACAAGGGGAAGGTTGGCAGGAAAAGATAGGGAGAAGCAAGAGTGTGGAAGGGGCTTGCATGGTTACAACCACCCAGACCCTGTGTGTCCCAACAGCCCAAGCAACTCCAGCTGAGCCTGGTCTTACGTGGAACAAGGAAGTAAATAAACCTGAGACTCAACACAGATTTTTCTACTGGGTCTTCCAGAGGACCAAGGGGACATTGCCAGCAGAGGGGAGGACAGGGTCACATGAGCTAGGCCAATGGGTCTAACTGAAATTCCCCATGCATCAGAAACTTCATGGGGCCAGGTGAGGTGTGGGGTGCTTGGCCTCTACCTTCAGATGGATGGAAGTGGACCCAGAAATTCGCATTTCTAACAATACAGGGCTGCTCTGCCATGGTCCTCAGCCTAGGCTGCATGTTAAAGGCCTTAGGTGGTATTAGAAGGCCCTGAATCTGGGTCACACACCCAGAGGCTGTGGTGAATCTTGCATTCCAATACATATTAAATCCATCATGCTGAGTCTAACACATAGCCCAGCCCAGAGCCCCTAGATGGAGGGCTCTGAGCTCCCTGCAGTCTGGAACTCACGATGCTCAGCTACCTCCAGGCAGGTGGTACCCACGCTGGTCGTGGAGCCACTGAGTAAGATGTGAATTCTAGATTCACAATGGGCACAACTCCACCATCTTCTACCTGAAGGAGCTTCTTGGTGAGCTAACGCAGGACATGATAACTGGCCCCCTAAACATAGAAGGGTCTGCAAACACAGGGAGACTGGAAACATATAAGTAAGGCTTACCTCAAAGCCAGGAATGTGATGGATGGCTGGCTAGAGAAGCAAGAAGAAGGTGTCAGTCACACTCACCCATCTCATCCCCTCATTTTCACCCTCATTTCCACACCCATAGTTAAGTAGGAGACATGCCAGGGATACGGGCTGTCCCAAGCTAAAGGGGCAATAGGCTGTGTCCTCCAGACACCCAGAGCTTACAAACAAGGATCATGTGGAACCCAGGGCAAGACTGGGGACAGCACTCCAAACAGCCTGGTGTTTAAGAGTATGGTCCTGGTTACAAGATCCAGAACCAGACCATGGCCCAGCCAGGCCAGGATCCTGCCCTTACCTGCTCCCAGTACCCATTCACTACACATGAAGCCCCTTGTCCCAACTACACTGGCTCCAGGAAAACACACGGGGAGTGACCCAGGAAGAAAAACTGCAGTCATCCCAGAAGCCAACAGTCTACCCTCAGCTGGATTGTATCCTGACTTGAAGATCAGAGAGGATGAACAGTGTACGTGTCAGTATGAGAGCTCACTTCAGTTCCTACTGAGTTCAGCATGTGGACAGCCCTGCCGCCCTTGGCCTGTGCCCTAGCTGGGCCTCCCAGGCCTGGAGAGTGGCCAGCCTTACCTTCTCTCTCTGGATAAGCTCAAAAGCTGCCAGCAGCTCGCCGGCAGGCTGGCTGCCCCTGGTCAGTGGGAACCAGGCCAGGCGGGGCATCCGTTCCAGGCTTGGCTGACAAATACAACGACCCATGAACTCATCAGCACCCTAGACCAGTATAGAAAAAGAAGAGTCATGTCTTCCTTCAGCCCCCTGAGAGACTAGGCCTGCATGCCACCTCCTGGGCTAGAAAGGGCCCCAGAAGTCAGGGCAGCCTTTTGTGTGGAATGGCAAGCACTGCCCTCTTGGGGGGAACTGTGAGGACAAGATGTTAGCAGCCTAGGCCTAGCAAGAGTTGGGAAGTCCTTCTGTATGTCCAACTAGTATTCCTCATGCTTTTGCTTAATCCATCTCTGAGGTCATCAGAGACCAGGGAGAAACAGCTGCCTACACTTCCTTAACAGCCTTGTTTGACATGTCAGGGGCTCTCATATCACTTAACTGTGTTTCACCCCTAACTTCTCCACTTTTTAGATTAAAAACAATTATGATCTTGCTTACCAAAGTGAATCTTACTAAAATGATGCCTTTACCTCCTAAGTCTTGAACCTGGATCCCTCCTTCACTTCAGCTGCCCATAAGGCAGTGTTCACCCTCCCCCCCAGTCACTGCATATCTGTTCTTCCTGGCTTATGTTCATGTCTCCTTGCCTGCAGCCCCTTGGCCTCGCCCAACTTGTTCCCATGCCTTTGTGGTGGTACCTACCTCTCCCCACCTCAGGAACTGTAGACAGACTACCCATAGCTCACAGGAAAGTTGGCAGAACCAGGCCTCAGACAGATGGTGCTGTGGGCATCACAAGCCCTCAGCCCTTGCCCAGGAGAGGAATTAGGAGACAGCCCTGACTGATCTCATGCTACAATACAGGAGGGCTTCAACTTCTCCATGAGCCATCCTGGAATGGCTACCAGCTCCAGCACTCACACCATGCTAATGACAATCCAGAATTATCACTCAGAGGAGAGAGTAGCCACAGCACTGGGAAGAGTCTGGGGCTTCTCAGGGCCAGGTGTGGCCCCCTTAGCTGCTGAGTCCTGCAGAGGGGTGGGGCTGGCAAGGCCGACGAGATCAGGGTAATGGTAATTCTAGATCACAATGGGCACAACTCTGTCTCAGCCCTGGAACCACCACTAGCCCAGGAAAGACCATGGTTCTCCCTTGCCTCCCTCATAGCCGGGCAAGCATGAGAAGGGCAGCTTGGAGCAACGTTTCCAGAAGATTCTTCTCAAAGAGTCTTTGTGGCTAGCCTGCCACGGACAGAGCAAGGAGGACACGACCTGAGTAGGGGGCAGCAGTGAGATGGAGAGAGAGGCACAGTTCAGAAGACAGTTCTAGAAAAGGTTGCCATGGCAGGGTGTGAGTGAGCAGACTCCAAAGAGCTCTGGCTCAGCCTGGGAACCTACCAGCTTGCCTTGCAGCAGACCAGTGCCTCCCAGCCCCTGTTCCCCTCCTCCTCCTGTCCCCACAAGCACCAGGACCCCCACACTTCCTTCCCCTTATGGGGGAAGTCATTCCCCAGTGACATTCCATCCAGTCACTCTCTGTCCTTGAGCTCAGCTTTCTCAAGAGCTCCCAGGTCAGAATCCCCAAATCAGACCTGCCCTGCCCACTGCCAGCCTCTGGCATCATTTGGGGAGCAACTTATACAGAACCACCTTCCCTCTCAGCCCTGGCTGCCACACCCTCTCAGGACCTCTGATATGTAGTCATGACAACTCTTACTGGAAACATCTTCCAACCATTCCTCCTTGCCACTGCATCTGCCAGACCTGGTCTCTCTACCTAGTCCTCTTTTCTGGGTACCACATGGCATCCCTTACTTAAAGCAGAATTCTGACCCCAATCCCCCTCTCGCCTCACTCTTTCTCCTCCTCCTCCAACAGCCCCCACATTTGCTAGGATGCCCACATGGCGTCAGGATTTTGTCTTCACCACAGCTTGCCCTGATATTTTGCACAGCACTGTCTTACACTGGAGCATAAGCCATCTTGTTTTATTTTGTTTTTAGGCTAGGTCTTAAGTAACTCAGGTTAGTCTCAAATTTGATAGACAGGTAAAGAGGACCTTGAACTTCTGATCCTCCTGCCTCTACCTCCCAAATGCTGGGATTACAGGCGTGCGCCACTATGCCTCATCTATGCAGTGTTGCGATCGAATCCAGGGCTTTGTCCATGCTAAGCAAGGGCTCCACCAATTATGCCCCATACACAGCACACATCCGTTACAGTAACTTAAACAAAATTTAAAACTCATTTTCCCCATTGGTACAACTGCATTTCAAGTGTTTCCCAGTCACACAAGGCTGGTGGCTCCCAGACAGCGCTCCAGAACACCATGGAAAGAAAGGCCCTGCCTGTGCCACAGCGCCATATGGCACTCCAGATATGACTCACCTAGAGGGTTCTTCACACTCCAAGTGTCTCACGTTACACCTAGACAGCAAACCTCAGGCAAGGGGCCACTCAGCCAAGTTCAGCAAAGTGCTTGATTAGTAATTGTGACAAGATCGAGCTGGAGAAAACCAGCTACTGATCCACAACTCTGTGTGCTCTCACAATCTGATCCCCTCTCTGTGTTTGATTAGCCATGTCTTCCAAGGGTCATGGGACACCAGCCAGCCATCTATTTTCAACTCCTCTACAATCATTTCAGTCAGCAGTCAGGGAGAAGGCCACCAGTCTAAGGCTTGGGGACCCAACACTCAGAGCACAGCTTTCCCCAGGGTCCTGGGAATGGGTAACAAAGAGGAGAGGTAGCAGGCGAGCATACTCACATAGGTGTCGTGATCATACAGCTCCACCACAATGCTGGGTGGCTGCTCAGCGACACTGGCTGGCTCACCAAAGATCTCTATCTCATAGAAGATGAGGGTTTGATCCCAGGTGGGGTTCAGGGTGTTCTTCTCCACCACTGTCTTCTGGCTTTGATGCAGGAAGGAGATGATGGCGTAGGGATCTGGGCGAGGCAGGTGAGAAAGGAGACAAGACTCAGTTGGTGGCTTGGGAGTTTCACAGCCACAAAGCCAGAGCATGGTTGTGGCTGCCATTCTGGAATAATAACACACAGGCCAGATGCCATGTCTGAGGCCAGTTACAACCACGTGGAGAAGGAGGTAGCCTGAGACTTCAAACCTCTCGTTTCCCATTCCTATCTGACCACGGGGGTGAGGTGTACCAGAAAAAGTGGGTTCCTGGGTGACCCATTCATTTATCCAACAAGTCTTTCCAGAGTGCTTTCTGCATGCCACACTAGGGACTGGAAGCTGGGGACACAATTGGAGCAAATCATAAAATACCTTCCCAAACCAATGACAATCTGAATGAGAACATGGAAGGATAAATACAAAGGGCAGGAATTATGTGCATGGTAGATCTAGGTGGCTCTTTGAGGAGGGAGAAGGGCAAAGGTATGAAGTTTAGGACCCCTAAGATGCCACCAATGGACCGGGCCAGTTTCTTTCTTCAGCAGTTCGCCCCAGTGGCCACATAGAGAACAGACAGGAGATGCACACACCATGGCATGAACCAGTTATGAGGCTACGGCACTGTTACAGGCAGAGCTGACACTGTCTTAGGTAGATGCAGAGTCAAGAGCTGCCAGACACTGCATGGTGTGAGCTCCTCACTGGCCCAAAATTCCTGAGCAGCCTGCCAGCCCCAACAGTCTGGGATCCAGCCAGTCATTTTCTCTGCCTTGTCCAAAGGCAAGTTGGTATGGAGCAGATTCTAGAATGGTGGCCCTCAAATGTGCAGGTACCATGGAATCACCTAGAATTTTTTCTCAGTTCTCTTGCACATGTGACACAGCAGAATTGGGTAGGGTCCTTGTCTTTCTAGCAAGTCCCAGGCAACATGGTGGGAAACCAGCATGAGGTCTATGCGATGTGTGAGCATTGGACAAGGGACAGAGTGCTTGAGCGTATCAGTTTAGGTGTAGGGTCCTGCTCATTCCAAATGACAGTTGCTTAGAGCATAGGACCAGGAAGTTTGAGCTAGATGTCTAAGAAGATCAAGCACAGGACCCTAACACAGCTGATACCTTCAACCCCAGCCCTATCCAAAATGCCAAGCCCCCAGGCCAGCCCCAACACTGCCATTAACTTCCCATGTGACCAAAGAGAGCTCCAGTGGCCTGAGAAGGCTCAGAGCCATCCAAACAGTCCCATGGCAGAATGGGGAGACTGGGAACTGGGCCAGACTTTCCGGCCATAAAGAAACCAAGAGACAACCCAAAACTTCTGCACAGGAGGTGACAGAGAGGGGGGCTGGCACCGAGTGACTATAGAAGATGTGGGAAGGTGAGGCAAGAGTAGGCCTTCCACTTGGGGTAGACAGCAAGGTCTGATACTGTGACTGCCTCTCAGGAGCCAGCTGTAAGGGTGATGGCGTCTAGATCACAGTCAGAAGTGCTAGGCACCTGTGGCAGAACCACTGGGTTAGCCAGTGAGCATTGAACCTGAGCCCAGCTTGCTAGCTCAGGAACTGAGGGGCAGTAGAGGAATCGTGGCAGGCATTCCCTGGGATACTGGCTTTGATCCTGACTCTGTGGTTGGAAGAGGGCAATGGGATGTCCTTAGCGGAGAGAGACTTCCCGGGGGAGTGCCTCCCTGGCATAGGACTCCCACACCCACACACAGGTCCTGGCAGGCTGGCCCCAAGCCCTCTTCCTTCTGCCCCTGGCAAGGCCTGGCGGCGTCTGTGCGTTTAATGAAACCGTCTGGCTGTGATACCATCAGCTCCAAGCTCGGCAGAGAACCTCTCCCAGTTCCAGTAAGGGAAGGAGGGCGCGTTCCGATAAATAAAACCATATTAGAGAGCCGGCGAAAAGGCCTCTTTTGTTCCCACCCCCCACCCCCCTATGCTTCCCAACGCTTTATTTTTATAAGCGTGCGGGCCCCAGACCGACCGCGTTTACACAAAGGTCACAATTGCACATTGTAGCGGCCATGCACGTTGTATTGCTGTTGGCAGCACCCCCCACGCCGGCCTCCGAGCAGGCTGGCTCTTTCCAGCAGCTCAGGCAATGAGCTCAGCGCTGGGGGGACAGAGAGGGGGCAGCTCACAAACAAAACTCACCCAGACCCACACGCATGCACCCCACCCACCCATGGGAGGGACAAGGACAACAAAAGCATTGTAAAGAACAGGCCTGGAGGCCTTGGGCCTCAGACACTGGGCTACTGTGTGCCCAGGGCCCAGCCTCCACTACCACCCCCACCCCCCCGCCCATCTTCCCATTCCCATCCCTGCAAAAGACATAAGCAGCAGCAAGGTGGCCAGATGGACTTACAGACACATCCTCTGTCAGGAGGTGGGGTTAGAGGGAAAGGGCCAGGTCCCCATGTTCATAGTCCAGCCAGCCTGAGGGTTGCAGGACCCAAAAGCTACAGCAGCCCCCCAAAGGGGGGCATGTTTAAACAGAACTCTCTGAGGACCACGTGCTGCCTTTGGAAGGCTCCAGACACAGGCCACTTGAGGATACCACTGGCTTCCCTCACAGGAACTTGTCAGCAAGCCCCACACAGCACAGTTTTGTATATGGGTACAGAGCTTTATACCAGGATGTTGGGCCAGTCCTGCTGGTCAGACCTTCCTGAGGCAGCCGATCCTTGCATCCCCATCGACCAGCCAGAGTACCAGAGCAGAGGCTGTGAGTGATGGATGGTAATTAGTATCCCTCTGCCAGAGAGGGTGCTGGATCCAGAACTAGCTTGAGATCCCAGGTAGCTGAGGTTGGCCTAAGTCCTAGTCAGGTACTCTATGCCATCCTTATAGGAAAGGAAGGGGGGATGTACCCCAGAAATCAAGACAAGGCAAGTTCAAACTTACCATAGCAATATTGCTACTCTAAAATCAGGAAGGACAGGTGCAATGGTGCCTGCCTGTGATCCTGGTACCAGGATACTGCAGACAAGAGATTTGGGAGTTCGAGGCCATCTTGAGCTACACAATGAGTTCTAGACTAGCCTGGGCAAGAGGAATCCCTATCACAAAATAAAATAAAATTTAAAAAAATAAATTAAAATAAAATTAAAAGTGTTTAAAATTGTCAAACTCAATGTTGGCCAGCAGTGGGTAAAGTGAGTTTTCTTTCTTATTGGGAGCTACATAGTGACCCTTCAGAGAGCAGCTGGGCAAGAGGCCCTGAAAACATAAAACTGTAACCTTTTCCTCACATTCCTGGGCATCAACCAAGCTAGCCAAAGACTCAAGGTCCAAAGACGTCACTACAGTGGCTCTGGTAACACGCCCCTCATTCGGTACTCATGTACTGACTGGCTGCTACATGGTAGTAATAGGTAGGGTAGCTCACGGCCCAGGATGCAGATGAAGGAGACACCACCAAGCTGACTCCTGGGTGAGGACGGTCACTACCCATGTCAAGAGACAAAGTGACACAGTTTAAGCTGTGGGATATTTAAGAGTGTGGGTCAGTGTCATCTGGCTGCCTCTGGTCAGCTTCCCACAGATGCCAGTCATGCGTGGGGAAAGCAGCTGACCTGGGTGACAGGGTAAAGTCAGCACCAGAGCCAGGGCACTGTAGTAGGAGGGATAGTGGGCAGATAGCAAAGGGGCCTGGACTGGTGCTGAGAAATCTGGCTTGAGTCCCTCTTGCTCCCCGTTCTCCAGAAGGTCTTGAGGAGTGCTGAAACAGGTTAGACAGCTCCTCCCTACGCCCTCCTGCTGCCCAGCCCGTTGTGCATTGTAAAGCCTGGGTCCCTTTCCCAGTTCCTTTCCCAGGAACCCTTTCTAAGTGAAGCGTTTCACAAGCCTCCAGTGCAGTCTGGAAAACCCCTTCCCATGCCTGTCGGGTGGATGTCTCGCCTCCCCACCCCGCCCCACCAGAGCCAACCTGAACAAAGAGCCTGGCTTAGAAGAGGGAGGGCCAAGCAGCATCCAGACGTCAGAAGTCCAAGAGCAGGGAGTTCCTAATGACATCCAAATCCTGGGGTCACTATGGCACAGGTAAGCTGAGGTTCAACAGGCCCCACTGTGACCTGCCCCAACAGGAACACCTCTCCGAATAACATCACTTCAGCTCCACTAGACCACAGGCCAGCAGAGAGGTGTGGGACTTCATAAGTAGACTCCTCAGCTCATAGCTCATCACGTAGCATCTGGCCTATTGGCCAGTTCTCTTTAGCTGGGTTAGCCAAGGAATACACCTTTAATCCTACTAACCTGTGAGGTCCTCAAAGACTCTACCTATCTGGGCTCCCAAAATGATGTAAGACAACCTTTCCCAAAGATCCTCTGTATGGAGTTGTCAGCAGAGCCATGGCTCCATCCAGCACAGACGTTCTCAGTGGAGATGGGGCAAAGCAGGCAGCTCCTATCTTCAATAGCATTGGTATACCCAGAACTAGGAACGTGTGGGCTTGGACTGTGTTGGGAGATGACATGATGCTGTCACTTTGAAGGGTCAGGCAAGATGGAGCCAGGAACAGAGCTGATGGCAAGCGATGCCTCAGCCCTTTGGCGTCAAAGCTTTCAGCTCAGAGCAAAGCATGTACCAATGTCAGAGAAGTCAATGGGGATTAGATGCTTCTTATATGCGCTCTGATCTCTCCTGCACACACACACAGCCCAAGCACACACTGCAGACACCTTCCATGGGTCTAGAGAGTGGATGTGGCCACAAGGGCAAGCCCTACTGAGGTACAGTCCTCACTCAGGCTGTCTGAACAGCAACATCCCACCAGGGTCTCCTCCAGACTCCACATCCACAGGCTGTTGGTGGGGACACAGTGGGAAGCAGAAGATTGTTAGGCCCTGGGCAGCTCTTGGCAACTGAAAGATGCTCCTAGCAGTAGCAGTCACAGCTGGACCCGACCCTGGCCTCAGACATTCTGCCTTCAAACACCAGTTTCCTATGAAATGCCAGCCAGTGGCTGGGCATAGCACTGAGCAGCTAGCCATCTCAAGGTCAGCTCCCGGGGAAAAATCGCTTTGGTTTAGGGTTTGGGAGTGAAAATAAACACTTTGAGTTTTATAGGTTCCCCGTGTTGGCTGCTGTTTTCCTTTCCAGCTGCTGCTCAATCGGGCCTTTCATTCAGAAGCCCGTGGCCTCTGAGGAAGCCCTGGGCAGCACCCTCAAAGCTCAAGGGACATTTATCTGGGTGGAAAGTATGACGTCTCCCAGACCAGTGCCTGCTGACCCACTGCGTGATCCACATGCTGAGCCCTGGTTCCCTGGGCTACCATCCTGGGGAGCCCCTGCCCTGAATTCAGAGTCCTTAACCAGCTCAGTTCATAGAGGACAACTGGCCTTCCACCCTCACCTACAAACCCTCACTAAAAGGAAACAGGATGGGCTGAGAATAAGAATCCTAGACACGGCCACTGTAGGTACCTCACTGCCCCCATCCTCTCAATGTCATTGTACAGAGGGCTGTCAGGACCTGGCCCCAAAGCCCATAAGGGAAGTACTCCAGTCGTGGGGCTGAAGAGCAGGTCATTGGGAGCACGAGAACCTGGACATGAACTACAGCTGCCAGGAAGAAGGAAAGTGAAGACTTGGAAGGATGGGCTCTAAGCAGTGCAGCCACTCCGTGACCAAGCCACTTTCAGGAAACCTAATCCTCCTTAGCCACAGGTAGGTTCTTGCAGGGGAACAACTTGGACTTATTTCCCAGCTCTACCACCTGTCAGCTATTTTACCTCGAGCAGTTAACAGAGCCCACCTGAGTCTGTATTTCTTTACCCGTAAAAGGAGTTAGGGCACCTAGTTGTCAGTATCTGCATAGGTACAC
Organism: Uromys caudimaculatus; assembly: GCA_028551405.1. Lineage (NCBI taxonomy): Eukaryota > Metazoa > Chordata > Mammalia > Rodentia > Muridae > Uromys > Uromys caudimaculatus. The sequence goes on from CM052700.1 coordinate 58,349,053, forward strand.
ATCCCAGAGTGCTTGGTAAAGGTCTTCTCTTTAGATGTGTGGTGCTGAAGGGGAAAACGCACCTCCATGAGTGAGCTCTCAGCTGATGGGGAGATCACAGAAGACAAATCACAACTAAGTACCACAGTGGATAAGGGCTCAGAGAAATGCACTAGAGTGTCATGTGCTCGGTGAGTGATCAGCTCAAGGGGAGTCAGAGGACATGTGATCTGGGTCTGAAGTTGGAATTGAAGAAGAAATGCATTCCGGGCTGAGAAAACATCAAATGCACCTACAGGGAACTTGCAATTACAGATCAAAGCTGATGGAGGTAGGGCTCCTGGGTGAAAGGACAGAGATGACACGGTCACCACATCTCAGAGGCTTGTCTGACAAGGGCAAATATGGCAGATTCGTCTGTTAGGATCTATGCTTCAAAACAAGAGAGCAGGAAGTCCAGTTATGTTTTGGGCAGTGTGGAAGGAAGCAAGGAGAGCAGGGAACCAAGAAGGAGCAGGGCCAATATACTGTTGAAACCAAAGTGCATGGTTCTGTATAGTAAACTCTTTCATAAAAGACCTCAGGCCAGGTGGGCACCCCAAGAGTAAGTTTAGGAATATCAGGGCCTGGGAGCTGGGTCTAAGATGGGTCTGGGAGGGTAGGGGCCTAAGGAAGCTGGGTCTTCACAGAGTGACCTGAACAGAGAAAGACATCACTAGCAATCCAACAAAGAATGGCCCCTGGGAAGGAAGGGACAGTCAGCCAAGCCAAATCCTGCTATAGTCTCACATGAGGAGCAGCTGCCCTGAGACCAGGCGACATGGGGACCTGGAAACAGTGTGCAGCATTCACAGAAGACAGTCACTCAGGGATCCTGCTAGAGGCAGCAAACACTCTCTGCCCTCCCACTGGGAGTCCTGCTGCATCCTCTCCTTTTCCCACCTACCAGAGAAAGAGTCCTTGTCCATGGCTGGCAGGTCTCGGGCCTGGTACAGGTAGCAGCGCAGATGGTAGCGGTTCCCATCTTCACTCAGGAGGAAACAGAGATGTCATGTGATGAATAGGGTTGCTAAGGGCTGGAGCTACAGGAAGAGGAGGATCTGCCCCAGGAAGGGCAGCAGACTCTGGCTGAATATGGAAATGACAACAGCCATCCTGCGGAGTGAGCCTCCTTTGGTTAGGAGGACAGACCCTAATTCAGAAGCAGCAGTTTGCATCCTTTGAGCCTACCCAATCCCAGGGAGAGAGACGGGGAAGGAGAGAAGGCAGGGCCAAACTCATGGTTACAGGGACTTGAATGTACACATCCCATCTCTAACACAGAGATATGAATGTCCACATGCACGTGGGCACACATACCAAAAGACCCAACACACACGCACGCACACACACGCGCACACACACACACACACACACACACACACACACACACGCGCACGCACACACGCACACGCACGCACGCGCACACGCACGCACATACACACACGCATGCACACACACACACGCACACGCACACACGCACGCGCGCACACGCACACGCATGCACGCGCACGCACACACGCATGCGCACACGCGCACACGCACACGCACACGCACGCACACACACGCACGCACACACGCACATGCACACACACGCACGCACACATGCACACACACGCGCACACACACGCACACGCACGCACGCACGCACGCACTCCTCGCTATGGAACACCACTCCAAGTGTGAGGTCATGCAAACACCCTCAGATGCCACTGAACGTCACTTACAGTCAAAGATGCAGGAAATTGTGGGTCTGTTAACGCCAAAGCTCAGGGTAGAAACGGCCATGGAATCTTCGCTCTTGTCATCCACCATGCCACCCTGGAGACACAAAGCTTATCAGGGAAGCACAGAAAACGGACCCTGGATCCCTGCTCCCAGCAGCCCCTGCTGCTAGTCTTCCTACGCTGGACACACACAGTTCCAAGCCAGAGCTAGCTGTGGGTCTGAATCCTTCAGAGGTCCTTATACCTGAGGGGCAGGGTCCTTCTGCTCAGACCCAGTGATTTGTCCCACCTCTCCCACTTGACACCAAGGCTTGCTGCCCTTAACCCAGCCCTCGGCTTCAGGCAGGCCATGGTCCCCACAGCTGCCCTTAATAGTTCTTAGAACAAGGCCTTCCCCTCTTCTGTCCTTGCAAAGGGACCACTCAACACATGCAGGAAGGGCATGCTCCTCTGCTATGCACCAAGGTCCTGCTGCAGCTGCATGGGCTCTGATTCCCAGCACAGGGCTCCTCCCTGCAGACAGGAGAGAAGTACGATGGTACCCCTCCACTTCCTTTGGCCACAGTTTCAACAGGGCTCTAAAACTGGATCACTTGAGTTCTGATGCTGCCTGTCACTAACTGTCCCTGTGACTTCAGATGAGCTGTTTAACTTCTCTGAATCATTTTTGTATAGCGGAGATAATTATGCAGTGTCCAGCTCAGAAAGTCGCTGTGCCTATTAGAGTAGAGTAGTTCTTAGGAAACTGCCTGGCACACAGGACATGCTCAAAGGTTAGCAATTCCAATCTGAAGAGAAGAAGGCACAGGCTGAGGGGATGGATGCCAGTAACTAGGCAATACACACACACACACACACACACACACACACATGAATCTAATCATCAGAACCCATGTAAAAATGCCAGATGTGGTAGCCCACAGCTGTACCCAATGCTGGGGAGGCAAAGACAGGCAGCCTAGCCTAATTGCAAGTTCCAGGCCAATGAAAAACTCTGTCTTAAAAGACAAGGTAGGTGGCTTCTGTGGAACCCTCCCCCTGAGGTTGACTTCCAAAGCAAGCGCGCGCACACACACACACACACTGTATACACTGCATACCACACACACCACTCCCACACATACACACACCACCTCAACACACACCACACACACCACATACACCACACACACACACACACCATTACCACACATAGACTACCCAACACATCACACACATACCACCCCAACACATATGACTCCCATACATACACATACAAATACACATGCATACACATGAAGAAAGTCATTCCAGCTGACCATAGTATCACATTCCTATAATCTCAGCACTTGGAAGGCAGAGACAAGTGGGTCTCTGTGGGATCAAGGACAATCTGGTCTACAGAGTGAGCCCAGGTCAGTGCCTTCCTGGTGCCTTTGAGAAATGTAGCCTATTGTTCATGTGCTGCTTCTGTATTATGTCTCTCACTCTGTCCATCTGTCTGTCACAGAGAGAGAGAGAGAGAGAGAGAGAGAGAGAGAGAGAGAGAGAGAGAACAACACAGAGACATATTAAGACCCAAGTCACACCTAAGATCCTGTCTCCCAGGCAGGTATGGACCCCAGTAGTCCTGGGTTTCCCTCAAGAAAAGCAAACCACTTGGCCTGTGCCCTGACACACTAGTACCCTGCCTCCAGAATAGTCATCTGATGCCCATAGGGCTCCTCTCCCAGTTAGCGGGTCTCTGGGCTTTGGGAGACCAAGTGTGAACAAGACTTAGGGGGCATAAGTCACAAGGACATATGGAAAGCAGGTGAGGACACTGAAAGTGGGGCTTCATGGCCCCTAGATCTAACAGTACACTTCACACACACACCACATACACACACACACCACATACACACACAAATGCACACATGCAAGCACACACATACACACACCACACACACACACATACACACACAAATGCACACAAGCACACACACATGCATGCACACCTTGATGCTTCTGCCACTGCTGAAGTGGGGAGCAGGGAGCAGGCTCTTCTGGGGATGGACAATACAGGACTTCAGCCCCTTCTCCTCAGCCAGCCAGACACAGGCATCCTACAAGCAGGCAGCTTAACTGGGTGAGCACATGCAGGGAAGTTGCCCACCTCACAGGACCCACAATGTATCACTGCTTGCTGAGGCTACCAGTATACACTCCCTTTGTGTCTCCTCTCCTACTCCCTTCACAGTGCCTCTCTCTGAGCTGCTGGCAGGCAGCATTTTCTAGATCCATATGCAAGCACTGGGCCTGCAGCCTGAGATTAGAAGAGGTATTCCCCCTCCCTGGGACTACACAGCAGCTTCGCCAGATATTCCAGGCCTGGCTCAGGGCCCACTAAAACTCCTCTTGAGATGTCCTACATGAGGCCTAGGTTTTCTGACCCATCCTGCCTCCCAAAGAAGGCCCATACACCCTATATGGTCCACAGGGTCTTCTAATCTGATTTGGAACTAGGGATTACTTGGGAAGAGCACTTTGGGAGGCAGGGCAGATACACTCCTAGAGCCAGGCAAAGGGGCAACCTAGAGCCTAGTCTGCCTCTGACTCTCTGACTCACCTTCTGAAGAGAGAGAGAGAGAGAGAGAGAGAGAGAGAGAGAGAGAGAGAGAGAGAGAGAGAGAGAGGCAGAGAGACAAAGACAGAGAGGGAGACAGAGAAGACACACACACACAGAGTCTGGACATCACCCTAAACAGACACCATTAATGTCCCAGAGCAGGCGGAGAAATCCCTCCGTACTGAATATCTGTAGACACTGAATTGGGGCTTTAGGGTAGGGACATCCTAACACCAGCACCACACTTATGTTCAATCACCAGGTATACCCTGAGACCCCTTTGTCACCTCAGAGATACCACCTCTCAAAGGGGCCAGGGAATCCACTCTAAAACACAGACTTCCAGCACCCTCATGCACCCTGAAGGGACCTCACAGACCTCATATGGTTTTGCTCCTTTCCATGACATTGATGTGTGATGTGCTGGTTAATATACCAAATATTCTGATCATGGCTAGTGTGGGATCCAGGAGGGTACCACCATAACCAGGTACCTCCAACGGTGCTTGGCACAACAAGGCCTTAGGACGACTCACTGAGTTGGTGGATCTAACCTAACCCAGCATCTTTCTCCAGATGGAAGGCTAGGGCTAAAGCAATTCTCAGGGACAAGCTGAGGAAAGGAGCCCAGAGAGATGCCATCGAAGTCAGCGTGTGAAAGGAGGCCTGGTAATGCTGGCACCATTCAGTCAATTGGCCATCCCCTGCCTTCGCCACCATCACTATGTAGTAATCAAATCCAGGAACCATCCCCAGAGCTGAACCCAGGAACTTTCAAGATGGAGGGCAGAAACCAGGGTTCAGACAAGGAAAGACAGACGAGCCTCAGAGAATGCAGAGCGGAGTCTGAAGTGAGCAGCCGCATCTCATAAGCAGAGGAGACCAGGGCAGTTTCATCTTCCAGCCGAGGGTGCTCACTGAGGACCATGCCCAGGCTATGTGCAGCCCAGGCTATGTGCAGTCACAGTAAAGCAGGAGGACCAGTCCTGTGCCTGGAGTTCCCAGCATGGATAGAGGAAAGGTGGCCAGCATGGCTGATAGTAAGTTCCTGAAACCCTGGTTCTCATCTGTGGACTTGTGAACACTCTGCACTGGGATATTCCCAGTGGGGAGGCCACTGGTACCCTCAGCATGTCTGAAGCATCCCGAGTTGCCTAGCTAGATTTCAGTAGCATCACACTTAGTTATGACTGCCAAAATGTCTGCAGACACTGTCAGATGTCACCTAAGGGAAGGGCAGTACCCCTCACTTAGGAACCATCCATAAAGAAACCAGATGACAAACCCACGGCCCTCAGCACCCGCCACTCAGTGTCTCTATTTAACTACGTCACATCTCCAGTCCTCTGTTAAGCAATTCCTCACCCAGAGCTCCACCTCTTCCCCTCTAGCTTTCTTAAACGTCTTGCATCCGCCTTCTTCCTTCTGCCACAGGGCCTTTGCACAGGCTGTCCTTACCACTCAGCATGTCCTTTCTACTACAGTAACTTTAGCTCCTCCCTCAGCAAGCATGGCTGCTTTTTTTCTGCCTGCTTTCAGCAGCTGCTACCTCTCCAGTTTGTCTTCTGAAGGAAAGCAGGAAAGGCATGCACAGACAACCTTTATACCACACACCCTGGTCATCTCCCTGGCCCAGAGCTGCCTCCAGTGAAGGAAAGCTCAGCACGCCTTACCTTGGGCAATATGGGCAGTTCAGGGACCAAAGATCCCAGACAGGAGGAAGTTAATTGTGTGGCTAGCAGTGTTCTCCTCACCTCAGGAGGCCAGGGTCTGACTCTGCCAAAGGAGGAACCCAGGAACCCCCCAGGATGTCTTGGTAACCAACAGGCTGCTCTGTATGTTAGAAGGGCAGAGGAGGATTTTTTGGAGCTTCCGTTTTGGGAAGGCTTCCTGAAATAGGTATGGTGTAATCATGGATAGGGGGAGCAAAGGAGGGCTGAGGTAGCAGGTGAGGGAAACTGGAGTGGGGGTGCCTAGTGGGGTTCTGTGAACAGCCAGGTGTCATGGGATGCCGCTGCTCGGGTCTCTGCCCATCTGCCCCTCACCCACTCCTGCCCAGCCTTGTTGGCCTAGGGCATTGGGTTTCCCACAGTCACATTCTTCACTCCATAGCTCATGCGGAGACTCCCAGGCTGGGGCTGGCAGCCATGCCGTCTGTGGCCACACACTGTGTCCTAGGACAAGCTGTATATGGGATCCTGTGGCTCCCTTAGTGGGGGACTGGGCAGCCTCCAACCCACTGCTGCCCGGCAGGAGGCCCTGGATCCCTGACAGAGCCTGAGGCAGTTAGGAATAGAAAGTGGGCCTCGGAGATGCTATAGAGTACCCCCAAATGTCCCCAAAGCTGAAGTCAAGCCTAGTTGGGCCTGCCCAGTACTGACCTCCAAGTCCTTCAACCAAAAGGAGGTGGGCAGGCCTTACAAAAAGGGCCCCCTCTCTTATCCAGATGAGATGAGGACCTAGAAAAGGCCCAACAGCATGCTTGAGGTTCTTTGAGAGCTATAGACCACCCACCAGGAAGGTTGCTGAAGTCTCAAAGGGGAGCTCTGAATGACTCATATTCCGGGGGACCCTATCAGCACCCGTGTGGGGAGGTAGGAGGGAGACAGTGAGAAAGGGTGAGCAGAGCAGTCACAAGCTCAGAAGGCTGGGGACAGTGCTTCAGATGCCACACCATGGCTGTGGGGGAGGAATCAGCAAGGCCTTATCGGGGAGACTCCTGGAATCCTCCTTGCACTGGCCAGGTCAAGTAGAGAGTCATAGCCTAGCACAAGTGGATGCCCTCTTCCTTCTTCCAGGGAAGACCACTCCCACCACAGAACAGAAAGAAGCAAGAAGAGCCTGGTGTCTGGTCCACTGGGGAGGACCCTACTAGCAGGAACTAAGCATCAGCCATCCGTCCGTTCCTGCGAATAGGGCTGGAGACCCCAGGTTGGCAAGTGCTCCAGCTGCTCCACAGCCACAGAGTAGATTATAGACTTAGGTCTCTGCGAGGTCATTATTAGACAGACAGGGAAACTGTCTACACTTACAGCTAAGAAATTATATTTCAAAACAGAGATGGTAGCACAAGTCTATAGTCCTGGCTCTTGGGATCCTGTGGCATGAGAGAGCAAGAAGTTCTAGGGTAGCCTGAGTTACAGAGTAAATTCTAGGACAGCCTAGGTTATCATGAGACTCTGTCTAAAAAAGTCAAAGAAAACAAAAAAAGAAAGAAAGAAAATCCACACACATCTGGGTAATGCCCCACATGCTCCAAGCCTGAACAGGGGACCCTAGCTGGGCCTTGTCTGGAGAGCTGGCAGTTGAGCACTGGCTGGCACAGCCCTCAGATGACCCTCTAGATCTTCACTATCTTCACTCTGACCTCATCAGCAGCTCTGCAGGGACACTGGGATAACATAGAGATGGACAGCTTTCCTTGGTTCCTGTCATAGTCAGTTCAACTGAAACAAGTTGTCTTCAAACTGGGTTCCTAATGGAGCCTGCCTCCTAGGGCTAGTTAGACATCATCTGTAAACAAAGTCAGTGGCCACAGGTGCCTGTGATGCGTGTCCTAGGACAGGACATGACGGACCTCCACAAGCAGCCAGGCCGTTCACACCTTCACCACTGTGGGCTATGCAGGGTCTATCACAGATGCAGTGTCTATCAGGTCACAACATGGTGGCAGGCCATCCAGAGCTGACACTGGGTCTGTGCCAACAGAGGCTTATTTGCCAAAACAGGCCACGGGCCAGATTTGGCTGGTGGCCCACGATGTGTTAACCCCACTCTACGCTTGTTTTGCTATGCCGTTATTTTCCCCATCTGATGGGCGAGAAAGCCAAAGTTCAAGAGTGGCTCCTCAGGCCTCGTTAGCCATCAGTGGGAGGAGAGGCCCTTGGGCCTGAGGGTGTTAGATGCCTCAGTGTAGGGGAATGCCAGGGTGGGAAGACGGGAGTGGGTGGGTGGGTGGGAAGCATCCTTATGGAGGCAGAGGGAGGGGGAATGGAATAGGGGGTTTCCAAAGGGGAAAACATTTCAAATGTATATAAAGTAAATATCAAAAAACAAAAACAAACAAACAAAAAAGAGTGGCTCCTCTCTCCCTTGAAGTTAAACAGTGGACTCTAACAAGACCAAGCTTTCTCTCCCAGAATCCATCAGTTCAGAGCATCTAAGCAACGTTCCGGGTAACTGCAGAGGGCTGTGTGCCAGGCTGGGGCCAGAAGTCACACCCAGGACCCAGGGCACTATCCTGACTACCACCACACAAGCCCCACACAAGACAGCAGGCCAGACCAAGGGAAGAAAGCCCTTTAAAAGAGGGCGTGGCCTGGAGACCTCCCTTCTCAATCCGGTTTTAAGTAGAATAACAGGCGAGGGTGCAACCCCACTTAATTTGCGGCTGGAACCAGAGTTTGGAATCAGCCGCTAAAGTCTTCACTGAAGTCTGCAAACTACTGCCTGAGAGCTGCATGGAGCTGGGAAGGCACCAGGCAACCTGGAGAGTGCACAGTGCCACGTGTGGGCTGATTCAGGCCCAGTGTCCTCCCAAGGTCTCCTCCCTCTGTGCACATGTGCAGGCTGTAGAGACATCCAGGGCAGGTTCTTTCCTGTGCCAGCTGCCTCAAGAATTTCAACAAGTGTCTGCCCCACTTTGCCTGTAAGTGCCCTGATTCTTCACATCTGTTTTCTTAGAATGACTGTTAATAATGCCCCAGGCCAGATTTTTAAAAATTAGGAATAGAAGAACATAGACCCTCGTGTGTGACATCATACTCGGGGCTCCGACTGTGCAGGCAGGCACACTCAGGGCCTCAACAACTTAAAACCCAGGTTGGAGCAAGACAGATACAGGGCCCATACATTTATGGGACATAATCAAACTGTCCTCTCTAGCAGGCAAACAGGAGGGATGGAGACCTCTGTTTGAATGGGGTACCAGCCCTCATACCCCAGCTAGCACAGTGCCAGTTAGGGAACAAGCTCTTGTTTCAGATGGTCAAGAGCGCATAGGGTCTGGGCATGGAACTCAATGGGTAGAATGCTTGGCTTGCATGAGCAAGACCCTGGGTTCAGTCCGCAGCACTATGTATAACCATAACGGGTAATGCACGTCTGTAATCCCAACATCGGAGAGGTGGGGAAGATCAGAAGTTCTAGGTCACCCTAGGCTAGACCAGTCTGGGATACGTGAAACTTTATCTCAAGAAAGGAACCCGGGGGCTGATATACAAAGTAGTCCTCCAAGAAGTCAGCTACCTCCAGCCATAACTACTCAGGAGGCAAATCTCTGAAGGATGCCTTGCTCAGGGGGAACAGATCTGGGAACTGGGCTGGGGGTACCAGGCACACAGCATGGCCTCATCCAGATCCAGAGATGGCCCCACCCTGGCCAAGCCACATGAGACCTCATTTCCAGCTAGCTCAAGTCTTGAATTACTTCACACTGGCACTGGCCTTTCCTTGACCCCCTTTCCAGCCCTTACAACTCACAGCTGCCCTTCCCTGCCAATGTCCCAGGGTGGTAACACCTGTCTCTAAGGGTTCTCAGCAAACCTACTGTAGGTACTGCAGGCTTCCTGGGTGGCAGCTTCCCTGGGGGGTGAGATAGATTCATCACATCTGGCTGTCCCAAGGAACTGAGCTGCCTGTCTTAGTATCCTTGCAGGGAGCAAAGATAACCAAGGATGCTAGCCTAGCTGGGTGCCAGCCTTCCGATGCTTCAGATCTTCTCTCCCTAGGGCCACCCCAAAGCACCCTGGGTGGGGGAAAAGAGACACCAGTGAAATTGAAGGTAAAAATAGCAGTTAGTGGTCTGGCCAAGAGTCAGAAAGTGCCCAAGGAAGGGGAGAAGCAGCTGTCTACCCTAGGGAGGTTCTGGGACAGGTGCAAATCTATTTCTTCAAAGACCCATCTGTAATGACATCACTACACCATAGCTGTACCACCCGTGTGACAGAAACTGCACTTCCTTATTCTGACAACTTTAGAAAAGAATGTAAAGAGTCATGTGTGGATAGGAGCTAGGATAGTTGTCCCCAACTATAAAACGGGATGATGTCAGCATACCAGGCAACATGTAAACCTACAGTAATCTTTCTTAGGGACTTGGATGTCCTAGAGGAGCAGATAATGCCAGAGGCCTGACACTAGAATTTAACCATCATACAGACACATATGCAGGCATCAGATCTGCCAAAGAGCAGAACACACACACACACACACACACACACACACACACACACACACACACAGAGGCGGGGTTATGGGGGGAGGGGGGAAGATGCATCCGACTTCCCAAGGCTTCTGCAGCTCCAAGGCTCACATGCACCTTTGAACATGGAAGTCTTTCTCAACTCTAGAAGGCACCAAGGCCGCCAGCACATGCTTCAGGCCTGTCTCCTCCCTCCCTCCCAGCCAGGCTGCCTCTGAAGCTCAGGAAGCTTTGCCCCTCTTGCAAGGCCAAGTGCAGAGGCAGGGCTTGGAAAAATCCTTGTGCCTGGAGGGCAGGCCTAGGGCAAGGGCGACAGGACAGATTCCGTGAGCTCATCCTCAGCAGCCGTCACCAGAGTTCCCAGAGAGGCTGGTGGCGTCAGGATGGGGTTACTGGGTGGGAGCCCGGGGCGGTGGTGGTTGTGGCGGCAGCAAGGGGTGTGGGGTAAGGAGGAGGCTGATGGAACGCGCTATAATAGCGGCTTTGTACTTCGATTCCCAGCTCCCTGGGAACGCCAGGAAGATTATGAAACCCGGTGTCTTTGGGAATGCCAGGATATTAGCTGGAAAAAGAATAATACGAAAATAAAATAATGCGTTGCGCGGGATGGAGACAGCAGACGCTTAGCAGACTGAGCCAGGGCCTCCCGCTCTGAGGAGGGAGCCAGGCTTGGCCTCTGCTGCTGGTGCTAACGAGCAGACAGGGCCTGCCTTCCAAAGAGACGATTTCCAGAGGGAGCTGGCAGACCAGGCCCAGCCTTGCCAAGGATGCACAGGCCAGGGGAGGGGTAGTGGAAGGCAAGGCATAACCAGGCCTGGTCCTGGGGCCCAGACGTTCAAAACCATCAAATTCCCTGAAGGTTCCCTTAACCCCACCCACAGTCCTTCCCTGGCTCTTTCAAGATCTCTATAAACTCCCCCAAGCACCCTCCCCCTCAGCATGGTCACTCTGGAATAACTATAGAACAGTTAAGATACAGAAGGCATCAGGTTTATTCACGCTCACACATAAGTATCTCTCTTCCAGATCTAAATCACACAGGAGCTCCCCCATGGACCAAGCTACTAGCATCAGATCCACCAAAGGGCAGCAGAACAAGCTATCTTATCTTGCCCCACCATCCATGACTCTGGTCATACACCCAGCGTCTCTCAGAAAAGCATCAAAGTGAAGGCCAATGCACACTATCTTCTGTCCTTGTTACTCAAAGATGGCCCTGGAGCCACCACCACCAGCAGCAGCAGCAGCAGCAGCAGCAGCAGCATCCTTTAGGACCTTGTTAGATGCAGAGACTCTTGGTACCCCGCCCAGACACTGCATCAGAGCCGGCATTGTAACCAGTCCTTAGTTGACGTCTATCTCATTAGCCTGCACAGTCACTGCTAATCTTCCGGGGCTGCTGAGATATAATCTCTTCTATGAGTGATATACCGGAGTCCCAAAGGCATGGGGGCAGAAGCAGCAGGATCCAGAGCACCCCTGAAGCCTGTCATCCTGTCACATTTACACCTAGTTCAGGGCAGGCATCAGCAGATGTCAGGGACCAGCAGTGGCATCCTGGTAACAGAACACCAGGCAATCTGTCTCATGATGCAGCACGAGAATGAATTCTGGTCCCTGGGCCAAGACATCAGAATGCTCTAGGGCAAGGCCAGTAAGCTTAAAGATGGAGGCCTGGCCTGGCCTTTGACCAGACTAGAAGCATGTGAAGGGAGAAAGGGAGTGTGGTATGAGGGCACGTGGGGTGTGATCATGAGTCTCACGTCTCATGAGTATGTGGGGCTGAAGGGATTCTATGTGCTCAGTGACCCAGGCAGTTACTACCAAAAAGGATAATGGCTCTGTCCAGACACTGAACTCCTAAGGACACTGCACAACTCTGTGTGGTGCACCATAGCAATCAGACTATCTCCCTCAAATTCTCTGGCAGTCATGTTCCCTAGAGATGCAGAGGGGGTCCTGGGGCTGGTTCCTTCCATGTGTCATAAGCTAATCACAAATGAATCAAAATCCATCAGCCCTCCCATGTCTGTCAGTTTGACTTGTGACTTCAGTGACTCTCCCATGACAGGCTCCCCCATAAACAACAATGTCTCTGCTTCTGGGAAACCTCACGACCACCCTGCTCCATTCCTCCAGTCTACTTCAAGAATCTTGAGCCCACGTCTCTTAGCCTTGCTTGACTTCCTTCTCCAAGTCCCACCCTGCGTCGGTACCTGACTTCATGAGTGTGTCTCTGGGCACCTCTAGCCATGTGTCCCACCCCTCCCAGCTGACACACAACCCCAGCTCCTCCTGCTTCCCTGCCCTGGTGGCCCTGTCAGGCAGCCACTAGATCTGCTCTCCTCACACAGCTACACCGAATGCCAGACTTGCCAGAGCCAGCAGTGAATTCATAGCAACACTGGGCTCACCCTGTGGCCCAGCGTTCTCTGCTCCCCTACCATCTAACACTACTGAGCCTCTGACACCCCTGTGTGTCCCTCTGCCATTCCAGATACCACCTTGGTCCTTGGGCTCCTTCTTCATGTGGTCGCCTCATCCCTGGATCTTCTGACAGGACATTATCTCCCTCAGTTACTTTCCATAGCTATTTCATTCGTGGTCCCCAATCCCTGCTCCAGACAGACCTCACCTATGCTCAACATCGCCCCAGCTCCCTGGTGCCTGTAAGAGTCCTAGACTTGCCCTCCGGAACTCTCTCCTTACCACTGGTTCCAGTTTCTTTTCCTTTTCAGAACGTCCTCTATCAAACCTAGTGATGCTGCCAATCACAGAACCCAGTGTGGTCATCCAGAACCCCCCCACCTGCCATCACAGGCACAGGGCCTGACACAGGCACCCAACCAGCTAAGGCCATTTTCTTCCCAGAGTTGAGCCACTCTGGGCTCTCCATATGGGAGGAGGGCAGCGTGACTTTTCCTAGCTGTAACTGTCAGAATATGGCCTGTCTTCTGCCACTAGCATCATCGTTGCTACCAAGAAGAAAGCCAGCCCTGCAAACCTTAATTACCTGCCACCTACTACTTACTCCTCTCCAGCACTTTCCAGCTAAGTGAGGCCCAAAGCCCCCTTGCTCATCAGCCTGTGAGAATGGAGTCTCTCTGTAGTATCCTCTCCTCAGCCTAATTGGAATGAATCCCCTCCCTTCAGTGCTTGCCTGGCCTAGCTCTTCCTCCTCCACCTCCAGCCTCAGCCACAGGACCATCCCAAGACCCTGCCAAGTGCCCAGACAAGGCCACCACAGGACAAAGACAGCCACCTACAGCCCTACTTCATGAAAACCACAGATCTAGCTTATCTGTTCCTGTCCTGACTGACAGCTGTTTAGTGGCCCAGAGCTCTCTGATGATTCTGCTTCTCTCCCAGGCTTTGTCTAGGACTAAAATGTCCCCTCTACGAGCCTGTGACAAGCTGTCACCTGGCCATCAGAGGGTCTCTTCTCCTGCACTACTGAGATGGAGAGCCTCTCTGGCCAGCTTTTGGGGGCCGCCACTGGCTGCCACCTCCTTCTCGGCTTCATTCATCACATCCTGGACCCACGCCACTAGACTCTCACAGGTCTTACAGCTGCCCTGACCCACTGATATGCACATTTACACTGTTACAGACAGCCTTATGTATAAAGACTAATAGGGCCTGCTTCCCAGGTTCACACCCCAGAGCACCCACAAAGAATGCACACATAATGCCGGCAGCATGTCAGAAGTGGTGGTTTCATTCAGGCCTTTCATCCTGTCTCTAAGAGTCTCTAGTCCAGCAGAACAGAGAGTAAAGAACAGGCTGTGTGCCATTATCTCTTCCTGAGACTCATCCCCCAGATCTCGAGTAACTTGAGCCAACCTCAGTACTACTAACTATGGAAATGCCTCAGGGGACAGGTAGCCATCCAAGATTTCCCTTTCACAGGTACATGTCTCCCCTAAACTCTAGCAAGTCTCTGCCTGGGGAGAACTATGTCCAGCCAAGCATATGCCAGGGTCACCAGACCTCTCCAGTCATTTCCAGTCTTATCCCATCTATCCCAGCCCATCTCCACAGGAAGCTCCAAGTCCCTTGGCTTTGCTGTCTGGCGAGCCACTCAGAGGCCCGGACCTCCTCCCTCTCTGCTCTCATCTTCACACTCAGAGAAGCAATGGGTCTTCCAGTGTCAAGAAAGAAGCTGTCTTATTTTAGGAAGACACCAGAATGCTGTTCACTCTCCCCACATGCCACCCCACAGGGACCAAAGCCAGGATGGCTGGTCAGTGTTCCATCTAAAAGCCATGACCCTGGGGACTCCATGTCTGTCCCACATCAGCCTTGGAAAGGCATGCTGTACCCCACCTAAGCCCAGCCAGATGCAACCCAATGTACCAGGGCCCCCTCGAGGGCAAACACAGCTGCAGGTCCCGTCTTCTCCAGCGGCTCCATGCGGCGGCGCCAGCGGCGGCGGCGGAAGGCATCTGTCTTGCGGTACTCCAGGTGGAACTTCCAGCCAAAGAGAGAGGCGTATTCCCAGCCCTCGCCCTCAGCCTCTGCCTGCCTGTGCTGCAGGAGAGAGGAAGCAGCTTAGAGGGAGAGACAGGGCAGGATTCCAAGAGGTAAGCCTGGAAGAGCCACCTGGAAGAAGGTGGCTTCGAGCAGCCTTGAGTAGGAAACCCAGGCGGGGAAGGAGGCTCCCAGGCAACAGGGTAGCTGAGGAGGCCAGTGGGGAAGGTAGCCAGCAGTGTGCTAGACATTGGCTTCTTCAGGGCTGTTTGTTTGAACTAGGGGTGGACTGCCCAGACCCATACTTTGCTTCTCCTTTCGTCTTTATCCTTCACAGCTTCCAAACACAGAAATGGGTCTACAGTTCAGAGGCAAAATGGAAAGCCCACTTCCCAAGCTCAGAATACTTCTCACCAGGATGTGGACCTAGGCCAACTGTGAGGGCCACCCGCCTCTCCTCTAAAGGGATACTTTCCCACAGGAAGCCTGGAAATGCCTGACGCTGGTCCCTGTGAGAGAGTGATGTAGCACTGCTGTATCAACTCACTCTGGGCCCCTAAGCAAAGCCCACGCCTCTAACAACTGGATGTCCTCCATGGAGAGAAAGAGCTTGTCCAAAACACTTACCTCTCCTCAGACCCCAGACATCCCTCTCTAGAGCCCCTGCTCAAAGGAAGAAGAAAGCTGGTATCCCTAAAGACTGCACTTAGAGTGGGAGAGGCCTGGTTCTGCTACCAAAACCCAAATGTGTTCTTAGGAACGGAGAGTAGATGCCAAGAGGATCCAAGGAAGGCAGGTGCTGAGGCTGGGTTAAGCGCAGGCATCCCCAGACTCTGGGACAAGCCTATGTGGTCATGTGTGCTCACAAGGAAGTACTGTGGGCCTATACTGTGCTCCATGGCATGTTCCGGGGAAACGCTTGGTCCTTCACAAGCCAACACATTCACACAGTGGCCTATCAAGGGCTGCCAGAAGTGTGGGCTCAGGACACTGCACACCACTGTGAAGACGTGTGTGTCACAGGACATCCTGCCAGACAGTAGCCAATGGCAGACAGCTCAGAGGGTGTAAATCCCATGCCCTGCCTCCAGGTGAAGTATCTGTGAGGTTCAAGGGCCCCTGCCAGGTCACAGCCTTGAGTGCCACAGCATAGCTCCATATTATGGAGCCTACCTCTAGGAAGCCAAAAACAAGGCACTTCCTCTGACATCTGTGAGCCTCCTGGGACTGTAAGTGAATGCTGCCAGTAAATTCCACGTAACTCCTATCTACTCTATGTGTTTGTGGGCATCCGTGAGTACCAGGTGTGATCTGTGGAGCCTGGTCTGACCAACATATTCTGAGTGTGGTCTGTGTTGTGTGGGTGTGATCTGTGTGCAGAGAGTGACCCATATTTTCAGTGTGATGTGTATGTATGCTAAACTGATCTGGGTGTGACCTGTCAATGAATTCATTGGGTCTTGTGGTGTTTTGAATGAGAATGTCCCCCCAGAAATTTGAGTACTTGGTCCCCAACTGATGGCACTGTTTGGAGAGTTTTAGATGGCATAGCCTTGATAGTGAAACTGTCTCCGGGAGTGGGCTTTGACATTTAAATCCTCCTGCCACTTCCTGTTCCCTTTCTGCTTCTTGCTTATGTTTCAAGGTGTGAGCTCTGGGTTTCCTTCCAGCTGCCATGCCTACTCCTAAAATATGACAGACTCTAACCCCCTGGAACTGTAAGCCCAAATGAACTCCTTTTCTATAAGTCACCTTGGTCATAATGCTTCATCACAGCAACATATCTATATAGCAATAACTAATAGTCTATAGTGCATGCTACAAGCACTCACATAATTGTTAATGCTTACAGGTCTACCCTATGTCCACCGGCCTCCTCCATCCGGAAGCCCCACTCCCATCCACCTCCCGTTGGCTCACCCTCTTCAGTGCTTCCATCTGGCTGAGGTCCCTCCGGCGCAGTCGGACCCAGCGTCGACGCCTGTGAGTGTAATACATCTTCTCAACAGGGACCCAGTGTTTTGGCTTTCGGTCTGGGGGTATGGTGATGCTGTACTCCCAGCCTAGGAGGTGGGGTAAAACCTGTTAGTCACTGTCAGAAAATCTCCATCTCCCCTAAGCTATCTCTCTTTGTAGAGCATTCTCAGACCCTGAGCAGCTAAAAACTCTGGGCCTACTTGGTAGCTTGAAGTAGAGGTGTGTTCAGGAAGTTTTCCAGGTGAATTAGCTCACTGAGAGCCAGGCAACGACCTGGGGCCTTCAGCTGTCTTGTTGGCATACTAGGAGTCGGATAGGGTGAGACCCAGGCTGTATGTGTTCCCACCTTGTTCATCAACAGCCCGATTGAGGTCTGTGGACCACTCTTCATCTTCCCACTTCCAGCCCAGTGGGCATTCAATATCATCCTTCGGAAGCACCTTCTCCCCATTCTAGAGACACAATAGGCAAGCATGAAGAGACAGACTGGGCACCCACATGATTCAAGGTCACCATTCCTCTGGAGCACAGAGCAATCATCTCAGCAAGTAGGGGCAGGAGAGAAAACACCCAACTTTCTGAGCTGCAGGCTCTTCGTGGGACCCAACACCCAGGACCCCAGAAAAAGCATGCACTGCCCAGCTGCAGCAACCTCTTACCACATCTGTGTAGTTGTCACTCATGTAAATCCACTGGCCTCCAGGTAGCCGGGTCTGGTTCTCAAACACCTCCTCCACAAAGCTCAGATGACCAGCATCAGCATCATGGAGCAGGCTATTGGGGGGGAGGGATGAGGAGTAGTAACAGGGTCACCCCACTATCTTCCGCCTCCAGGATGGCACCATACCTCAGCCCACCTGCACTGTCAACCTCTCTTTGACAAAGATGGAGGGGTAGTGCAGAGAAATTGAAGCAGAGGGTGAAAAGGAGGCCCAGAACAGGAAGAGATGGTCACAAGTCAAAGAAT
Organism: Uromys caudimaculatus; assembly: GCA_028551405.1. NCBI lineage: Eukaryota > Metazoa > Chordata > Mammalia > Rodentia > Muridae > Uromys > Uromys caudimaculatus. The sequence goes on from CM052700.1 coordinate 58,367,001, forward strand.
GTGCCACCTGAGATACAAGAAGAAAAGAGGGACCAACAGGAGGCTCTAAAGCCCAATGGGTAGCACTAAGAAAATATCAAGCTATACACTGAAGATTTAATGCTTGACTCTGTGTTATACTTCAAGCTTTAAAACAAAGTTACTGGATGTCACTCAACTATAAAAGAAAGGACAGAGTGACTGAGGCAGCATAGAAATGAGGCTACTCAGGGGGCATGTGAGCTGGAACAGGAAGCGTCACGTATGTGCAATAACAGGACATTGTTGTATCATGGAAGACAAGGCACAAGTCTGGGTGCCAACTCCAAGGTACGCTTAATAATCAAAGGACTCTGTGTATATGTATGAATATGTATGTGCGTGCATGCACACAGCATGTGCAGGTTTGTGGGGGGAAGGCGATGCACACATACTATGGTGTGCATGTGGAGGTCAGAGGACAATCTTGGCTGTCAGTCCTCACCATCCATCTGTTTGAGGCAATGTCTCTTGGTTGTTTATGGCTGAGTATGCCAGGCCAGTTGGCCCAAAGGCCTCAGGGGATTCTCCTGTCCCTGCTCCCATGGCCTCATAGGAGAGCTATAGACAGGTACTACACTGGGTTTTATCATGGGTTCTAAGGAACTGAGCTCTCCAAGTCCTCACTTTTGTGTGACAAGTGCTTTGCCACCTGAGCCATCCCTAGATGCATAGCACTTTATTTCTGACTGTTTGAACTATTCCTGGTAAGCCCCAGTCCTGGGAGGCTCCAAACCACAGTCTCTGTTACCAGCAAGGAGCAGGCAGAAGGATTCACAGGCCTCGAGACTTGGGAAGAAGGACTGGGCAGAAGGGAGAGCAATGGTTGGGTATCCTGGCCTAGCCCTCCACATCCTGGGACTACCACTCACGTCTTCTCTGGACACACGAACCAGTCTCCTGCCCAGGCCCAGCCAGCTGAGGGGCGGAAGCTATCCTTTGGTAGTTTGATCTTGCCTGTGACGTCAGAAAACTTGGGGTAGGTGAGGCCCGTCGTGCCCCAGTTCCCAACCAGCGCCAGCTTTGTCTGGTTCTCATACTGTAGACCAAGGAAGGAAGAGAGGTTAGGAGTCACACATCTTTAGAACCCAAGGGCCAGTGGGCTGGCAGGCACTCACCGTTTCTGCAAAGACAGAGAGCTTCCCCTCGGCAAACTGATTGAATTCCTTCTCATCCACAGAAAGCCCGAACCAGAGCTTGATCCGGATCTGCACAGGCATTCGGGCCCCAGGCACGCCTTCCATAGGATACTGGGATCAAAGAAACACAAACACACACAGCCTCTCAGGCCTGGGCACACCAACTCAGGACCCAATCAGGTGTACTGGGTTGGGGGACAACACCAAATGTCATAGAAGTGTTGTCCTCCAAGAGTCCTGTTCATCAAAGAAGACAATAGCAGCCGTGTAGGAGCTCTCTACAGATGGGGTCATGTCTACAATAGGGTCTCTAATATCCCCCCCCACCTTCTTACATCTGTCATTGGAGGGACTTTCTATTACAGTGGAAAAGGCTCATCTCTGCAAGGTCCAGTAGGGTATCCACAAGCCATCTGAAAGATGGCTCATGTAACCAGGGAAATGGGGTTTTCACTATTGGATGTTAACTAATTTAAATAGCTCTATTTGGCTGCTGTGCTGGACAGCACCATCCCGGAAACCGCAGAGCTCCAGGAGAGGGGCAATTAAAGCCACTTCGTTTCATTTTCAGGACTTCATGCTCTGGCGAGACTCGAGCATTGCATCCATGTCCCCACAATTTCAAGTGCTTATCAGCGTGTTAACCGCTCCTCGACGTTCAGCTGGTTCTTATCCCAAAGGCTTCAGAAGCTCTGCCAAGTGGAATAACCACAACAACCCAACATTTAAAAACACATATATGTTCCCTACGATTACTTCACCATTTGACTGAAACCAAAGGTCAGATTCGGCCTTGGGGAGCAGAGTTCCTCCCTCTTAAAATGACACCCTGTCCCCTAGCAGAGACAGCGTGGTGAGAGATACCTCACCAAATGAGAGAGCAGAGGGGAGTCTGGGTGGGTTCAGAAGAGGCTGAGAAGTCAGGGTGAGAGTTCCCAGGCTGGTGGGGAAGGCTGGACCCCTGGTGGTAGAGCCTATGTTGAGAGAAGGCTTTGGAAGTGGCACAGACCATTGTTGGCCGACCCTCTCCCGGTCCTCATGTCTATCTCCCCTCAGTTGTCCCTTGGAGAAGTGTGGCGACATTTCTTACCCCGGAACTCCCTGTAGTCTTCACTTCAGCCGTCTCCTCCCTCAGGGTGGCTAGCTGTCCTTTTCCCTCCAAGCCACCAGCCTCTGGGACATGGCAGGAATTCCTGCCCCCCCTTTCCTCCTCCACCTCGAGCTCCCCACCACCAGCCTCCCCCAGACGGGGCCAGCCTGCCCAACCCAAAATAGCAACAGCAAATAAAGAAATGTCTAGTTTGAGGCTCCTCTCCTTCTGCTGGTGCTCACTTTTTCCAGCTCGGGTTTAAGTTAAGGAACACCAGTGTTTGCTTGGTCTCTGACCACTGCCAACATTTCTGTAGCGCTTGCTCAGGAGCTACTGGCAGGCTCATGAACTCCGTGGGGAAGACTTCGAGAAACAATTCTATATCCTTTTCCCCCTTCCCTTGGAACCAGGGAACACATTCAGCTCACATTCTCCTGGAGGCTTCAGGGCCAAGAGGTCAGAATGGAGGCAGAAGCACTCCAGGGTCTAGCAGCCCATTCCCACACTGTCTCCCCTTCACACGCCACATACACAAGGGAAGGGGCAGCCTATGATCAACGGGGAGGACAGATGGTCCGAGAGCAGGCGGGAAGGTCATGAGGTCATGGTTCCTTCCAAACACACACACACACACACACACACACACACACACACCTTCCCCTCTGAAAGGCCAATCTTCCAGTGTACCAATTATCTCAGTCCTGGCTGTCTTAGTTAGGGTTGTCATTGCTATGATGAAACACCATGACCAAAAGCAACTTGGAGAGGAAAGGGTTTACTTGGCTTACACTTCCATATTCATTGAAGTAAGTCAGGAACTCAAACAGGGCAGGAACCTGAAGGCAGAAGCTGATACGGAGGCCATGGAGGAGTGCTACTTACTAATTTGTTCCTCATGGATTACTCAGCCTGCTTTCTTATAGCAGCCAGGACCACCAGCTCAGGAGTAGCACCACCCACAATGGTCTAGGCCCTCTCCCATCAATCACTAATTAAGAAAATGCACTATAAGCTTGCCTACAACCCAATCTTATGGAGGCATTTTTAAAACTAAACTCCTCTCAGATGACTTGAGTTTGTGTCTTATTCCTCCTCCTCCTCCTCCTCTCCTTCTCCTTCTCCTTCTCCTTCTCCTTCTCCTTCTCCTTCTCCTTCTCCTTCTCCTTCTCCTTCTCCTTCTTCTTCTTACTTCAACTTATGCCTAGGTTGTCCTCAAACTCACTGTGTAGCCAAGGATGGCCTTGAACTCCTGGTTCTCCTGCCTCTACCTCCCATGTGCTAAGATTACAGGCCGGTGCCACCACACTTTGCTTTTCTAATTTATTACAGCACCCCCAGCAAGTCTCCTGACTCACTGTGTGGGATCTGGAGAGTTTGGAGGGAACTGAAAAAAAAGAAAGTGATTTTACTTAAATACTCCTTTCAGAACAGGACTGGCTAGGGGGTCGGGAGAAGCTGAAGTTGTGTTGAGACAATCCTACAATGACCCCAGCAGAGAGAATACTCACCTTCAGAAAGATAGTCTGCAGCTTCCCACAGTTCCTGCCACAGTAGCTGGGGCCCCGCCGGGAGAAGAGGACTTCATGGGCAGGCACCCGTTGGTAGGCCACACGCTTGTCACCCTGTAGCATCCAGATGATGATATCTGGCAGGCTGTTCTGGGGCTGGAGAGGGGGTGGCAGTCAAGGTGGGGATGGTGACATTCATGGAGTCATGCCTGATCTCTGACTCAAAGGCCACAAAGGTCTTGTGTCACTCAGTTCCCATCCCACACTGCCCACTCAGGACCCTGCCTTTGGCCCTCAGCTAAGAGAGGAGTCCCCACAAATGTCTCTGAGATGCCCATGCCTTTCTGGGAAGATGCTCCTACACAGAGCATGGAAGGTGTGGTCTGCTAGATGTTCCTCCTTCTTTCTCCCTAAGGTCTGCAGGCTTAGAGGAGTAGATGCCACCCCCAACAGGGGCTCCTCTCCGCCTTCCCAGGACTCTTCAGAGAGACTGAGGTCCCAGACTTGGGGGTAGGAACTGAACGGATGTTGAGGAGGACTCACCCTTGTCCTCTCTCAGCCTTGGTACAAACTCTGCAAAGAGGGTAGGATCAGGAGCAAGGTTCCAGAGGCTACCAGTTAGCAGTCTGGGGGACAGTCCCTACCATATGAGATATTCCCAGGGGACTGGTCATGTGCCTACCGCCCTGCCCAGGGGAACTCTAAGGTTCATCACCCCTCTCCAAGTAGTTTTTCCCATTTCCCTTCTACAGCCCTCTGTTCCAGACACTCTCTCCCTGTACATGCTCAGGTACCATCCCGTCTCACCTCCCATACTTCCTACAGACAGACGGAGTCAGGTCCCTGGGGAAACAGGTTTCAACATGAGACCTAGAGCCAGACACCCTGGGCTCTGGTACCAACCTTACGCTATCATCTTTCAATAGGTTAGGGCCTAGCTATTGAGTATCTACTGTGTGTTAGACTCTGAGTCGGACACCATAACACCCAGTAAGTATGCTGTAGTAAGTATGCTGTTGTGTCCTGCAAATAGGCATACTGGAGCTCAGAAGGTTAAGCCACCTGCCCCCTAGGTCACCTAGCAACAGACTCAGGAATGTGCCACAGTGTAAACATTTGGTCTACATTCCAGGAGGCAGGAAGGCTGAAGAAAGGCCCCACAGGATTCACTACCTCCTCAGCCAGGGCACGGAGATGCAGAAGCCAGTCCTCAGCCTGCTCCAGCGCAGTGGAGAGCGCACTGTGGCCAAGCTTCAAGGCCAGAGCAGCTTCTTTGATCTGGCTCAGGTGACGCGTGCGAAGCCGGAAGAGGTACTGGTCAAGGTGGGTGGCAGAAGGTATTTCGTGGATGTCACACAGGGGCTGGCTATGAGAGACAGGTGGAATGCACTTGTTCACCAGGACTCCACACACCACAGAGGCAGGTGCATGTATACGTAAGTATGTACATTTATAGAGTGCCTACCCACTGTCAGTCTGCTGGGTGCTCACCTCAGCGTGACCTGCCTGCTCCAGGAAGCCTTCCTCACATACCTTGGCCCTCCTACTCCTGCTCTGAAACATGTCTCCTTATTCCCAGGCTATTCTTTTTGGGATAACCCTCAACCTCCAGTCTAGTGGGTTCTTTTATATGAGTACTCCCCACCCCAGCCTACCCCCACTGACTGCAAGCTCTCAGAGGACCTAGAGGGTCTCTTTCCTGCCCTCTTGTGTAGTCTAGAGCAGAGGCCAGAGGCTAAGTTGTCCCACACTAAAATAAATCCCTTCTGTGTTGGGCGCACACTCTCTCCAAGAAGGAAATTTATGGACCCTTGACTAGCTACTGCAGACGCTGTGGGGAGGCCAACAGCCATGAATACAGAAGCATCCACCCTGGCTGCCCCGGAGTCGGCCCTCCCAGAATCCTGAGCTTTGGAAAGCCTTCTGAGCACAGCTAGGGTACTGTGGCCCTCAAATAACAGTGCTGAAGCCCAAGTGAGGAGTTAAGTTAAACTCCGTCATGTGTGGGGGCAAAGATCTCTGATCCCGGACTCATTACACACGGGCTCTCTAAAAGCCCCACACATGGAAGCTCCACAGTATCCCAAGACTGGATGTGCACACCCAAGGGAAATGCTAGATAAGAAGGGGTGAACTCCAGTTCTCCCTCCCCAAGCAGGACCCTCCAGCTGGCCCAGCCCTTGCCCTCAAACAGGACATTCGTCAACGTTGAGCCAGGCCTGCTCTGCGCTGCAGCCCCCGTCCCCTCCCCGCAGCATCTGGACTCCGGGCTCCCGGCTGATTTATTTTTTCTGCCAATTTCCCCGAGCTATGCAGAACCAATTACCGCCGCCGGAGCGCCGCGGCACCGCTCTGGCAGGCCCTCGGCGCGCTGCGTCTTTCCTGTTATTTTTTTTAATTGAATTTTTAGGGTGGGGGGAGCGGGTGCGCGAGCTCCATCTCAGGGAAACTTAAGCCCCGGGGCCCGTCTCAGGTCACGTACTGCACACCCTGTGGTAATATAATATTTACTGCCCCGAGGGTGCCGCGGACAGCAGCCCCGGGCCGGCGGCAGCAGCGGGCGGAGGCCGTGCGTGGTGGGTTGGTGGGTGAGGGGCCCTGGCGCGCAGTGGAGCAGAGGGCTGGGGAAACCCAGCCGAGGTCAGAAGCTACAGAGGACCCTCCAGCAGACCACCCAACCAAGACTCCCCAAGACAAGTTCTCACCACTCAAAGATGCCCTGGCTCTTTCTCAGCCTCAGAAAGTTCCAATGCTGGGGTACAGAAAGGGAGTCTGAGGAGAACACTGCACCCCTAGCCCTCCCTACAAATGGAAGGTGGGCCATACCAGGGCTTATTAACACCAGGGAGCAGACCTGGCTGCTCACAAAGTCACCACCTGTCTCTGAGGACCTAGTTGGTGATTGTATGAGGCCCAGTCCCCTGGAGAATGAGCCGGCCTCGTTCTTGAGACCATCCCCCAATTTTGCCCTCTCATGAGGAAAAACTGAGGCAGCCTGCCATTTCCCGAGGGAGCAGCCTTGGAGTGTTTCCCAGAAAAAAGTGGCCCTGATCTGCACCTGCAGGGCTGACAGGAACTATTCCTGTGCAGAATGCTAGGAAGGGCTTGTGGCTGCTGGGACAGCACGGTGGCAGAAAGTAACACACAGAGGCAAGAGGTGCATTATGGGATGGGGAGGGTCCAGCAAGCCAGCAAGGATTCAGAAGGGATGAGGGTTATTAGGCACCCTGTGGGAAAAACAGTCCTCTCCAGGTAAAGAAGGGAGAGAGGGAGAGAGGGAAGGAAGGAGAGAGGGAGGGAGGGAGGGAGGGAGGGAGGGAGGGAGGGAAGAAGGGAAGAAAAGAAGGAAGGAGGGAGGGAGGGGAGGGAAGGAAGGAGGGAGAGAGAGAAGAAGGGAGACTGGGCTAGGGAGGGGAGAGGAAACAAGGCTGTAAGAGCTGCTACAGCTTGTGCTGGGATCTCTGAAGGTGGTGGACCCATAGACCCAAGAGGAGACAGGAGATGGTGATAGAGTGTGGGGGGCATGTGTGGCCTTAGACACAGCCTGGCCCAGGCTGGAAGGGTGGACACATGCAGAGGAGACCCAGTGAGCCCAGAGTTCAGAGAAGAGAGCTTTGGTACATTGGTGCAAGGGGGAGGTGACTCGGGGTGAGCTAGGGAAGGGGTCTAGCTGGAGACAATAAGGTTGATAGCAGGTAATCAGCCCTGGTCAGCCATGACACCTACTTATGCTGACACCTCAGGTGGTATGGTGGCAGCCTCAGGTGGTGCTCGGAGGGATGGGTCTAGCGACCCTACACTACAAACCCTGTCAAATATCCTGAGAGGATGAGAACCCATTCCCACTCCAGGCTCCTGTCCTGGGACTGATGCCCACAGAGGCCTGGGCATCCTCCTATCCCCAGGACAGTGATAGAAGAGCCTGGCCTGACAGTGCTTCAGATGCATCCTCCCTAAAAGGACACTGAAGACGGCCAGGGACCAAGTCCCACAGGCTCCAATGTCCCAGCACCTCAGATTTATCAGGGATTGGGCCCCACCAGCCCCACAGCCTTGCCTGTTCCACCCCACAATTGCCAGGAACAGTACTGCAGAAATCCATTTTCTGTCAGCCACTGTCCAGCAGTGGCATCACTGGGCACTGGGCACAGCAGCCTCTCTCTAGACACGCCCAAGGCACAGGATGCTCTGAGAAGATGCCTTCCCCTGCAGCCCCTGCAGGCTGATTGTGCCCTGTGTGCCCCTCCAGCACCACATCCCCTCCCTCCAGACCAAGGCCACTTCCTGATACCATCACATGGACCCACTGCTTCCCTCCTGCTAAGCCTCTGAGGGAACAGCCCTGCAGCCCACCCGCTGCCGTGGCCATAGCCAGGGAATCACCCTGGACCTTTCCAGGGCCCCATGTCCTACCTATGACAGAGCAGCAGAGGGATATTCTTCTACTTACTTGACATGTGGTTTTGGATGTGCCAATCAATCTCTGTGTGCCTCAGTTTCCTTATTCAGCCCTCAGAGAATGGTATGATCAGTTTTATGCTTGGTGACTAGAATATACACAAACTTCCCACACAGTGCCTGTCACAGACTCTGTGCTACCCTCTGCTCCCTCCACATCCACCCTCCCCAGCTCCACTGCCTTAGCTTCCTGTATCTTAGGTCACCTTGCAGCCCTGTGTCTCCTCTTTTGTCATCCTGGAGCCACAGCAAGCATCTGACCCAGGAGTCTCCTTCCTCCTCAACATACCCAAGCCTGAGCTTTCCTTGGCAGCACCCCTAAAGCCTGCCTCACTAGGAATCAACTGTCCTTGGTAGCCCTGAAGGTAGCAGGCATGTTAGAGCTACCTGCCTTGGTCTGGGAAGTACCTTCTCCACCTTAACGATCCACCAGGAATCTCTTTGGGAAGATTGCCTGGGTTCCTCTGTCTGCATCTGCTCTGAGCTCCCACAGACCTTGCCTCTCACTCCACATCATACCTAGAGGCCTCAAGTTGTACCCTTATCAACAGAGCTGGGGCTGAGCCTAGTTTGGGGAAGGTATGGACAATGAAGGAATGACCTTCAGGGGCAGGGGCGGGGCCATTCCTTTGGGATCCCTTCCTAACCAGGGTATGCAGGCACCTAGCTACCAGTTCCGTATATCTCATGATGAGGGCATTTCTCTGATGCCCTTCAACAGTGCTCTCCAGCTAGCCTGAGAAAGAAGATAGGGTGGGGGAGATGGCTACCTTCATACTGAACCCCAGAGAGTTCAGCAGAGTGGCTATGACCAAGTCCACTTCATAGCTGAGAAACCAAGGCCCGCCAAAGCAGAGCTACTGAAAGCCAGCAGACTGCGGTAAGGGGCAGGTTTCCTGCATTTGTCATTGTGGTAGTCACAGTTCCTTTTACTCAAGCCTCCTCACTGGGCCAGTCCTTTATTGATTAGATTATTATTAAGGAGTCATTCTTCATGCCAAGTTCAACTTCAAAGCTCCCATCACAACACTACCCCTAACCCTCCTGGGTGTGGAAGAGATGTTGAGGTGAGCCCCCTCTGCTGACCTGCATTCCCTTTCCTCCTCGTGCCCAGGCCCCCTTTTCCTGAAGCTGACAATCATCCATGTGCAGCGAGAACCTAAACAGAAACCATGGTTCCTGACAACATGGCCTTGGGGAAAGGAGGGGTTCCCCCACCCCAGCTTCTCCTGGAGATTCCATCAGGGAGCTATGAGGTCGGGGATCAGACACACAATGCTTCCCATTCAGGTGAGCCGGTCGACAGGCCCACAGCTGCTGCTGCTGCTACAGGGAGATTTATGACCTGTTCTAAATGTCACCTTTTCAACTCCCGGTGCAGCTCCACCACCTCTGGGCTCAGCACTGGCCAGACTGCTAGCCAAGCGTGGCTGAGAGACGTGCTTCTGCTCACCACCACACACGAACACTCCTGAGGAGACAGCCTTGGCTGAGCCAGGAGAGGCATCTGAAGGTGCCAAGTACCCCCTACCTGCAGTCTGCAAGAAGCTCATCTGTCAACTGAGCTACCAGGGCGTCCACATCCTCGGAGGAACACTGGGCCTTCAGAGCCAGGTGGACCTGCTCCAGGTTAGCTTCCTGAGGAACAAGCATCCCTAGGTCAGGAGTATCACCACAGAGCGGGACCCAACCCCTAGGCCCTGTCACTGAGCCAGAAAGGAATAGATAGTAGGAGCAGGAAAAGGCAAAGCCAGACTCAATCTGCCAGCAATGTTCTGGCTCCAGAACTTTCCAGGATGCCCCATGCACCCCCACACCCCAATTTTCAAGCCAGATCCCCAGTCTCACACATGGACACGAGGTGGTCCTTTGCTAACTAGATATTTTTCACAGTCTGATTGCATCCTCTCCCACCTACCACCTCAATGCCAGGCCTGATTCCCCATGGGGGAGTGGATCTCTCTGAGACAACACTGGTCAGTCTTTTCTGGAATCACCTACACTGCCAGATCCAGATCTAGCCATTTTCCCCCAGCAGCCATGCAGCCACCAATGGGCATAAAGACCAGACTCCCAGAGCTGGCTCTCTTGGAATTTTATCTGATCCCCTTCTCTGGGCACTTGTCCTAGGGCAAGATCCTGGGCTGGAAGGCCAGTCTCCTAAGTAGCCCTCTCCACACGTCAGGGCATGTGATGTGTGTTCCACCCTGGGGCACAAACCCTAGGAAGAAAACTCAGTCCCTACAATCTGGGATCTGTGGTCTTCTGGTAGAATAATAAGGAGCCCATAAGACAGCAGGACAGTAATTTTGCAGTCTCAACGCCACATTCTCCCACAGGTGTTAGCTGCCCACCACCACCAGCTGCCAAGTTCAAGGACACCACCCCTTCATCGCCTCCCTGCCTCCCTTCCTCCTGTGCTCATCGGCCATCCCTAGATCTCTTCAGCCCTCCCTCCCCAGTGCTGCTCCTCATTCCTACCCCATAGCCACACTTTCCCCACTTGGGTGATGCTCCCTGGAAGGACGCCTGCAGCCACTGCCTGAACCAGCCAGCAGCTTCCCAGATCCTTCTCCCCTCCCTTGGCCTTTACATCTGTGCCCTCTCAAGATTCTCCTGCCTGCCCTGACTAAGCAGAAGGGAGCCTAAAAGGGCAGAGGGGGTCCCAGAAGCTTCTCCTCACTCCCAAAGCAGAATATCCCTCACATTCAAACACTCCACCCCTCTCCCCAGGTTCCCAGCTTTGAACCCCAGATCATTTCTCTCAAAACACTTCATCTCCCCAAGACATGTACCAGACCTCGTGGCCTGAGTTCCACAAGCTCCCAGGAAGCTATTTTCCTCCCAGGACCATCTCACCCTCCCCTGAGTCCTTGGCATGATGTGCTAGATGGCAGTCCTCCTCTCCCACATCCTCCCATTGTCCCCATGATATCCTCTTAATGCCCCTTAGCTGGTCTCTCCTCCACACTCCACACCCTCTCCCTCAGCAGCCATGAAGGCCACCTGGATCTAAGTTTGGAGCCCTAGCTTCTGACTTCAGGCCAGGAGTTTCTGGCATGACTAGAGATCACCAGGCATATTCTGGCACTGAAGTTATCTCTCAACTCTCTGTTCAGTCATCTCCCACATCCACCTGCAGCATCCCCAGCACCCTTGATACCCCATCTCTACAAGTCTGCAGATCCTTCTGGCAGGGCTAGAGACCAGGCACCATGTCAGGACAGGATCCCACTCACCAGCCGGTCAGCGATCCTGAGGAGCTGGTTTTGAGTCTCAGTTCTATGGCTGATGTCTTCCCAGTATGAGGACAGCACCACCACAGGCTTCACGTTGCCCCAAGGCAAGTAATAGTAGTGGCATCCTGCAGGGAAGGGAGAGGGACTGAGCACTGGGCAGAAGCCCAGGGCACTGAAACACCATTCTGCAGAGCATAGAACTCAGGCTGCAGGGCTTTCAGAACTGGCCTGGCTTGAGAGAGGACTCAAGACAGGAGACAGGACCTGTTCTGCTTTCTCCTCAAATGTTTGTGGTGTGGCTGGTAGTTCCAAGTATCCAAACAAGGTGCCTGAGCACACCTGGGGGGCGGGGTGGGTGGTACAGACTGCTCTGTCTCTCACATCAAAATAAGAGGGCGGATAGAATGTCTCTGGAAGACCCAAGCTCACATCGCCAAGGTCTCCAAGCCAAGCCCCCAGGTCCCATGTGATGACGGCAATAGCTCAGGACCAGAGCAACCGTAGAACACTGATGATCAAGCCTGCAGGAATCCAAACTGTGGGTGCACTGGGCACCCCAAGGGGAGTATGAGGGACAACACAGGAATCACAGGAGAGGAACATCCCACAAGGTTTGCTGTGGTTTCCACAGGAGGCAAGGGTTGACCTTTGCCCTTTGACCCAGGTCCCCTCCAGGTTCACCCACCATCAAAGACTGCCCGGCTGTACTGGGTGGTGGAGGCCAACGGCAAGCAGGTGGTGTCAAACTTGTTTCCGTAGTTCCCAATGCTGACCTCAAACTGGATGGCATCGTCTACATCCTGCAGCATGGTGGCTGAGTAGAAGGCAGCAAAGAGGGAATATTTGCGCCTCCGCAGGTACTTCTGCAGGCAGAGTGAGCAGGCCAGAGATCACAGGAGGAGACAAACAAGACCCCCAGCAGTGTGGATCCCATAGACGACAGACCCTAGCCACGACCAGGACCCAGAAACTCCTTCTGGCTGGGCATAGAGTGACAGATGGCCCAAAGGAACAGCCTCCAGACTTGGTTACTGAAAGAACAAATCTCTCCAGGTCCGTGCACATTTGCTCGTGTTTCCTAATACAATCTTCTCCTCCAAGGTCAGGCTGCTCCTTAATCCAAAGCAGCATCAAGGGCACCACCATGTCCACAGAGCAGGGTCTCCCGCAGTGTCCCTCAGGGCATCCTACACCTCATCTGCCCCTTAAAGGGGCTGAAACCTCTCAGTGATCGGGCCCTGCCCTGACACGCGTGCACGCACACACATCAGGCAGTCCTGAAGTCTGCACAGGCAGCCTCAGCCTATGCTTACAATGTGTAGCTCAAGTTGGCCCCTCCAAGCCCAAGGCCCAGAGCGGAGACAATGTAAAACATTCGTGTGTCTTGACATGAAACAACACAGTTGTATTACAATCACCTCTTTGGAAAGCTGGGGGAAAGGAACTAAGCAGGTGAGGTTTGGATCATGTGAACAGTAATGACAGATAACACTTACTGAGCACCTACTGTGTACACACATCAAGTCTCATCTTACCACCATCTCCTAAGGTAAATGTGACTACAGACAGGGAAAATGAGGCATCTAGCAGATGGGAGGGCAGCATGGACACCTGAGGTAGCTAACCACAGTGTCCAAATGCTCCAGGAGACCATGCATGGCTCTGATATTTCTGGGGCCTTAGAGTCTTCATCTGTAAAAAAGGGTTAACAATAGCCACCTTGCAGCATGCTGGATTTGAAGACGTCAGTGGTAAATGGTGCCTCACTGACCTCATTGTTAGCTGTATCAAGTTCTGAGTTTCTATAATATTTTCATCTATTTCTCTTAAACCTCAAAGCATCCCTAGGGTGGGAATATCACACTATTCTCCCTTTATAACTGAAACATAAGGGCCCAAGAAGTGCCACTATCATAAATGTGGGTCAGAACTGAAGAAGGCCCTCTGCCATGGTACTTAGCTGCCTTGTTCCTATTCCCAAGCCAGCTCCCTCCCAGAGCCTGTCCTCACCTCCACTCGCAGGATGTCATCAGCAGGAAGGTCTTCCACCTTCTGCTCACTGTGCTCCACCAGTTTGGTCTCCAGGGACAACAGAACCCTGCCTCTATAAGCCACACCTTCTCCCTGAAAGAGAAAGTCACAGTCACAAGCAAAGGGGGAAGGAGGCAGGAAAACACAACACATGACAGCATGATATAAGTCACCCCTACAGAGTGGGGATACACCAATCCTCAGGCCCTGTCCAAGGGGATGAAAGCTGAGGGAGACGGGCCCGGGTGTCTTGGAATGCAGACAGTGAACAGGTCCAACTGGCCAAGAGAAAGACGCCCCGCCAGAGGGCCAAGCAGAAGGAAGTGCTCTGAGGGGTTTGTTCAGGCCTCATGAGGCCCATGGAATATCATCTGGGCCCACACACTGCCAGGCCAAGCTGGAGACCCTTAGAGGTTGTGCGTGGCTGCTTACCTTTCCTGTGTTGATCTCTGCATAAGGATCTGGGAAGCCCGTGAACTCTCGGGGACTGCCATAGAGGTTCACATAGCAGGGCCCAAAAGTGGGGAGAAAGCCCAGGTTGTCATCCACTGGAAGATACAAGAAGGTATCAGAGAGGTGGCCCTGTGGATCCGTTTAGGGCTCAACCTATCCACCTTCAGATGGGATCCCATCTCTAGCTCTCAGTTTCCCCTATATGCACCATTTGTGGCCCCTGTACATGTATCAATGACTATAATCAACTCTCCTCTGTCCCTTGAGTCCTTGGTCTGCTGAAATGAGACTATTTCTACTATCTTATTAGTCCTATTTGACAGATGAGGGAACTGAGTCTCAGAGATATGACTGAGCACAGGATAGCAAGGATGCAGCACTCAGCTGGCCACACACAAGCTGGGGCTCAGACCATGGGAAGGGGAACAGAGGTGGTTTCAGAGCCAGGTGACCAGAGAAGCCATGTCCCAGGGACCCTTCCTCCTCACACACACATTTTTTGGAGAAGTTGGAAAATGGCTAGAGGATCATTGTTCCCTCTCTGGCATATGCTCCCTTGACAATGCCACAGCTGCCCTTCCTGGGACAGGACCTCACAGGCTAGACTCTGAAACCCTGCAAAGGCAGGGCATTCAGAATGCTCAAGGCAGAACCATCCCCAGGACCATCGGGTGTCTCTGTCCACACAAGGCTGAGCCAGGGCAAGCACAGGGAAAGCAGCCTCCACACAGACCTGAGATCTGCTCAGCAGGACATGAGGGTGTCCAGCCTAAGCCATGCTGCTGAGGCAGTGCAGGTGGTTGGGGGAGCAGGGGCAGCCAGAGCTACCCTGCCTATCACCTTTCCACATACTTCCTCCTCCAGACCCCAGTGCAGACAGGGCTTGGCTTTGGGAAGCAAAGGGGGAAGCCTTGGAATGGTCAGACTCAGGCAGGGGGCTGTCACTAACTGCTTGTGCCAGACATCACAATTATGATTTATCTCATGAATTTTGCTTCAAGCATTTCCCATTCCCCTGGCCACCTCAGGATCTCCAAGATGCCTACCAATAACCATGGCCCACCATGTCCCCCATGTTGGAAGCATCAGCTGAGGTAACAAGCTTAGGAAGGGTCTGGAAGATCTAGAGGAAACTGGCCTTAAAGCATCACAAGTAATTCATATCAGTTACCCTGTGGCTGTGACTTGCCAGTGGTCAACTCAGAGACCTGGCTGTGGCTCAGTCCCCTTCATGCAAGTCAGAAAATTCCCCTCCAGCAGAAACCCCAATGTCCCATCCCCTCGTGGATCCCTAGGTGACAGCAACGTACGGTCAGTGGCTTGTGGACTCTTGAGTACACCCGCAGGCTCCTCTGAAGCATAAAGAAATGGAAGAGGGGTTAGGATGGGTGTGGTTGGGTGGAGAATGGTTACATGAACAGGAGTCTGGATGGAGAGCTGGCAGACAGGCACTGTGAATGTACAACAAAGAAAGGCACACACGCTGCTCCCCAACTCCAACCAGACAGCCCTCCGCACCTCTGTGAGCTGAACCTCCATTCAATATACTCAAGAAACAACACACAGGAGAAAATATACTTTTTCTTCATTATAAACAGGTAGATTAGAAGGAATGGTGCAGAGAAGGGAAGATGAAAAGGAAAACAAGAAAGAACCATTGTAGACAAGCGAATACCTTGGGCTCCAAATTCAAGCATCAGATTGACACTTGGGCCCAGCACACTGAGCCAAGGCCATTTAAGGCACAACATCTCCACCTAGTGGCTATTTCCAGTATTGCCACAGACAGCAACACTTCTCAACATGAGCCACCTAGGTCTGGCTCCTACCACCAGCCACTTCCAGTGAAGATAAGAGACAAATGCTAGCATATGCACATGAGCATACACATACACATTCATTAAAATAAACGTAATAAGAATAGTCTAGCCACTTTATTTTCCCACAGATTTGTGATGTTGCTAGGCACTGCCAGAAGATAACCAATGAACAGTCTACAGGTCACATGCAGCCAATAATGGCTTGTCATGCTCCAGTGTCACTCAAAATAAATATGTGTATTCTCTTATATCCCTCAGGATGTGGCTTGGACAGCCTGGACTTAATGTGGCCCAAGATAATTCTTCATCCATTGTGGCCCAGAAAATCCAGGTTGGACAGCTCTGAAAGGCTTACAGAAAGGAGTGTGAAGCACAAATAAGCCACAAATATGGTCGTCTGGAGGTAAAGGCAGGGATGGAGAACTGAGACCAAAGACCCAAAGAAGGAAGGCCCTGGGCTAGCCTTCAGATCTCTGCAGCCAGGTCTTGGCACCCAATGCTAGCTGGCAAAAATCAGTGTGGCAGAGAGTGTACCTCGTGAAGATTTTCTTATCTACAGGAACTGAGCTGGGCCCTGACATAGGAGAGCTCTCAGCCTAGAAGACTGCCGTAAACAGGCACAGCTGTGGTTCCCAGATTCTACTTTAAGCTCCTCCCAAATGGTGCTTAGCAGGAGACACCTGTATAGATGGGGCCCCTATGCACTTCTTGCCAGGACTTTTAATCTGGTAGTCAGTCAGAGACAGTTATCTACCAGTCCCACCAGCAAACTAACCGCCTGCTGGTAGTGGCGGGAATTGCACAGGTCTCCTTGTTCATTTAGGATATGACAGTGGGCATTGGCACAGACCTGCTGACGTCTTAGGCCAGTGCTTCCCAACTTGAGAACAGGTCACAAGTCTCTGATGTCGAGGTTCACCCCAGGTTCTCGCCCCTGTGTCTGCAGACAGCTCATAAAGTCAAGGGCAGGGAGAGCAAAGAAGCCACCCAATACAAAGCTGCTATTTAGTCCTGGTCGTCTTTCTGCCAAAACACAAGTGTTTCGCTGTGTTTTCCCTGAGCCTGGAGAGCTGGGCCCAAGGAAGCCCCAAGTCCCAGATGAACACACCTAGCTTTTTACTGTGTGAGTGAAGCCCAGCTCCCTCACCTGGAGAACTGGAAGGGACAGAGCAGGCTGCCAGCCACAAGTCACAGCTCAGCAGGCGGTCCCTGGGGACACGCGTGTACCCTGGAGAAGCCAAGCCATTACCTTCAGCCAGCCTTGCCAGTTCCCAAGGCTCGGCAGAGCCCCAAGCCCACAGCTTTGGCTGCCTGACACCCGCCCGGGCCGGGCAGGAGGGAAAAAGGGAGACTGCTGGGAAATTCACTGTCATCCATAATCCAAAGACAACTTTGGTTTTCTCAGTGCTGTTCTGTAGCACAATGTCCATACGGGTGAAGGTGTCAAAGATGCCTGCCAGTATCACAGGTCCCATGAGCTTACTACGCTTCAAAAGAATGGGCACATCCAAGAGGGCATAGTCCTTTAAAATAAATAAATAAATAAATAAATAAATAAATAAATAAATAAATAAATAAATAGTCTTCCCTTAATACGTAGGTGCGAAAGGTCCAAAGAATACTTCAGTGTGCCCAGGCAAACTGTGGGCAGAAGTGCTTAAGAGGTTAGTATTAGGTCTTGTCCTTACCAGGGACAAAAACAAGATCACAAAACCAGAAGTCCAGGCTGAACCAAATCATCAGGAACCTCAAGGCAGAAAGAAATTTTGATTGATTGTTTGTTGTTGTTGTTATTGCTGCTGCTGCTGCTGCTGCTGCTGGCAGCGGCGGTGGCGACGGCGGCGGCGGTGGTGGTGTTTTGAGATACAATCTCAATGAGTTAGACCCGTGGGTCTTTTACTCACTATATAACCATGATGACCTCAAACGTCTGATCCCTTTGCCTCTACCATTCAAGTGCTGAGCACTTACCACCACACCACAATGGTGCTGGAAGTGGAACCCAGGGCTTCTGTGTGCTGGGAAAGCAAGCACTGCACCAACATATAGCACAGTTTGTGTTGTGTTTTGAGAGAAACAAGAAAATAAGGTAGTATGCCTTCCCAGGACAACAAGAAGAAACACAAAAGAGAGGACAGAAAAGTGGCAGAGATATGTTCCAAGCAGGCTTCAGGCTAAGGAAAGAAACTTAGCCAGAGGCAAAGGAAGTGACAACCTTCAAGCCAGACAACTGCGTCCACCTGAGAAAGGGACCCATCTTGACAGGAAGGGACCTCAGAGAACCCGGGAAGTCCCAAAGAATAACCCAGTTTGATCAATAAATTTAGCTCTGTTGTCATATTGATCTAGCTATTTTGCTGCACATTCCAGAAGTCATTAGCTGGTTGCAAGAACAATCTGTGGTCCAGCCCTTGACGCCAACCCTGAAGTACACTGGGTTGCTTGTGACTTGAGCGCCATCTAGTGACCATGGAGACAACTTTCTCACCTCATTAAAACCAGGGTGAAAGGCTGGATATATGGCAGTGGTGGAGTGCCTGCCAAGCGTGCCCGAGGCCCTAAATTTAATTCCCAGTACAATAAGTAAGTGAGTAAATAAATAAATTATACAATAAAAAAAGAAATAACTATGTAATAAAAGGAATACATCAAAAATAAAGGAAGATGGAGCTGGGGGAAAGCCTAAACTCTCATCAGATGGCTGAGTACAGAGGCACAGCTGTATTATATCAGAAACCTCCCCCAAAAAAACACTCAAAATGCCATACTGTGCCTTGACTGTCATTAGTCCCTGTATTCAGAGACTGAGACAGTACCCAGTCTAAAAACTGAAGCAGACTCGTGGCATACAGGTTAGCCAGGCTGCCTCAGTGTTACCCACATAAGATGCTGTCCCTGACTCATGATTCTACCTGTAGGTGCAAAGCAGCAGTGCACCAAACCCTCTGACCAGCTCACTGTGTGGAGGGGGTACACTCTGGGACACAGTCCTCACATCTGGGAGGGAAAGACGTTCCCCGATAGCATACCTTCTAGAAGTATGTCTGTATGTGTTGGATTGCTCAAAGTCTCATTGATGGGGTCAGAATGGCAGATCAATGCTAGACACTGAGGGGAGAGCACCAAGGAGATTACTGGATAAGTCTCAACCTTGGTGTGTATTTGAGATTTTTTGTAACTAGACGTCTTTGGGACTGGGGATATAACTCGGCTGGTAGAGTACCTGCCTAGCATGCATGAAACCCTGTGCTCAATTTCCCATACTACATAAATCAGGCATGGTGGCACATGCCTGTAATCCCAGCACTTGGGAGAGTGGAGACACGGAGATCAGAAGTTGAAGGTCATTTTAGGCTTGATCTCACACAGTAATATCAAGGACAGTTTGAGATACAAGAGATCCTACCTTTAAAAAAAAAAAAAAAAAGCCAAATGTGCAATGTATACCTTTAATCCAGGCACTTGAGCCAGAGGCAGACACAGCTCTATGGGTTCAAGGCCAGGCTAGCTTCCTCCAAACACTGTACATCAGACACCAAGAAAGCTGCAAATTCTAAGCCAGCCAGGACTACGTAGTGTGACTCCGTCTCAAAAATATATTTTATTTTGAAAAATGTTTCAGAGGAGTTAAAAAGAGAGGATGAGAGACCAGTGGTAATGAGGCACATGAACCAGCAAAGCTGCAAAGGGGCAGAGATAGAGAGACGCCCTGCCCTGCCTGTGCAAACCCCTCCACAAGGCATGCCTCAGTAGAAAGCGAATGGCTGGGGGGTGCATATCAAGCAGGCTGTGCTAAGCACAAAAGCCTCCATCTTAAAGGGGGCACACCATCTGAATAGTTTGGGGTTCTCAAGTTCAGGCAAGTTTTGGGACTTCTGTGGAGAGATGGACCAGAGCAAAGAGGACCAGATTTGATGCAGGAAAAAAAAGATGGGTGGATGATGCTGATGGTGAGTGCATGAATACCTGCTGCCTCTGACCACCGAATTCCAGACACCAGCGGAGCTGGAGTAATGCACTGGGTCTCTAAGAGAAAGAAGATGAGAAGCTCCACTTTGTAGACAGGAGATTGAGTGACTCCCCTGGTTATAAAGAACTTGAGCCCCAGCTGGCTGGAGAGCCAGGGTTGTCAAGACTAACCCATCCTGCCTTCAGCTGTCCGAGGCAGAGGCTAGAATAAGGGTCATCCAACTCAAGATGCTTATCTCAGATAAAATTCAAGCAAGAATCTACAGAAGGTGTCCTGACTAACCATAGCCTTCCAGCACAATGGTGGCCACCCAGCAATATCACGGTGTCTGTTTGAGTGAGCACACTCAGTAGTCAGTGTTCACACAACAGGAGCACCAAACAAGCTGTTTCTTGGAAGTTACAGAGAAATTCTGCATGACACTATTAGAAGGTGTGGTCCTGTTGGAGTAGGTGTGTCACTGTGGGTGTAGGATTTAAGACCCTCATCCTAGCTGCCTGGAAGCCAGTATCCTGCTAGCAGGCTTCAAATGAAGATGTAGAACTCTCAGCCCCTCCTGCACCATGCCTGCCTGGATGTTGTCATGTTCCCGCCTTGATGATACTGTACTAAACCTCTGAACCTGTAAGCCAGCCCCAATTACATGTTGTCCTTTTAAGAGTTGCCTTGGTCATAGTGTCTGTTCACAGCAGTAAAACCCTAACTAAGATAATGGTGCACACTTGTGTCATAGCACTTCAACACTTGAAAGGTGTGGCAGAGGCAGAGACCACTAGGAAGGAGGCACATGAACCACCAAATCTGCAGAGCAGCAGAGATATACAGATGCCCTGCCCCACGCACAAAGCTCTGGGATCCAGAGTTCAAGGCCATCCTTGCAAACATAACAAGTTCAAGGCCAGTCTGGACTATAGAAGACCCCAATTCAAAAAGAAAAAAAGGTTAAATAAAACCTAGATATTTTCCAAATATTTATACATGGCCTATAAAAGAGAAACCATATTTTTGTTATTTAATAAGAACACTTTAAAAAACACATAAGCTAGTTAGAAAATTTGAAAAGGAAATAGTAAAAATAAGCCTTAACAGAGCTAAGGAATCCAGAACTGAAATCTCCAATAAAGTTTTTTTTTGTTTTAAAGCCTGAGAGGCTAATTGAGGGGAAAAGAAGAAAATTCAAACACAATAATGAAGAAAGAAACAGCACAGGTAGAAGAAAGTCCCTAAATTCTAGAAGTCACCATGAGAAACACTGTACACATATTTTAAAGCCTCAACATTAAGGAATGTTTTTCTAGGAAAACATAAATTATCAAAATTGACAAAAGCAAAAATAACAACCTAAAAATAGCAATGATCACAAAAGAAACTGAAAAGTTTATAAAGAGCCATCAGTACACCCACTCAGAAAGGGCACCAGGCCCACGTGGTTTTATGGGTGAATTATTTCAAGC
Source organism: Uromys caudimaculatus (assembly GCA_028551405.1). Classification (NCBI taxonomy): domain Eukaryota; kingdom Metazoa; phylum Chordata; class Mammalia; order Rodentia; family Muridae; genus Uromys; species Uromys caudimaculatus. The sequence continues at coordinate 58,388,181 of CM052700.1, forward strand.
CCTCAAAAGACTATATTCTATGTTATATAAACTGCTCCCAGATGTTAGAAGACTTTAAATCTTTCCGATTAATTTTACAGAGCCAGCATACCCAGATACCAAAAGCAAGCACTAATAAGAAGACCAAGAAGACAGAAAACCAAGGGCTGCACTGCGGAGTTCGGTAAGTAAGAAAGATGGCATTCAGGGATGTCAGAAACAGATCATCTGAGACGCATGGCTGACATCACTAAAATAGCAGTGAAGAGGTAATGGTGGTACACTGTCTTACTCACTAAGGAGGAGATTAAGAGGTTGGGCAGCATGCAAATTTAATTTCCATCTCTCAGAAAGTATTCCAATATAACTGACAAATTACAAGCAAGCTCAAAGTTAGTGCCCGTGGTCATAGAGAATAGTAAGAAAAAGACAAACACAGAACAGAAATACATCCTAGAAGTGTGTATTTGTACCAAAATAACTATATTATATATTATATGTTATATTATATATTACATTGTATATTATATTATATTGTATATTATATATTTTATATATAACATACACACCTATGTATACAAAATTCTCTGTTGTTGTTTTCGGAGTTTTGTTGTAGTTTGGTTTGATCTTTGGGGTGAGGGTCTCTTGCAGCCCAGGACGCCCTCTAATTCACCTTGTCGCTGAGGATGCTCTTCCTGCATCTACACACACCCCAAGTGCTGGGCTCACAGGGTGCAGCACCAGTCTCACCTCCAGGATTGTCTTAGCCATGCGGAAACAGTGCCACATCAAGTGTATGGAAGTCTCTGAGCATAACTTAGTTCAAACTTCTTGATGGGCAACTTCAGTACTGGCAGAAAGGTTTGAAAGTGCTAGAATCCTTTGCTGGCTTTGACTGTAGACATAGATGTGAGAGGACTCTCAAGAGCTGGGGTGCAGCTCGGGGTAGGGCACTTGCCTGGTGTCTGAGGCACTGAGCTTTATCCCTAACAGCACAAACCTATTTTTACTTTTATTTTTATTTTTATTTATTTTATTTTATATTGTGTGTTTTCCTGCATGTATGTGTGTACACCAGGTGCAGGAAGGTACCCTCCAAGGTTGGAAGGAGGTGTCAGATCCCCTGGAACTGGAGTTACAGGCAGCTGTGAGAATTCTAATGTGGGTTCTGGGAACTGAACCTTGGCCCTCTGCAAGAGCAGAAAATGCTCTTAACATCTATGCAATCGTTCCAGACCCGTGTTGTTGTTGTTGTTGTTGCTGTTGGTGGTGGTGTTGCTGCTGCTGCTGCTGCTAGGCACAACATAAAACTCAGCTATAAAAAACATTCATTGCAAAGTTGTTTATAAGGAAGAAAACCAGAAGATGCCTGAGTGTTCTACATTGACTAGCTCCCTCACAATGAAAATTATATTTATCACAATTGGATCCTAAGAAACAGGGATGTAACTCAGTTTGTAGACTCCGCTGGAATGCACAGGCCCTGGGTTCAATCCCCAGTACTGCCAAAAATAAAATATGTTCTAGAAGAATACTTAATCAGAAGAAACTAAGACCTAAGTCTAATATTGCCAAGTGACAAGAAGCAATAACCAAATCACTCACTCATTTTAGTGTATCTGGGTATGTATAATACTCGTGTGTGTGTGTGTGTGTGTGTGTGTGTGTGTGTGTGTGTGTCTGTCTGTCTGTCTGTCTGTGTGTCTGTGTGTGTCCCAGATGGCTCAGGATGCTGTTCTTGCCTGCAGTGATGGACTTAAGGGCAGCTTAGGTAAATGTCATTTTACAAGACCAATAAAATCCATTGCAAAACAGTAATCCCTGGGGCACTCAGAGCTAGGATGGAGCCTAGCACAGAGTGCCCCACCCCCAGCCCCACCCCCAGGACGATCCAGTGTGTAGCACCCTAGGTCTCTTTGAGAGATCTCTCACTGGAATCTCTCTGAGCCTCCAGGCTTTCAGATCTTGAGGTATAAGATAGAGTGAGGAGGAACGGGGCAAGCCAGGAACAGGAAGGACATACCTTCTATTTCTCCTCCAGTGGCAGAGATTTTCGACATACCCAAGTAAGTGGTGGCCACTGTGTCATTGTGAGTGAGGCGATCCCTAGAGCAAGAATGGAAAGAGGGCATGAACATGAGAGGCAGATACGGGACACAGCCTACTCAAGGAGGAGGTGACCTTAGTGACAGATTTGCTAGGAGTCCAGTCTTCTGCTGAGGCCTGGGAAGCCCATGGAGAGAAGAGACTAGAAAGAAAGCAAGCATGCTCAAGACACCTCAAGGGGCAACTTGGTCATCTTGATGGCCTTATACTCTGTATCTGTGGACTTACATGGGGCCACATCCCAGGCTGACAGGGAGGAGGCCAGAGGCAGGCAGGAAGCTGCTGAGAAAGAGCAGTTTCCAGATCCAAAAGGTTCTGGGAGCCCAAGAAATGCCAAGATCCAGAGGAGTTTCAGGAAGCCATCTCCGAGGCCTAGGCAGGGGCCAGTGCTGGTGTGCCATGCCTTGTACGGAGACTTTAGCTGTGGCAAAACGTGTTCACTTCTTATCCCACAGGAACTGCACAACTGATTAGAGACCAAGGACCCTCTAACATCCTCCACGGTCTGAGGAAACTTAGCCGCAGAGGCATGCGGGCCCTTTTAGCCAGGGAGGGAGGTGCAGAGCCAGGTGTGGCAGTGTGGGCCTGAGAGGATTCCAAGGCTCACTGACCAACCAGTCTAGCTTAAATCACAAGCTGCAGGACTAAGAGACCTTATCTCAAAATAAGGTAAAGTTGAAGATTTGACATCTGGCCTCCACATTCATGTATACACATATGCACGCATATAACACACACACACACACACACACACACACACACATCAATCAAAGCAGTCAATAAAGGCACTCTCTCTTGGGATCCCTAGTATATACCTTAGCAGCTATATAGTACAATGGGTCCCACCTTTGGGGGATGGCACTGGCATTGAGACAATCAGTTATCAGAGGGCTGGTGAGATGGGTCAGCAAGTAAAGGCACCTGCCCTGAAAGCCGGGAACACTGAGCTTCATCTCTGGGAACCAAATAGAGGCGAAAGAAGAAAGGAGACAATACATTCCACAAAACTGTCCTCTGACTTCCACATGTATGCCATTATATTCATGACCATATATGTGCATCTCACACACACACACACACACACACACACACACACACACACACACACACACACACACACATCTCACATCTCACAGACAGCTCTGAGGCAAGATACTCCTGGTGTGGAATCCAGGGCCCTGACCACCTGCCCTGTCCTCTGGACAATGGGCCCAGGATTCTCCACCTAATGGTTCTAACCCCAGAGCATATATGGCCATGTCAAAAGACTTTTTGTGTGAGAGGAGAAGGCTCAAGACTTCCAGAGGCAGAGGCCACAGGTACTGAACAACTTTTGATTCAAGGGCCAGATCCCACAGACAAAAATTACTGTACCAGAGGTCAGCAGTGCTAGCTTGGGCAGGCCCAGGCCCCTCAGAAGTCAGCAGTGCCAGCTTGGGCAGGCCCCAGCCCCTCAGAGGTCAGCAGTGCCAGCTTAGGCAGGCCCCAGCCCCTCAGAGGTCAGCAATGCCAGCTTGGGCAGGCCCAGGCCCCTCAGAGGTCAGCAGTGCCAGCTTGGGCAGGCCCAGGCCCCTCAGAAGTCAGCAGTGCCAGCTTGGGCAGGCCCAGGCCCCTCAGAGGTCAGCAGTGCCAGCTTGGGCAGGCCCCAGACCCTCAGAGGTCAGCAGTGCCAGCTTGGGCAGGCTCCAGACCCTCAGAGGTCAGCAGTGCCAGCTTGGGCAGGCCCCGGGCTCCTCAGGAAGTTTCTCTAGCACACTCCAAATCCCTTTTCTTGGTTTTCCCTGGGGTTTCCTCACCACTGTGAGCACTTTGGTCATGGCAGACTCATCCAGCACCATTCCCAGAGACAAGGCATGCTGATTTCATATTCCTTTAACCCTGACCCCATGAGGCATCTCAGTCTCTCTCTTCCTTCCTCTTTGGAAAAGGGAGTAAGTTTGACGTTTGACATTTCCCTTGGGCAGGGACTGCGTGAGGAAGAATGAGTAGCCTGGCAGTCCAGGTCCAAGTTGTGGTTTCTGGTAAGCCATGTCATGAGAAAACTTCCTGGGGTGAGCAGTACCAGTGCCTGACATCGCTCGCACTCCTGACATCGCATGCCTTTCTCTTGGTTTCTTCTTACGCTGACGGGAATTGAACCCAATGCCTCAAAGACACCAAGAAAGCTTGAGGTATTTTTAAAACATTGTTAAGCCCACTCCTTTAAAGAGGACCAGGCTTCTGACTTCTGGCCTTGTCTGAATAGAAAGGAGAGGAAGAGTGGGCGGGGTCTGTTGTTTCCATGGAGGTGGCTTCGATTGAGCAGGGGTTTTGAACTTTTTTTTTTTTTAACATCTATGTATATTTGCCTGAACAAGCTTATGGTGTAGCTGCCCACAGAAGCAAAAACAAACTAAATCAAACTAAACTAAACTAAACTAAAAAAAAAGGTGTTGAATCTTCTAGAACTGGAGTTACATGCAATCATGAGTTGCACATAGTAGGTGCTGGGAACTGAACCCTAATCCTTTGCAGGAGCAGTAAATACTCTTAACCACTGAGCCATCTCTTCAGCCCTGAGGAATTTTTGGTTTTTAGTGAAAAAGGAATTCTTAAAGACTTGAATGAAAGCTTAAGTTACAGAGCCACATGGACGGTGTCATTTCAAGGGTTTAGGTGACAGGAGACATTCATCTGTGTGTTCTAAGAAGGACTTTCGGGATAGAAACTTCCAGCAGTGACATGCTTTCTGGTCAAGAGCTGGGTTTGGGGGTTTAGGGCTTCTGGAAAACACTGAGTCTCAAAATAGACTCACAATAAAAGTGCTACTTCAACCCAAGCCAGAGATGCAGCCACCAGATTCCGTAATGTGTTTGGATTGTACAGTATGCTGATAGCTTTGACACAGCTCCAAGGGAGTCAGGCCAGGCACAGCCACAATCCATGGGGCTAACCGCACCCACACACATCCACACAGATGTATGCACGCACACACATGCATACCGGGGTGTCCCAGTTGAGGCAGCACAGTCATTTCCAGCTGACATGCAGAGATGGCTCTGGGAATGCCAAGGGTACCTTTCCACCAAACCGCTTCCCCTTCCCAGGGCTCTTACCAGCCGTGGCAGACCTCGGGACCTCTCCCTGCCCCCTGCCCACACTTCTCGCCCTCTAATTCTCTCAATCTGTTTTCTTTAGGCCCGGGGAACTGGCACACACTTTAATGGCTCTGTGGCCTGGGGTTTTTCCCCTGGTCTCTCATTATCCTCCTAGTTGGGGGTGCCATGGGCCTGCAACCAAAGGAGAATGGCCAGGGAGCCACATGACCAGCACTTCTGGGGGCAGAAAAAGGACAGCTTGCTCTTTGTGGAAAGCCTAGTGTTTCAGAGCTCTCAGAGCTTGGGCCCTGTTGTCCCCTCAAATGTGAGAAATGCTGCCACCTCGCTGCTGCTCTGAGAGATAGCTGGCATTCACATTGGTCCCCTGAACTGTCACTGCAGACAGCTTATTTGGTCTCTCCTCCCTGTCTCCTCTGTGAAGTAGTACCATGCCACCTTGTCAAGGGTCAGATAAACCCATACATGTGGAAAGTGTTCACTGGACACAGCCCTGGCCTGCAAGTTGGTGTTCACCAAGTGGTAAGATTCTAAGACACTCACAGGTTACTGTTCTGACCTGCTCGACACCTGTAATGATGACCTCTGTTCTGGATATATAACCCTCATTTCCAGCCGGGAGAGGGGGATCTTCTTTCACTCTATTCCACAGGGACACAGTAGCTGGCTTAGCTCCCATACCTTGCATTTGCCCTTACCAGTGATTTATCAAAGCAACTCCTCAGGAAGCCTCCAGAGATGAGCTTCTCACTGCCCCCTGGCTGTGCCCTCCTTATCTTGTCAGTACAGCATCTCATCTCCAGGTTGCCCCATAACTGCCCACAGTCCTCATGTCCTGCCTTGATACCTGCACCCTCTGTCACAGCGGCAGCCCGAGTGCACAAAAACAACAGGCCCAAGGACCCCTGGAGACACCCCTTCAAGGACCCAGAACTCACCAGTCCATGACACGAATCCTCATTTTTTCACACATAGAGGGAAACTGGGGAAGGAAAGGGAGCTAGGTGAGAACAGAGTTCTAGAAGAAAGCAACCCCTCACTGAGCAGAAGTTAAGGATGCCAGCAGGATTCAGGGACCAAAAAGTGCTGAGTCCTCCGAAGGACCACTCACCATCGCAGGCAATGTGATGTTCTGGTTCCACTGAGGGTTAGCTGTCTTCTCCAGGATCTTGCTGCAGAGCTAGGAGACACAAAGGATTGGGGAATGGAGCTCTATGTGGAATCCAAGCTTTGTGGTAACCATATAACCCAGAAGCAATCCTCTGCCATACTGGCTGCTCTAAGAGCTGGGCCTCAAACCCTAGGTCTCAGGGCCATACAGGGCAAGCTCAGATGCAGGAAGTCTCTGCAGAGACAAGGCTCAGTGGAAGATAAGACCCAGAATGGGGCGGCTGGTGCAAGTGCCACAGCCCCAGAGACACTCCAACCCTACTTCCCATTAAGGCCAGGAGCCCAGGCCCACAAACGAGCAGCCACATAGAATTCAGTGGAGATACAAACCCCATATGGCACTGGGAGGTGGGGTACACGGTGGTAGACCACTCACCCAACATGAACAAGACCCTACATTCAATTCCTAGTAAGGCAGAAGAGAGGGAGGGAGGGAGGGCAAGTGGGAAGGAGGGAGGGAGAGAAGGAGGAAGGGAACAAGTAAGGAAGCCTTGATGCCACAGCTCGCCTCAGACAAGTGCTGCCTGAAGGCTTGTTACAAACAAGAAACAGACCAAGAACAGAAAGTGTTCTAAGCCAAGGGCTCCACTTGTGTCCATGAAGTGCCAGGACAGCCTATACCCACAGTGGGGAAAAAGATAAAGACTCAGTTTTAAGGACTAGGAAGATGTCTTCATGAGTAAATCCTTGCCACAAAAGCATGAAGACTCAAATTCTATGTCCAGAAAACCATGTAGCAGCCAGGCATGGTAGCACACACTACACACTTATAATCATGGCTCCCAGAAGGCAGTGACAGGAGGATCCCTAGGGCTCCCTGGCCAGGCAGTCTAACCAGCTCCAGGCTCAGTGAGAGTTCCTGTGTCAGAAAATAAGGTAAGCTGGGCAGTGGTGGCGCACACCTTTAATCCCAGCACCTGGGAGGCAGAGGCAGGTGAATTTCTGAGTTCGAGGCCAGCCTGGTCTACAGAGTGAGTTCCAGGATAGCCAGGGCTACACAGAGAAACCCTGTCTTGAAAAAAACAAAAAACAAAAAAAGAAAAAAAAAGAAAGAAAAGAAAATAGAGTGAAAAAAAGAAAATAGGTGAAAAGCTGGGAGCTGTGGTAGCACACATCTTTAATCCCAGCACTCAGGAGACAGAGGCAGGAGGAGCTCTGTGAGTTCTAGGCCAGTCTGGTCTACAGAGCAAACTCCATGACAACCAGAGCTACATAATAGAGAGACTCTGTCTCATAGATAGATAGATAGATAGATAGATAGATAGATAGATAGATAGACAGACAGACAGGAGAGTAACCAAGGATGGCACCAGCATGCACACACAAGTATATGTATATACTCACACATTAACATGACATTGAGCACACACACATGTGCATGTGCAAGTGCTTGTGTGCACATGCACAGAGAGAGGGAGGAGGGAGAGGGAGAGAGAAACAAATAAAAAATTTTAAGAGACTCAGTCTTGATTATATAGTTTCTGGAAGGCAGATGAGTCCGCTCCTAACAATAGTGAACAGGCTTCTCCTATAGGCCTGTCACGTGCTAAGCAAGAGTTTTATTAAAGTCCATTATCTTGAAATGAGCATTTGAATTAGATCCAGAACTTTGGGTCCCCGGGGCAAGAGCTTCGTCCCTGCTCCCAACCATCCAGTTTCAACTCCTATTGCCATTTCTCCTCCTCCCTGTGGAAAGAGTCCAGCCACAGACTGCCAGGGTGGGGCAGAAGAGGGTGTTAGCAGAGTAAAGGGGGGAGGGTGGGAGAGCAGTAGGTAAAGGGGCAAAGAGTTTCTACTCCCACCCAGATCTATAAATGCCTCTATAGCCCGACAGCACTGTCAGCAAGGCTGCAGGGAAACCACACTCTTGGATTTGCTAGTGGAGGAAAATGAAATAATTTGACTCCCGTGGGAAGGGAGCTGGAGCTACCAAACTTAGAAAAGCAGGTTCCATTTTACCTGGCAGTCCTTCCCAAGATACTCTCTACAGAAATGCCTGTACAATCAGAGTGACATCGTTTACCACAGCATGGCTAGAGCTAGCAGGGATCTGGAACAAGCCAGGTATCCACCAGTAGGGGATGGGTTAAAGTAAGTATGGTCCAGCCCCAGTACTATGCAGCTTCAAAGAGGAGGAGACCCTGTGTGTTCGGAAGGGAAACATGCTCTGAGCTGTGCCACAGGGTAGAAGAGTAAGTAAGGGCGGAGCAGTGAGCACAGGGTGCACATGCTTGGACTGGTGTGCTAGACGCTGGGAATCCACGGTCACGCTTGCTAACACACACATAAGGGAACCAAAATGTTGTAAAGGAAATGCACTTGCAAGGGAGGACAGGAGAAAATTGTTGACCAGGGACCAGAGCAGAGGAAGATGATAGACAAACAGACAGATAGGCAGACAGGCAGATAGACAGATAGACAGACAGATAGATTATAGGTAGGTAGGTAGGTAGATGATAGATAGATAGATAGATAGATAGATAGATAGATAGATAGATAGATCAACCATAGATAGTAGATGTATGCAGTATCAAACCTAAAAATAAATACAAATTTTATTATAAAATGAAAGAAAACATTCTAACATATACAAAGGGGAGGCCCTGCCAACACAGCTTCTTGCTTCAACCTCTATTAAGAAAGTCCATGACCTCTAACCGAATAATCCTGGTTGGTTCTAGCTTTTCTATGGAAAGCAGCACATGGACAAAGATTTCTCTATACTGACCAAGTTAGAAAGGAAAAAGCTGAAATAGCATCCATCCATACAATAGGATACACTTTGCTGTGTATTTGTCTAACGGAGTAGCAAGCTGGACTGTGCACTAATCTGAGGAAATGCTAAGTAACACGGCTGTCCCAAGCTGCTCACAGAGGACTGGCTCTCATTACTCATGGCCTCTACAGAGTCACACTGAACAACGAATCAGCGTCATCATCTAAAGGGAATGGGAAAGGTTATTACTGCCTGCCTGTCACATTTTGCTCTGAGATCCTCACAGAGCCTGCTTCTGCTGCAGCACCCCTGGTTTTACACACATCGCTGACTCTCTGACACAAGACTCACCGTCCACAGCTCATCTGACTTAAGCTCACACTGCACCATCTCACACTTGGGGAACAGTCTGTCGGCACTACACTCTGAAGCTGCAGAAACAGGAGAACCCCAGCAAAAAGCAGGAAGTACCCCTCCCCGCAAAATCGATCAAGGAAAGGCCTGGAGTATAACCCAGGAACTGAGATGCCAAGGCTCAGTGCTACCCCACCACTTAGCCAGATTTCAGTCACAGAGCTGTAAAGGGGACATGAGAGAGAACAGAGCAAACAAGCTTTGCCTCGGGCACATGGACACTTTTCTTTTTTTCTTTTTCTTTCTTTTATTTTTTTCTCTCTCTGATTTTTTTAAATTCTTTAAATTTTGCAATAAATGGTCTCATTCTTGGATCCAGAAAGTCTAAAACATCTGTCCTGCCCTGAAGTACACCCCTTTCCTTGTCCTGTATACAATGTACACACACACACACACCATGTGTAGCCACTGTGTGGTTAAATATATCTTGAGTAACAGTGCCCCCAAGTGTCCATAAGCAATAGTGCAGAAACACCCAAGTGTGGCTAGGCAGACACTAGCAAGGCCCTAGGGCTCTCCAGATCTAAGTAGGTATAAAGGAAAAAGGAAAGGAAAGCTTAGAGATGGAGCCAGAGAGGGGGACGGGTAGAACAGGGTGAGGGTTGGGGGAGACATGACAGGATGTAGACAGGGCTCAGGGCAGAAAAGAAGACAGAAGCATACAGACCATGAAGCAGCTGGCTGCCCCTCCTTCCCAGTTCACTCCTTGGCCCCACCCTCTCAAGCAGGACCAAGGGGTGGCTTACACTTTATCTAATCTCCCAAATCACCTCCCCTAGACACCAGTACTTTAGGAAAATCTCCAAGGTCAGAGAAGAGCATCAGAGAAGTGAAGACCCTGAGCAATCTTGGATGTGGGTACTGGTGGGATGCAGGGGACAGGGGACACAGTGCACTCAGCCTGGGCTCCAAGGCAAGTAAGTGACCAGAAGGTGAGATGGTAAAGCAACTCCTGAAGCATGCTAGAACTGTGGATAAAAACAACCAAACCTAGCTGACAAGATCTTTCCCAGCTGTCAACAGGGAAGCTGAATCCTCAGCCTCAGAATACAAATGTCCAGGAAAACTTTGATTCCCTCCTGCCTTCATGCATCCTGACACTTGGGAGGCCAACTCTGAAGCAGCACACACAGACTCTAAGTCCAAACCAACACCTGCCTGGGGCCAACAAGGATCTATAGAGAACGTTACCACCTCAGAAGGATCAAGCCAGCAAGCAAGCTAAGTGAAGGACTGGGCCCATGACACGTTCCCTGAGACTCTATGTTAGGCTCTGGGAGTGGACAGGAAGTCCCTACTGCCAACAGGGCAGGGCAGGCTGACACTGTAGCTCAGTTAGTGAAGTATTTGCCTACCACACATGAGGCCCTGGGTTCAATCCCTAGCACCACATACACCTAGAACTTCAGGGGTGGAGGCAGGAGGATTCAAAGCCATCCTCAGCTTCAAAGTTCATCCTCACTAAACCAAGTTCAAGTCCAGCCAAACCCCACCTTCATCAAGGAAACTTCTCTGTGCAACAGATGGAGACTATCACAGAAAACCACAACCAATCAAAATGCAGAGTTGTGGAGTCCAGGCCTAACTGATGCATCTACAACACAACCTCCAGGACTCAGGGATCATTGCACAAGAGATGGAAAGACTAACAGCCAGAAGAAGGGGATTTTGCTGTAAGATTGTGTCTTCTGGGAAGGTCAGAAGCCACCCCCATGAAGTCTCACCAATACGGCTGTCTGAACATGACCTGAATGAGGGTAACACCACTGGACATGCTAACATGGAAAGGGGAAAGCCCATGAGTCCTCAACCCTGGGCAAAGAACTAGAGGCCACTAAGGAATGCTGAGATTGGGATTAATAGTCTTCCCAGGGAAAGAGCATAGATTTGTTATCTGAAATTAAGGCCATGAATTTGAAAGAGGGGTGAGGAGAGGTTTTGGAAAGGGAAAAGAAAAGGGAAAAAATTATGTAATTATAATATAATCCTAAAATGTTTTAAAATATTTTTAAATCCAAAGAGAACTGGAAAGATGGTTCAGAGGAAAAGAAGTCTCTCTGAACAATTGTAAGAACCTAAGTTCAAATTCCCAGCACTGTAAAAGGTAGGCATGGCTGTAAGTACCTATAACCCTGCAGGACAGAAACAGGAGGCTCACTGGGCTCACAGGTGACAGCCTAGCTTCAATTTCAGGAAGAGAGCCTGTAACAGGAGTAGAGCCTCTGTGACAGAGCAAGGGGGATTCCAAGCATCTTCCTCCAGCCTCTGTGCATGTGTAGGGATGGGCAACACACACACACACACACACACACACACACACACACTCATTCATACATTCCAAAATACAGAAGCTAAAGGAATAAGGAAATATCAGAGAAAACAAGCAGAGAACTTAGGAATTTGGACAAATGACCTAGGTTCTCCAAAAAGTCCCTGTCCTGAGCAGGAGAAAGGTGGTGAACAGACTACTGTGTGATCCTGGGAGGAAATGGCAGTGGTTGGAGGGGACACAGTAGCTAGGAAGGGCTGGTCCTTGGGACATGTTTGAGGTTGAGGGCAGACTCATGTTGGATGTGAAAGAGGAAGGAGTAGAGGCAAGCCCACATACTCCTCCTTGGACGGTGGCATTCTGAAGATGGAGGTTCCTCTGAGGAAGGCACCTGGGGAGAAAGTTGCTCAAAAGGGCCACATGTAGAGCAGGTCAGAGGCATGAGGAAGTCTGGTGGGGAAGAGAAGAGTCAGAGCCAAAGAGAGCTGTGTGGAGTCCCTTGCAGCTAGGTGGCTGGAGCCTAGGTGTGGTCATGGCTTCAGGAGAGAACTTGTGACATGTACAAAAAAATGCTGGGCTGTGGGTTGTGTGACTGAAGTAAACATGGACAGGAACCACTATCCTACCCTCCCTACCCTGAGCAGGAAGGTAGCTTCAAGGAGGGAGGGATGACCAAGTGACCCCTTAGATGGCCACCAGATGCCTCCCCCCCCCCCGCCTTCTGCCACAACTGTGTAAAATAATTATTAAGCTTCCACACACTTTGGAAAAAGTGGTTTCCCTGTCTCTACAGATGAATGGAAAGAGAATATGGTGCATATACACTGGAGTTCTATGCAGTTTTAAAGAAAATGGAATCATAGCATTCAAAAGGAAATGTATGTAGCTGGACAGCACAATCAGGTGAGATAAGCAAGACTCACTCAGAAAGACAACCCATGTGTTGCTTTCAAGTTTAAAAATGTGTGTGTGTGTGTGTGTGTGTGTGTGTGTGTGTGTGTGTGTGTGTGTGTGTGTAAAAAGTTGAGGGCCCACAAGTTGACTCACAGCATAAAGACACTTGCTTGAGTGGATCACCTGGTAAACTTTGTTTGATCCTCAGAACCCACAGGACAAGAAGAGAGCCAACTCCACAAAGATGTCCTCTGATTTCACACACACACACACACACACACACACACACACACACACACACACACACACACACACACACCATGGCATGCCTGCCCCCACAAACACACATCATACACACAAATAATTTCTTTACAGGCCAGTGGGATGGCGGGACGGCTCAGCAGGTAAAAATGCTTGGTGCCAAGCCTGACAACCTGAATTCAACCCCTGGAGGAAAAAGGGACCCAGCCCCCACTGCAGCCCCACATGTACGCCGTGGCTGTACGCATTCTAGGAATACATACACTTAAGTAAATTAGTTTAATCTCTCGTTTCCGGTCTCATGAATTTCACCTCTTGTCCCACACTATTGCTTAATCCTCCCCAATCCTCCCCCCTACCCACTACCCACCCTTCTTCTCTGTCCAGTCACAACTGCCTCCAGAGGCCCCTCTCTGTGCACTTCTGCCAGGAGTGCCCTGCTCTGTCTGGACCCTCCGCCCGAGGCCTTCTCCCTCCCACGGCCCCTCCCACATGCCTGCTCCTCACCATTTTCCCTGCAAAGCTGACTTCCACAAAGGGGTCCACCAAGTTCTTCTTGTTGCTGTCAAAGCCAAAGATCTGCTTGACGTTGTCCATCACAGCATCGTCCACTGGGGAAGGGACATGCCTGTCACTGCTTGCCAATGTCCCCTCCACACCTGACTATCCCCATGGTACATGGCCATTGCCTGCCTGCTCTCTCTCCTCCAGAATCAGCTGTCTTGTGTCACACCCATCTCCTAAGCCTTCCAGACCCCTCTGTCCCACACTGCCAGCCTCTATAGCTCTCCAAACCCAACTACCCCTCCATCTCCAGGCAGTGTCATGACTACAAAAGTGACATGCTGTGGTCCCTCATAAGGGAGTCAGCTCAGGCTATCCATGAAGAAGGGACTCAGAACACCAGCTAAGAGTCATTGAGTCGTTGCCCCTTCCCACACACATACATCTGTCACTGCCCCTCACACCCAAGCTTCAGGGCCTGTCTACGTGTGGGACTGATTCAAACTCCACTTCATTAAGAGCAGTGAGCAACCCAGAAAAGGATGGACGTACTCTGGGTGCCTGGTGGCATTCCCTTAATACCATGGCCATGGTGATCCACCATAGGTTATCCCGTAGGCCAGTCTTGCTTTAAAAAGAAAATAAGAGCGGCTCGGCATATAGTCTAAGATTTTCCACTTCCATAAGACCACCAGACCAGGCTAGGGGAAGCTGGAGCGGAGCCATGGGGCAGTTATTGCTCTCAAGTCTCCTTCAGCTTCCTAAGTCCACCTCCATGTGTTGCTTTTTATTAAAATCTGATTGCTCTGCTGAAAGTGGCGCTCACTGTGGAGTGCAAGCAGGGGCTCTGGGCTCAAACCAGCACCACCAGAAAAAGGAAAGAAAAAAGTCTCTGGGTGTTTTTCTGCTGCTACGGGGTAGGGGAGGTGTCAAATAAAGACTTGCAACATCAGCCAGACAGCAGAAAGTGGGTACCAGTGGCGACACTAACAGACCCTTGGGGAGGAGGAAACCAAATCAAAAAGAGGAAGGGCATGAGCAAGGGGGCGTGGCCGGAGGCCCAGGGGCCAAGCTTTAAACAGTCTGGCAGGAGACTCTTGTAAGCATCCAGAAGGGGGCGCCACACTCACTCTGTGGTAAGTCCTCAGCTCGGAAGAGCTTCAGGCAGAAGTGGGCTCCACGAAGGGCCACACCAGTGGGCCTAAGCAGGTTGCCTTCGATGTCCTCTTTGTCTTCAGAAGGGTCTTTCTTGTCCAGCTGGAAAGAAAACACACAGGATTCCTCACTAGCCCCACATTGGAAGGGTACGTCCTGAACTCTGGCACCTGCAGCCTCTTGGCCCTTCACTTGGTTAAGCTCTCAACAGAGCAGTGTGGACAAGGGGCCACACACGCTCCCTAGCTATGTGGAGGACCACCTCCAACCGTAAAAATTGCAGCTGACACACAGCAGGCATCCAAGCCAACCAATCTGACGGAGTCCCCTTTCCCATAAGTCCCCCTTTTGCCCCCCATTAAAAACTATCATGGTAGTTGAGGGAATCTAAGCTAGGGATGTGTTCCTGCAGTATTAACATAGTGATCCCAGTGCTAATGGGTGAGAGGCACCCCTGGTAAGGTAGACTGAGGCTCTGATCCATAGAGTTCACTCTTCCAGAAAGAACAAGCCTCTTTGTAAATGAAGGGAGTAACACTGTGTAATAATAAACACAGTGTCCGACACCACAGGAACACATAAGCCATCTGGTGGTTCCCTGGAGTAGGAGAGCAGAGGAAGGTCAGGAAAGAGTGAGGTCAGGCTGGTCCAGCAGCCTACGCTCACACAGCCTGTACCCCATGGGGAACCCCACTTCAGCATTTGCAACAAGACATTTGATCCCAGCACATTCAGGAGCAAGTGTCCACCAGAGAGTCAGAAGCCCTTCATCTCTAATTCCTTGTCTCTAAGGAGATGAGAGTGCAAGGAAGGAGAGGGCCTCCTAGAAGAGGAGGGCTGTGTGGTTCCAGGAAAGGAGAAGGAACGTGGAGGATAAAAATCGAGGGAGATGAAGAAGGGGTGGCTGAACATGGTGGACGAGAGGGGCACAAGCCCATTTCCAACAGGGGAAGAGAGAGTGGGTGGCCAGAGGCACCTCTTCCTAATGCGGGGTTATCTCCGTCTCTGTGAGGGTTTCCAGACTGGTCCGGCTACTTTGGCTCCAGCTTCAGCAAGCTTCAAGAGGCTGAGCTGCCCTCCACTCATCTCCTTCCTTCTTCTGTGCCTTCCTCAGTGGCAGGATGCTTGACCACTTCACTTCTGCCTCCCGCCACTCCTGACCTGCCTACCTGCATGGCCCACCTCTAGGGTTATAGCTACGGAGTGTTTTGACAACAGTGGTCTAACCACAAGTGGTCAGCACCCTGATGCAGTGCTCTGGGTGTGCTACCTAGCTGTGATGATGCTCGTCTTTAATCCAAGCAGTGGGGAGGCAGAGGCAAGTGGATCTCTAGGAGTTCAAGGCCAGCCTGGTATACAGAGGGAGTTTGAGGACAGCCAGGACTGCACAAAGAGACCCAGGCGGGGGAAAAAAACAACAGAACAAAAACCTAAAATCCCTGATTCTTCCTTTTGCAGCCCCACCATCCTAGCAGCGGAATTTCTAGTGCTTTGTTTGTTATTTATATTTTCTGCATGTTATGCAGTTCTCATGATAACTGCATACCCTTTAAGACAAGAAAACACCAACCTGCGGTTTTGTATGGTGCTATACTAGGTACTGTGAGGAGGGTACTCACGGGGGCTTCGTCTCCAGGCCCTAGCACACACAGGCTGGCTTTAAGGTAGCCTCTGGCCCCTGCAGAGAAGTCATCAGAGTCGGAGAGCAGCAGCCACTTCCGGAGATAAGCGTGTCCTGCAGAACATGGTGGAAGGTCAGTCCTGCAAACAGTCAGGAGCTTAGGGTAAACCCTTTAGAGTCTGCAGACAGGCAGGAGCTTAGGGTAGACCCTTTAGAGTCTGCAAACAGGCAGGAGCTTAGGGTAGGCCCTTTAAGGTGAGACAGAAAACCTAGCAACCAGGCAAAAGGACCAGGTTTTACACCTCATGGATGTATGAAGCCAAGAGCTGCCCACTGCAGAGCCAGATTTCCTGACGTATGTCTACTGACAATGACACCATCCATGACTACTGATATTGGACAATGAGTAAAAAGTACTTTGAAGATTTGTGTGTCAGAGAAGAATTAGCAGAAACGTCTAAAAAGGTGGTAAAAGCCTAACTTTCTTAGTAAATCACCCAGACCAGAGCAAGGGAAAGCACTGGACTCAAGTGACTCAGAATGGAGCCCAGGCTCCAGCTACCCTGGCCATACCTCCCGGAATAATCATAAGAAGCCACCTGACAGACGTGCCTGGGGGGTTGCTTTGCATAGAAGAGAAAGCCCTGCCTTGCCTTCCAAGTGCAGACCCTACCTCCAAGTTCTAAGGCACCAAGAAAAAAAG
Source organism: Uromys caudimaculatus (assembly GCA_028551405.1). Classification (NCBI taxonomy): domain Eukaryota; kingdom Metazoa; phylum Chordata; class Mammalia; order Rodentia; family Muridae; genus Uromys; species Uromys caudimaculatus. The sequence goes on from CM052700.1 coordinate 58,405,068, forward strand.
GAGCCCCCCCTTCCCCCAATGAGTGCCTCCAAGAAGCTTCTAGGACCAGAATGTCAGGATTTGGCCAACGGGATAAGAACTCACGGGGCTCTCTGTATACGGTGCCCACATCCATCTGAAACAGAGAGGAGACACAGTCAAACAAAGGACATTTGGTTTTCTGAGAGCCTCCTCTACTCTGCAGAGAGTTGTTTTCTCTGTGCCTATTGTATGTGTGTGTTTCCTTACTCCCAACAAACACCTTTCTTCAACTGCTAAAATAAATAAATAAATAAATAAATAAATAAATAAATAAATAAGCAAGCAAGCAAGCAAAACAAAACACACATATCAACAAGTGCAGACTACAAACAGGTAAAACAGCCATATACATAAAATAAAAATAAACAAATCTTGGAGGGACTAAGAAATCTACTAAGTAGCTGAATGGATAGCCACATAATGCCACTTAATATTTTTTTAAGATTTATTTACTTTTCTTATATATGCATAAGTGTTTTGCTTGCATGTATGCCTGTGCCTCACATATGTGCCTTGTGCCTGTAGAGCTCAGAAGAAGATGTCAGATCCCCTGGAACTGGCACTATAGATAGTGGTAAGCTGCCATGTAGATGCTGGAAACTAAACCCAGATCCTCTGCAAGAGTAGCAAGTGCTCCTAACCACTGAGCCATTTCTCCAGCCCTGATTTTACAGTTTGTAAGATCTGTTAAATCTACCCTGGAGTCGCCAGGACTCATTAATTTAGAAGTGGACTATCTGTTGCTCACTTCTGGCCACCAGGAAAAGTAAGCAGGCCAGAGCACCTCTCCTGGGTGCATGTCAGAACTCCACTCCACACCCACAGAGAAGATGGGGTCAGGGAGCAGGGCACCATCTCATAGGATATGGTGGTTTGGAGGAGAATGACCTCATAGGTGCATATATTTGAATACTTTGGTCCGCAGTTGGTGGAACTACTTGGGAAGGTATGGCTTTGTTGGAGGAGGTGTGTCACTGGAGGGAGAACTTGAGGTTTCAAAAGCTCAGGCCATTCCCTGTTAGCTCTCTCTGCCTCATGCTCATGAATCAGGTGATGCTCATGATGCAAGCTATCAGCTACTGTCCAGCACCACGCCTGCCTGCCTGCCTGCCTGCTGCCATGCTTCCCACCATGATGGCCATGGAACAACCCTCTGGAAATGTGAGCCCCAAATTAAACACTTTCTTTTATAGGTTGCCTTGATCACACTGTCTTATCACAGCAATAAAAAATAACCTAGACACCCAAGATAGCCAAAAATGAGTAAGGGCTGCTTCCCTTCCAGGGTGCCGGGACAGAGGGAAATTTAAAAGGAGGCTCTAATTCACTCTGGTGGAGACAAGGGTAAGTTCACTCCCTCTCTTTCTGTCATACCCCGACCTCAGGAAAATGGAAAGTGTAAGTACTTTCTCCAGCACAGTGAGATGTATCTTTTCAGAAAGAAGCTAAGCTTGAAGCTGTGGGGTGCCATTCAGGGACCCAGGCTCACCTCCAAGAGATGAATATGGAGGTGAATATGATGGTGAATATGGAGGGAAGCCAGAGACGTAGGAGCCTGACCTTGGAGGGTACCAAGCTCCAGGATGTAAAACAGCCTGTCACAGAGGCCAAAGTTGTGTGGGGTTTTTCCTCTGAATAAAGAAAACTAACTCACATAGATGGCCACCCTAATTACCACAGGAACCCAGGAGAGACTCTGTGCGGGGGTTGAGGTGCACTCCAACCTCTGCCCTGACTGTAGGCATGTCATGGGAAATGTGTGCCCCACCCACGTTGGCTTCCTTCTGTCTGTCCAGTCCCAGAGATTGCCTATGACACACATCCCCTCCTGGCAAACTCGATAGTAAAAGTGACCCAGACATGGGCTCATTCTGCTATACTTCCAGCATGCAGGGGGTTGAGACAGCAGGATCACCATAAATTCGAGGCCAGCCTGAACTGTAAGATAAGAATTCTGACTCCAGTGGGTAAATAACTGCTTTATTTTTCTACCTTTGGTGAGAGGTTTCCTGAGTTGGGAGATTTTATGGAGTTTTGGGGGAGATGGGTTGAAACTAGATTTTCCCAGCACAGCCTGCCCCTAAAGGGGAGGTGAGAACTAACTACTTCCAAATAAACAAACAATTACCCGGAACTCGCCAAGGAGGGCATCTGTCCTAAGGGAGCGTGAGTCCACCACCTGAAAGGAAAGATCAACTTCCTGTGAGAGTATGGTTCTGGCCAGGTCCCTCCCAGATGACAACAGTTAGCAGCTGGCACCGTCTCCATTCCAGAGATGGTAATAAGCAATGTCTCACCTCACAGAACCCTGTGAATAGACGCTAACACGGTCCCCCGCCTCACAAATAAGGGGATAAAGGCACAGGGAAATCACACAGCATGTGCAGAATCACATGGGCACACAGCAGAGGTGGGACCCACACATCTATTGCACACCCATTCCCAGCAGCAGGGAAGAATCTGAGGCCAGCATTGACAGAGAAAGCAAGCCGCAAGTCAGGCATTTCAGGCCTCTGGCCTGAGGCACTTGGGCATTTTTCTGCCACTGGCAGAGTTTCTGTGAGCCCTTCAATCACCCAGAGTCAAGCTTCAACTCACCTCTCTCTCTCCAAGACACATACACAGGCTTACAGGCACAATGGCAGACACGTCTGTGGCTACCCCATCCCACTGTTGCCAGCTAGCATGCGTCCCCACGGCCCACAGAGAACACCTGAGACCTACCGTGATGAAGATGGGCTCATCAAACAGCTCCGAGGGAGAGTCAAATACATTGAAGAAAAGAGTCTGTTGATCCAGAATGGAGGAGAGGGAAAATCAGTGTCTCCGACCCTCAGGCTGGGTGGAGGGGCATGGCCACCCACCAGTGTGGGAGCCTAAGTTGAGGAGACTGGTGGAGCTCAGCTGCCCAGTGCCAAAGTCTAGGGGTCGAACAAGCTGGGTTGTCCCGTCTCTGCCTCACAGAGGTTAGCATTTCAAGGACAAGGATTCTGAGATTGTGGGAAGCAGGGCTTTCCAAGTCCTCTGATCATCTACACTGGTCTTGGCTCACACACTCAAAGTTGGTGCCCTCCCTAAGAGCACACTCTTGGACGAATGCCCTGGTATCTGCTCTCTTGAGAATTATTCTCAAGGGCTATCAGTGTTCTGCCTGATGCCCGAGGTCACTCACCTCATTGAAGAGTGGGCTATTTCCCTTCTGGATTCGAGTCCGCTTGGTCTGCCCAGCAGTTGTGACCTTGACCACAGGCTTGATGTTCACCCCAGGCAGCTGACGCCCCTCTATCACCTGGACTCTGATCTGAAAGCCAGGAGAAGAGATAAGCTAATGGACGACAGGAGAAAGGAGACCGCCTGCTAGCCCAAGACTCAGAGACCCCAAGACCAGCTCACTGACAACTTTAGGAAGAACTACTAAAAGATTCTAGAAAGAGCACTACAAAAACAACCACATTTCCCACCAAGCTCCCCCTTGCATCTAGAAAATTCCAGAGTTTCCCAGAACTGTTTCTCCTGGGATAAGGCCAAATCCAGTCCTGCCTTCCTTTAGAACAGACCCCATCTGAGAACCCCTTCACACCCACTCTGTTATTGTTACTGTTTTTCTCAATAAGTCACTTTGTAGCTAGACTGGTCTGTCATTCACTAGGTAGCCCAGGCTGGCATCGAACTTGGGTAATCTTTCTTCCTCCACATTGGACACAGGATTCAGGCAGCTGATTCAGCAGATCTGAGTAGGGGCAGAGGTCTACTTTTCTAAGGACCTTGGCTGGGCATGATGGCCGTTCAGGCCTAATGCCAGCACTTTGGAAACAGAGCTGGAGGATCAGGAGTTCAATGTCATCCTCAGCTATACAGTGAGTTCAAGGCCAGTGAAAGTAACACAAGACCCAGTCTCAACAACAACAACAACAACAACAACAGCAACAACAAAAACTAACAAAAAAACCAAACAGGGCCAGGGCGATGGTAGAAGAGAATGAGCAGAAAGTGTCCTCCAGCCTCCGCACACATGCTGTGGCACACACATGTGCATACACACAGAAACTTCACATATGAATATAAATGTAATCTTAAAAAATGTTTAAACAATAGGCCAGCAAAGTGACTCCATGGAAAAAGGCACTTGCTGCCGAGTTCGATCATCTGAGTTTGTACCCCAGGATCTACATGATGGGGAAAAAAGGCACCAACTCCCATAAGTTTTACTGACCTCCACACAGTGATCTCTCTCAGTGGCACTTGTATGTACACTCCACACTAACACACACAATAAATAAACAAACAGTCACTGATTTTTAGAAAAGCTCAGAGGACCCCACTGCTGCTGCTGCTGCCACCACTGGAAGACCTGCTGGGGCATGTAGTCCCTAAAGAGCAAGGAGCTAGCCCTAGGACAGAGGCCAGTTACCACACAAAGGAGATGTAGGGCTAGGCTAATCTCATTCATTGTTTATTCATCAGGCTCCTTAGGACTGGGCAGAGGCATGCTTTGAGACCCCAAAACAGGAACTTTCCTTTCAGCTGTCAGGATCCAGGGCAGCCTAGCTTCTTCATGGGAGGCCTCCGGAAAGCCAGCACATCGTCCTGAGGCTAGACCACCCAACCAGGTCCAGAACACTAGTACCTACTGATGAACTGTAGGGACAGTCCCCCCCACCCTCACCTGGAAGTCCTGTGGCTTGTCTGACAGCAGCTTTCTAGGTGGGGCAGAGCTTCTTTTTCTCTTCCCCCCTGGATAGTGGGGAGGAGGATGGGAAGGTGGCTTCTTGGGTGTAGTTGGTCCCCCTGGGCCCACAGCAGCACTCTGATCCAGGAACGGCTCAGCTTCATCTCCAGTCAGGCCCTGGTCCTCGGTGTCTTCCTCCCCTCCTGTGTCTGTGGGCACAGGTCCCTCTTGAGCCCTGTGTGGCTTTGGCCCTGAGGTCCTAAGCCTGCCCACCCCCACCACCCCAGGATGGATGAAATCAAAGAGGGGCAGCTCCCACAGCTGGCCCTTGAAAATAGTCAGTAGTCAGTTAGTCAGCAAGAAGAAGACAGGATGGCCCTGATCCACCCACCCCAGCCCTAACAGACAGACCCTTCTGGCCACCTTAACAGGTGAGACAGTTATAGGTGGTAGGGTCTGGCTTCGTCTCACCCGTGGGGACCGGCCACTTCTTCCCAGAGTATCTTGTGTCCATGGTGCTGTCACTGAGCAGGGACCAAGTCTCAGCCCGGCTCTGTCCCCCACCTGGCACGCATCAGGGCATAGCCCATGCGGGGAGGGGCAGGAGGGAGCTGGGATGAGAGAAGCCCACCTTCCCCAGGCCCACCCTCACCTCTGATATGCTTATCCACACAGCGTGGGTACCATGCTCAGAAGTGACTGTCCCTTCTCAATTGCCAACCTGGCAGAGCTGGGAGCCTCCTTTTGTTGGTCAAGCTCAGAGCATCTGGGGACCTCTGCCCACCCCCACCTCTACCCAAACAGCCTCTATCCTCCCTGAGCCTAGCTTAGCTATCTCTCCCCAGCTCAGGATTCCCAACCCAGTGATCTCCAGGCCTGGATGTGCCAAGCCAACAAAACTTCCCTCAGCCTCCGTCTCCACAGAAATTCATACAGCACTGGCAAACAAGGCAGGCTTACCCAGGGAAGGCAAGGGCTTCTCAAATTTTTATAACTTGCTTCTCCCCCACCCTACCCCCACCACACCTCCTTCACCAGAAGATAAACTCCAGAATCTTCCCCAAGGCAAATGCACTGTCCCATCTCAGCTGCTTTCTACCCAGATCGCCTAGTGGTCAGGCTAGCTTTCCCAAGTATCACTGCAAGTCAGCCTCCTTGGCCTGTACCTTACTTGACAAGCCTAGCAGAAGCTTGAGGCAGGCCCAGGGCATAGCCTACTCACTCTGTCTGCTCACTTCATGTATGCTCATTCCTGTGCCCAGAACGACCAGCCCAAAGCCACACAGCTACTCAGTGTCAAAGGCAAGATGGAAACTCCCATCCCCTAACTCTGGCTCAAAACTCTTTATGGGGTCAGAGGTGGAGTGGGGTAAGTAGCTCTTTTGTTACATTCTGTCACTGCTTAGGGAAACACTAAGCCTCGGGTCACACACACACTAGTCTCCAGAGCTAGGGAATGGAGAGTACAGGTTGGACCCCACCCTTCCGAGACATCTGGGACTTGGGAAGCCTCATTAGGGAGCCTTTCTACCCACCCACAACCTCTGCCTCCATATTGACCAGCTCTTAACCCCAGGATTAAGGAGACATGTTGGCCATCTTCCAGGGACCATGCCCTATCAAGGGATGGGTAGGCTCCTCACCAGCCACCAGGTCCATGTCAGGCAGCGTCGGTGAGGGTGCTAGTGAAGCAGGTGGTGGGAACAAGGGCACAGCTCCTGGGGGTGGTGTGTAGGACACCTGCAGGACCAGAGAGGCCTAGAAGAGATGAGTCAGCAACAGGTAAATATAAAGGAGAAATGATACCCTCCCTCCAGGGTCCTTTCTAGTCTCCCATCCCTCTCCAGGGCATCTTGGCTCTGACAGGGTCAGGACTGCAGGAGGCTGTAGTGAAGCCACCCAGGAACCCGTAAGCACAGCCGGGCGGGTTCCGATGCATCGGTTCCGGTGCATCGTCCTGGGTCAGGATTCCCCATTCAGGAGCTGTGTGACCTTGGACAAGTCGTGTGACCTCACTCAAGTTCAGTTTCCTGCTTGTAAAAGGGAGGTCGCCAGGGCAACAGGTCTCATGAGGCAGAATCTGGATGAGGGATTCCACCTCTCCTACAGGATTTGTCTAGTTCTTAGAAGTCCCTCGACTTTCTGCTCACCAAGCCCCACCCTGTGCAGACAGTTCAGCTTGGTTCTGCTCTAGTTACAGCTTATCCTTGAGAAGCCCTTGGGGGCCATTACCTTCTTCCCCTCCTCCTTCCTGGAAACCCTGCCACTACCACAGCTTTAGACAAGAGGAGAGACAAGGGTCACACTTTTCAGGTGGGCAGGGAAGGCTGCCTGGGGTCACACTTCACCTCCTCCCCGGCAACTCCACTTTCCACTGGGAGAGGAAGATCTGAGTCCAAGAGAAGCCAGAAGCCCACAGGACTCCATCCTGGCAGCTTGAGGCCTTCAGAGGCCTGGCTGAGTTCTCCTGGGGTCAAAGGAAGACTTTTTGGACAAGCCCAAGTTAAAGCAGGTGGTGGTCGACACCTGCAATAGCAGGACCTGGGAGGTGGAGCTGGAGAGCCAGGTGTTCAGGGTCATCCTCACTACTTAAGGAGTTCAAGCCCAGCCTGTACATACAAGAATTTATCTCTCACCTTCCCACCCACCCCAGAGCCAAACAATAAGTGCTCCATCTAAGAACACACAAAACCTCTTTCAAAGGCATCACCTAGGAGACAAGCCTTAAGCATGCCTGGGAGGGATTATTGCCCCTCTGGGTGTGTCTGAGATGGACTAAGTTGATTAGGTTGATTCAGGTACAAAGATGTACACGAAAAGAAGACAGCACCATTCAATGGGATTGGGTCCAAGAAAGAAGAAAAAGCTAGCTGAGCACATCCACCTCTGCCTCTTGTGGATTTGGTGTGACCAGCAGCTTCAAGCTCCTCTGCCTTGACTTTCGTGCGTCTTTAATTGTGAGTTCAACAAGCCCTTCTCCCCTTAAATTGCTTCTGTCAGAGTCTTTTATCACAGCACCAGAAAAAGAAACTAAGACAGCCCTTGGAGGAAAACTAATATGATGAGGTTGTCAGGCCCTTCCGTTCTTCTGTGTGGGTATAATCCCTCTATCTTTCTAAGATTTATTCTTTTTGTATTTTATATGTACAGCTGTTTTGCCTGTGGGTATGTCTGTGTACTCTGTGTGTTCAGTGCCCACAGAGGCCAGAAGAGGACAGTGGAATCCCCGGGACTGGAGTTACAGCTAGTTGCGAGTTGCCAATCAAACCTAGGTTCCCCAGAAGAGCAGACATGCTCTTAACCACTGAGCCGTCTCTCGAGCCCCTCCACCTCCATCTTTTAAACAAGTAGTTAGCTCAGTATTAGACAGCAAGCATTTTCCATGGTTTTGGCAAATCCTTTATAAATGTTTGCTACCGTAATCTTCATCTGAGTGACCTAGCAGGGAATACTGGCCATAATAGCAGAGACATCACTAGTGAGGAGGATATCCTGACTCCTGGGACAAACCAGCCCTGAGGCTGAGAAGATGACAGCTCCCACTCTATCTCAGGCTTGCATCCTCCAGACTGGGGGCCATAGAGGGAAAATAGACTAAGAAAGGCAGGACCAGCAACAATTCAGGCTCAGAACACTGAGAAGGAGCCCAGAGGCAACTGGCACCCCCTTTAATGCCACATTGAAGTCTTGGCTATAACTGGCCCTGCATGGCTAGAAGCTACCACCAGGTGTCACCACTTAAGCAGTGAGTATTAATATTGTCAGCTGGTAACTTGAAGGGAACCAGCTTCCTAGGTAGGCCCTAATGCCCTCCCTCCTATGACTGATGAACCACTGTGCTCTTTGGAGAAATAACTAATTATACAAGATAAGCCTAGACTGTCTTTTTGTTCCAGGAAAGTCTCAATAAATTACAGATACACATCAAAGGGACGAGAAGGAGCTGGAGAAATGGCTCAGAGGTTAAGAACCCTTGCTGGCCTTCCAGAAGACTAAGGTTCAGATCCCAATAACATGCATGAAGCTCTGGGTTCAAGCCCCAGCATCACACAAGCCAGGTGTGGTGGCACATGCCTATATTACCACAGCATCAGTGGGGTGGAGACAGGCAAACCCCTGAAGCCCATTAGTCAGCCAGCCACATTCATGATCTCCAGATTCAGCAAGAGACCCTGACTCAAAATATCAGATGGAGAGTGAAGGAAGAAGACATCTGAACCTCAACCTCTGGCTTCCATTGCTGTGTGCAGACACATAAGAACAAGTATATACAACACACACACAATTGATGAGCCTCCAGGAGGTCTGTGAGCTGGATGACGTTTATGTCATATTGCTTTCATCCTTTTGAAAGAGATGCTATGGAGAAGGCCTTTAGCTCAAAATATACACTCTGGCATCCAGGGTGATGGCTAGGCAGTGGTGACACGGTCTCAAGTGGCCCAGAACACAGAGTGATTTGGACTACTCTTAGAAGCTTCTCTCTCCCACTCTCTGACAGAATCTTGCTGGCCTCAAATTCATAGAGTAATCCTCCTGCTTCAGGCTCCCACAGGCTCCCAAGTGCTGGAATTACAGGCATAAACCATCAAACTCAGCTTCTTTGTTGTTGTTGGTAGTGGTGGTGGTGATGGTAGTTGTGGGGTGTGTGTGTGTGTGTGTGTGTGTGTGTGTGTGTGTGTGTGTGAATATGAGTGCATATGAATGAGTGTGCATGCATCCGGGGTGGGTGGTCAAAGTCAAGTCAATCTAAGGTATCATGCCTTAGGATCCATCAATCTTGTTTCTTAAGACAGTCTCTCATTGGCCTGGGGTTTACTCATTAGGCTAGGCTAGCTGGTCAGTAAGCCCCAGGGATCTGTCTCCACCTTCCTCATGCTGAGATTACTGTCACACTACACCTATCTTGTTCAGTGTTGGTTTGGGGATTGGAACTCAGGACCTCGAGATTGCAAGGCAAGCACTTTACTGACTGTGCCAGCTCTCCAGCCCTGCTTCTACACTTAAATCATTTCAAAATAAAAGATCCAAGCCAAGAGGTGGTGATGCACACCTTTAAGCCCAGTGCTGGGGAGACAGAAGCAGGCAGATCTCTTTGAGTTTGAGGCCAGCCTGATCTACACATTGAGTTCCAGGTGAGCCAAGGATACACAGAGAGACCCTGGTGATGGGGTTGGGATAAAAAAAGTGGGGGAGGGGTTGCCATAGGACCTGAACTCAGTAGAGCTAAACAAAGCCTACACCCATCATACTGGCTACAGGATCAGGCCTGGTGCAAAATTAAATATAAAGGCATTTATTAAAATGTTGCTTAGAATGTCAAGACAGTAACAGCAGAGAATTAAATCAAGCTCAGGACTCTTTGGAGCCATGCCTGGGAAGGATGCCTGCTTGGGCCAGTCCAGCCCAGTTCATATCTGACAACCCTGCCTGATGTATTTCATTTGTCCACTCTTCCATTAATTTAAGCATTCATTTAAAAAGAACAGATATTGTACACCTGCTGGAGGCTAAATGTGCTAGAGACACTGGGGATTTCCCCCCAGAAGCAAAGGGCTTCTGCCCAGCAGCACAGGTCCCAACAGGAACCCCCAGCTCAGAGGTTCTTCCCACCTCACTGTGCTATACCGGGACTGCAGGGGGGTACAAATACAAGTAAGAGCGATGGAAGTCTGTTCCTGGACCTTCACCAGGAAGTGAGGACTTCATCCCAGGCAGCGAGGGGGCTCCTAACTTCTCCCTGCGCTCTTTGCCTCTCCCCATTTCTGTGCAGACTTAGCTAGTTCACTGAGCAGGGCCCAGCCCTCCTCTCCCATTCACCACATCCTGACTCTCATTCATCTTAGAGTCATCTCGAAGGCTCGTCAGGCTCCATAGACATCCTGGGATCTCAGGGCAATGGAGAGGAGGCAGCAGGTTCTCAGCTGGTGAGGGTGATGTGCAAACAGAATATGAAAGCCAGGCCAAGGGCAGGGATTGCAGGTGATTCCCAGCCTTCCTCAGCCCAGTACGCAGGAACCAGGCTGAAAGGTTCCTTCCCAGGGCACAATGGAGGAAGCAAGTATGGAAAATATCAGCGTCATAGGCACTGGAGGTTGGAGTAAAGAAACATAGATATCTTGGCAGGAATGTAAGACCCTTTGGCTGAAGGCTATAGGGAGCAGGCTGCTTCAACCTGAAGGGTAACAGGAAAGCACCAGACAGCTCTCCTGACTCCAAGGACTTCTGACAGAAAACTTGATATTTGTGGCTTCTCTGGTGCTCCAGACTGCAGAGCCAACTAGGAGTTTCCTCAGGGTCACAGAAGAGTCAGCTGCAAATGCCGCTGGGGGCCTCCTAGACTAATGTTAGCTGACTGCAGAGCTCAAAGAAGAGATAAGAGGTGACACAGGAGGTGACAGATCATTTCAGAAAACACTATATGAAAGCAACCCCAGTTGCTCTCTTTTCCCAGTGAGGACCCAGTATGGTCCCATTCAGCCTAGCCCAAATTAATCCTAACTTGACTTTCCTAACCAGTCAAAGGCCCAAACACACACACACACACACACACACACACACACACACATTCACACAGCCTGTCCCATACACACACACACATTCACACAGCCTATCCCATACACACACACACACACACACACCCACACACACACACACACATTCACACAGCCTGACACACACACACACACACACACACACACACACACACACACACACACACACACACACACACACACACACACACACACACACACACACACACACACACACAACCTGTCTATGAGGGCTGACAGCCCACATCCCTGCAGGCTTCACTGGGAAGAAGTATGTCAGGATCAGCAGTGGCCCTGTGTATCCTGTCATGTAGGCAGACCCAGAATTCTAGTGACCAGGAAGAAAGAACCCTGAAGGGTATATTTAGACCACTAAAAATAACAGGAGACCAGCAAGGAGGATTGGATATGGATTGTACAGACTGGGAGAGCATGGGAAAGCTGGAGGAGGGGCTAGATAGACAAAAGAGGAAAAGGAAGGGGTCCTGGCTGGTCCCAGGTGGTCAGGGGAGACTTGTCTGCCTTCCTCCCCTGGTGACCTGTGACCCAGATGACTCAAATATTCCCTATCTGGAGAATGGAGCTCGCAGGGAAGAAGGGCAGCCTGCCAGGCCGACTAAGGAAGCCAGTCAAGGTTGACTAGAACACAGGACAGGAGGTGATCGAATGGGCTAGACTTAGAAGGAGCCAAGTAGGGGCATGGCAGGTCCCAACCATGAATCTCTTCCAGCACCCTAACCTATAGCCAAGGACAGCCAGGCTTGGCTCCCAGGAGCTGATCCCTGATATAAGGCACAGAGGGTCCCAGCAGGCCCCACCCAAACAAAAGCTGGCTATGGACAGAGAAGTCCAGACATTTACTCCCGTGGGTTGCCGCTTGGAGTCCAGCAGAGGTGCATTGAAGCTGGCAGATAGGCTGGAAGTGGCAAGGACCTCCTGGAGTGGGATCTTGGCTTCCCCTAGGAACCTGAGAAGACAAAGAAGTCCAAGGGTGAGAATCAGCCTAATGTGCCTGGCTCTTCTCTTACCTCCTCACTGCCCAGTTAGAGTCCATCTACCTAGGACCACCAGTTCCCTCAGAGTCCTCTAACGTTTCCTTGTACCCATGGTACCATGAGTGCCATGTACCCATGTAAGATGGTTCCCATGGTAACATGTACCCATGTAAGATAGTTCCCAGAGTAGCATGTACTCATGTGAGATAGTCCCATGGTAGCATGTACCTATGTAAGATAGTTCCCATGATACCATCTTAGGGACAAGAGAGAGATCAGAGACACCTGCCCTTCCCTTCCCCAAGCTCAACCTTAACCTCCTTCTGTCTGGCCTTCGAGGCCTAGCCATGCTGCTGCCCTGTGTAGGAGCATATTCTCATCAGATGATTAATTAATTAATTAATTGTTTACTTGCTTAGAGACAGGATCACATGTAGCCTAGGCTGACCTCATACTGGCTATGTAGCTGAGGATGATCTTGAACTTCCGACTCTCCTGCCTTTATCTCCCAAGTCCTGGGATTACAGGTGTCCCCCACCACACCCTGTTTATACAGTGCTGGAGATCAAGCCCAAGGGCTTCATGCATGCTTTGCAAAGCACTCTCTCAACTGAGCCACACCCCTAGTGCAGTCTTCAGATCTTAACAATGAACCAGGCTGGCATCACCAGAAGACAGAGGCAGTTTTTCATTTCATACCTTTGGTGCCCCCATGCCTCAGCTGGCTGCAACCCACATCACAGACTATCTACACAAGTTTCCCAAGAAGCACAGCCCCAGTTACGAATCAGATGCAAGGAACCTTCCTGTCCTCAGACCCAGGGAGAAAACAAGTGTTGGTCTAGGAGATAGACCCCTTCACCAGAGGTCCAGCACACATACCTGGACCACACTTGTTACTGGCTGAAGAGACGAAGTTTTGGGAAAGTGACCCACTGGTGGATGGCAGAGGAAGGCCTTTCAAAGAGTCCAGAGGAATAAGTCCTGTTCTGTGGTCGTAAACCACGTACCATGCACTCTGTGCCTCTGCAGTGGCAGCAAGTGGCCTGTGTTACCTAAACCCTGTCACTAGAGTCTGCTTCGGCCTCTGCTTGCTCCCTGGAAACAGGCTAAGGATAGCCCTCAGGGCACAAATCCTCATCAGTTCTGGGGACAGCTATGGGACACATCCAGCATTGCTTTTTCTAATTTCTCCTAATGAATAAAGCTAGCCTAGTATCAGAGACCGCCCTTGCTCCAGTCTCTGTAACAGTGGTCTGTATATGGGTTTAAATGGATCCATGAAGTAAAACTTGAATCTTGGCCTAATGAGCTGGGTGACAAATACTTCTCCAGTAAGACTCCACCTCATCTCCACTAGGATGGGGCTAAAAACTGTGCGGACTTCTGAAGTCAGGCTGAATGCATTATGAGAAGACTGTGAGCCTAGAGGGGTAAGAGTCAAAAGACTCTGGCTTAAAAAGGATTTGTGTAGGTTTTAGGTTGACAGGGATGGGCAGTGGTTAGTGCTGATTGTCAACTTCACAGCATCCAGAGTCATTCAGTAGGCATAACTCTGAATAGATCTGTGAGGACATTTCTAGACTGAGTTCTTTGAGAGGGGGAAGAGCCACTGTAAAAGTGGGTGGTTTCATCCCAAAGGTTGGGGTCCTGCTGCACAAAAAGGAAAAAGTGAGCCGAGCACCATCGTCAATGTGTCTCTGCTTCCTGACTGTGGATGCAATGTGAGCCTCCTCACGCTCCTGAACCATGACTTCCTGCCATGATGGACTCTGTACCCTCAAGCCATGAGCTAACAAAAACCCTTCCTTCCTTAAGTTGTTTTTGTCAGGCATTTCGCCATAGCAATAATAAAAGAAACTAATACAGATGGCTTATAAAGAAGCAGGGAGAGAGAGAGGAGAAGAATACAGAGAAATTGGAATCCCACTGAGCATGCTGCTGGTCGGAATGGAGGGGGATGCAGACAGGCAATCCAATCTGTAGCCCCACTTCTGACTCCAGACGTCTACACAATACATTCAAGCAGCAAATCCTCAATCATCAGAAAATGAGAGCGGCTCAGTGTCCATTGGTTGAGTCTTGCCTAGCACGCACAAAGCCCTGGGTTCCATCCCCAGCATCAGATAAACCAGGCATGGCTGTTCATACTTATAACCCCAGTAATCAAGGCGCAGAGGCAGGAGGATCAGGAGTTCAAGGTTATACTCCATTACATAATTTGAGGCCAGTCTGGGATGCACAAGACATTGTCTTTAAAAGGTTAAAGACAGTGGAGTCGGGGTGGAGCTAGAGAGATAGCTCAGTGATCAAGCCCTGGGCTTGATCTCAATGGAGCTCAGAGATAGCTCTGGTTGCTCTACTGGAGGACCTGAGTTAGATTCCAAGCACCCACATGGAAGTTTACAACTGTCTGTAGCTGCAAGTCCAGAGGTTCCATGTCCTCTTCTGGCCTTCGAAGGCCAAGGTATGCAAGTGGTATTTTGCATGCAAGCAAAATTTACATACATATAAAACAAGAAATTATATTTTTAAATAAATGATTGGAGCAACCAAGCCAGGTAGGTAGATGGACAAACAAAATGAAATATGCATGTACATGGACTATTAGTCAGTATTCAAGAATTCCTGACACTTCTCCTGGGACAAGCCTTGGAACAACTGGGCTGCAGCTCTGTGGTAGAGCACTTGCCTTGCACTCTTGAGGCTATGAGGTTCAGTCCCCAGTATGTCCATAAATAATAAAGAAGAAGTAGTATTGAAGACACAGAAGGACAAATGCCATCTGATCCTTCCTGTACACAGCACCTAGTCAGATTCACAAGCACAGAAAATAGAGTGGTGGTTGCAGCGAGCTGGGAGGGGGGGAAGAAGAAAATCGTATTTAATGGGCTCAGGATTTCTGCTTGGAAGAGGGAAAAGGTCTATAGATGGATGGGTGCAATGGTTGCACAGAACTGTGCATTTAAAAGCTGTTAAAAGCCAGCTCCTGAGAATGGCCCGATGGCGGACTTCCACATTCCACACAGAAGTGCACACACGTTCATGCCCATCCTCCCCACATACACACTAAATAAATTAATTAAAGATAAATAAACAACTTCTAAATATATGTGATAAATAATTATTAAACTCCCTGGCATCAAAATACATGTATTTACACCCTCTTGAGGCAGGCAGGTTCTCAGTCGCCTTACAGTTTCCCTTGCTAGAAAAACAATAAACACTGTGTGTGTGTGTGTGTGTGTGTGTGTGTGTGTGTGTGTGTGTGTGTTTGTAGGTTTGTATAAGTATGTTTATATGTGTGTGTGTTTGTATGATTGTGTAAGTATGTTTGTATGTGTGTTTGTATGTACATGATTTTGTGTATGTGGGTGTATGTGCATGTGTGTGTGTTTATGTTGATGTGTATATGTGTTTGTGTTTGTGTGTATGTATATACATATTTGTGGGTGTGTACATGTCTGTGTGCATGTGTGTTGCAGAGGACAGATGTGTTGTTGGTCTTCACCTCCCACCTTGTTTGAGGTAGGGTCTCTTCACTGTTTATCTGCTCCATGCTCCATGCTAACTGCCTTTCATACTCCTGGGGATTCTCCTGCCTCTCCTTCCCATGTTCCTGCAGGTGACGCAGGACACGTTTTTACCACTGAGCCATCCCCCAGCCCTTCTCTTACTTCTTTATTTTGTTTTTCTGAGACAGGGTCTCACTGCATAGCCCTGGTTGTCCAGGAACTCACTCTGTAGACCATGCTGGCCTTGAACTCACAAAGATCTGCCTGCTTCTCCCTCCCAAGTTCTGGAATTAAAGGTGTGCATTGCTGCCCCTGGCTTGACCTTTATTTCTTTAAAGGGAGCATAAAGGGAGATTATTACAGGGGTTTTAAGTCCCACGAAGGTCAAGACTTCTAGAATGTGGGCTTCTCTGTCCCCTGCCATCTACAGGAAGCTTTGCACTGTGGTTTCCTAAGCAGGGGCTCTTGTTAGGTGTAACCTAAGGACTATCATGGGAAACACGCTTGTCCCCAATATTGTGATCAGAGTGTCCTCAGAACAGGGTTCCCTGTGACAGAAGAGGTCAGAGTCACTCAGTCCTTTATGGGAATCCTTGACAGCAGACCAGAGTGATTTGATCAAGTAGGTAGACAAGCAACGAGCCTGCTGATGTGGGCAGTGTCTCCAGTTGAAGCTTCTGGCCTTAGCAGCAGAAAGGCCAGGTCCAACAGCAGACCGGTAACAGTAGACAGCAGTCTAGTGGACCAAACAGCTCAGTGTGGCTGAAGCTGGTCCTAGAAGCCCTGGCCAGAGGCCCAGAGTAAAGGTGGACCACCTGAGCCTGGCTCGCTGGCAAAGCCCTCCCAGACAGCAGGGAGAATTCCAGGAAGTGGGGTGGTGAACAATGGCAGGAAATGCAGAAGGAAGTGCCGGCTCCACTTCTACCAGCCCTAGCCCTTCCTGCTGCCCCCCAGAGCTGCCTCAGAGTGACTGTTATTTCCTCTCTGATACCTCTTTGGGGGCCATCAAATGTGCCCCCAGAGGAACGAGTCCCTCCAAGGTACCAGGTTGTCTTATATCCGAGGAAGAAGGGCTGGAAGCTACCTGTTCAAAGACTCAAGGGGAAGGCTGTGGAAGAGTCATAGAGACAGAGACTCCCATATGGGTAAGTGATGTGGAAGCATAGCTCAGTGGGAAGGGGCAAGTTGCAGAGGATTATTGAGGTGAGTTAATGAGGTCTGAGGCTCCATCACAGGTTGTGGAAAAAGCCACAAATTCATCCATTTCAATCTGCAAAGGAAATAGGACATTAAAGCCCCTCCCCAATTCCCTTCCCCTGTAACTTTATTCAAGGGACCTCAGTCTTGGGAGCCTAAACCCTTGTCTGTCCCATCTGAAGACAGACACTGAAATACAAGCTCTAGGGCCAAGTGTCTGCTGAGCTTGGCTCTGTGGGCACCAATCAATGGTTTGGCAGGTGCCCTGTGGAGTCCAGGGAGTCAAGGAGGGACCTGGAACCCTGCAAGGGCCAAGGCTTTGGGAGCCAGCAGGGTGTGTCAGAAGCATCCCTGTGGGCCTGGCCCCACCTCAACACCACAGGCCCTCCAGCTTTCTTCTTCTGGTTGTTTCTCTTAGCTTTGTTGTTTCAGACCCACTGGAACAAGGGAGCAGAAGCATGGGGGCTAAAAGAGACTCTGCCGTCCCAAAGAAAGAGGAGGCAGGATGGGCTTAGTGCAGGTAGAGCAGCTGAGACTTGACAGATACACATCTCCCTCCAGGAAGAAGGAGCTGATTCCCTAATTCATCCATGAGTGTCAATGCCCTGTCAGACAGATGCGAGTGGGAGCCTCCAAGCGGAGGCTTGAGCAGTATGTGTGAAGGCGGAGGGGGGAGGGGCTAAGTTATGCTAATGAAATATGAAAAATGGAAACAATTTTGTTTTAAAACACTGAGTCTTACTACATCATTGTTTCTAAGAACAAAGCACAAAAGCGACCCAGCCATCCACCACCCAAGACTGTAGATACAGCACAGCACATCTGTGCTATGAAATTCTGCTGTAATCTACCATAAGATCCAGCTTTACATTTCCAGGTATATACCCCTAAAGAAATACCAGCGTGTAAAAGACACATTTGCTTGTGCCTGTTTACAACAGCTAAGCATGGAATCCACCTAGGTGCCCATCCATAGGTGAATGCATAAGTAAATGTGATATATACGTATATACATTCTGGAATATTAGGCTATATTAATTCAATGTTACTCAGCTATGATGATTAATATTCTATCATGTCAGCAAAACAGACACACCTAGGGAGTACTATGTTAAATGAACTAGATGCAGACAAATTTCGAATATTCCCTTTCATATGTGGGTGCTCAACCATTGATGGTGGAAGGCTGGAGAGAAGACTCATCAGCTAGGAACCCTTGCTGCTTCTACAGAGGACCTGGTTTCCCAGCAACCACATGATGGTTGACAACTGTTCATAACTCCAGTTCCAGAGGCTGAGGTACCTTCTTTTAATCTCCATAGGCTTTGTACACAAGCAGTATGTGCGCATGCGCACACACACACACACACACACACACACACACACACACACACTACACACACACACACACACTACACACATACACACACACACACACACACACACACACACACACACACACACACAGGCAAAATGCCCACACATCTAAAATAATTTTTTAAATTGATTGTGAGGATAGGCTCAGAGGGCCACATACCATATACTAGCCTAGCATGCTGGTGGCCGTAAGTTTGATCGCCAGTGCCATAGAAACTAGATCTGGTGGTACAGACCTGTCAGCCCACCACTTGGGAGGTAAAGGGACAGATTTGGAGTTCAAGATCGTCTTTTGGGGAAAAAACACTGGAGTGTATGAGTGATTACTAGTAGTAGGATGAGGAGAAGGGTGAGTGGCGCCTGCGTAGCAGGTACTTAAACACACACGGATGCAGTAAATCCTAGAGTCCATAGCACAGGGAGGGCTCAAGAAGAGAGGGGCTTGACGGCTCCAAATACACAAGCATGCTAAGGAGATGGCGCGGTTCATCACCCCAGTGTGGTCAGAGTACATGGATCAAAATATCACTGGACCCCGCATCCTGTGTAACTATAATGTGTCAGTCATGGGAAGGGTACAGCTCACTAATTTAATCCAATCCAACTCAAAACAAAAACCCTGCCAAACACTTAGTTCTGAACCATATTCATCCTGCTTTTGTTTTCTGATGATTTTCATTTTGTTTTGTTTATTTGAGATAAGGTCTTCTTACACAACTCAAACAGAGCCTGAACTCACGATTCCCCTGCTTCGGCCTCCTCAGTGCTGGTACTGCAGGCACAAGCCATGCGTGCCCAGTGCTTTCCTGTGTTCTGATGCTCTAACATCCTGAGCCTTGTTGACCTGGAGACACTGACCCTCCCAGAGTAGCCAGTCCCTGGAGACCGTAAGGAAGGTCCCCAGCAGGCAGGGCACGGCCTGAAGCACGGCTAGCTGGGTAAATTCTGCTTCCAACTTCCCCTGCCCTGCTTGCCCTTTTGATGTTCTCTGCACATTCTCATCTACTAAATGGCTTTGAGGCTCCTATGAGGTCTGACCTCTGAAGGGAGAATAAAAAGGATGAATCTCAAAAGTCCATGCAGGATAGGCTGGGAGCACGGCTCCGTTGGCAAAGCGGTGCTGCCCAGGCATGAGGACCTGAGTTTGATCCTCAGTATCCACAGAAGAATAAGGCATGATGGTGTTCCCAGTGCCAGGGCGGGAGAGCTTGCTGGACAGCCAGTGTAGCCAATATGAGGGGGCCCCTGTTTCAAAGAACAAGGTGAAAAAAATGCCTAAAGATTAATGACAAAAATTAACCTTAGCCTTACACATACACCCGTGACACAGGGAGACTGTGGCCCAGCAGTGGGAGACTTCAACAAAGCAGCCTAGTCAAGGAATGGCTTCTTCCTTCCTCAAATATCCTCCATGATAGACACATGGAACCAAAGGACCAGAGGCAGGGTGAGCTCCAGGGAAAGCCTGGGGTGACAAAGCCCAGCGTGCTCATGGATCAATGTGTGGTGCTCAGAATTGATACCCCACTGTGACTTCAAGAGTGGGGTGGGGGGGACACAGGTGCTGAGTGAAGGGGACATTCTGAGGAGCAGCACATTTGCATGGGCCCAGAGCATGGCTTTAACCCCAAGGGGGAAAATGCACAGCAAACCACAGTGGGAAATCAGCACCAGGCCAGGCCATGGAGAGCTGAGTATCCAGAGAGACACCCGTGTCCCCAGAGCCTAAGACAAACAAACCACCTCAGCAGCATACAGTGATCTAATTCTGAGAAAGCATCCGGTGATTTCCAATGGAGGGAAAATAAAGAGCAGGCTTCATTCATTCCCGGCACCCACACACCATCAGTAATGCCAGTGCCAGGGAACCTGATGCCCTCTCCTGACCTCTGTGGGCACCAGGCCCATGTATGATAGAGATGTAGACAAACACCCATACACACAAAATATATGTTTTTTTAATTTAAAATGTTTTAAATAAAAACAAATTGTCCTGAGAGATAAAGACGGTGGGATTAAAGAAGGCTAGGATGACAGACCTTGCTGACACACTCCCACAGCACTTGGGTGGTGGAGGCAGGGGAAATGGGGCCTCAAGGTCTCCCCAGCTATACTGCTAGCTGGAGGCCATCCTGGGCCAAATGAGACTCTCTTTAAAAATCAAACAAACAAAACTTTAAAAAAAATACTAGAAAGCTAAAGAAATATGACTTGATGTGGGACTCGAGACTGGGTCTGGGTCTGGGTCTGGGGAGGAGCAAGCACTGCTTGGAAAAGCATTTCTGGATCGGTTAACAGGAGGATATAAAGTGTAGATTCCACCTATCAAGGTCATCCATGTAATCTGCTGATGTCAATATGGTGCCCAGCTATAAAAGAAATCGCCCTCATCTTAAGAAATCTGCCCTGGAATATTTAGGGCACTGTGATGATTATGACTTACCTTCAAATGGGAGGAAGAGCAGAGAGGGAGGGAGGCATAGTAAGAGAAAATTAGAATCAACACAAGTAAAGGGTAGGTGGGTCGTCTCTAAACTCATTTCTTTATTTTTTATAATCATGAAACTATACTTGCAATATTCAAGGATGGTCACTATGGGTCAGTTTCTCACCCATATATTCTTTGAAAAAAAAATATATATATATACACACACACATATATATATCTCACAATTCAAGTTCCAGTGACTCAGTTGCACCCTGTCATCATGAGTCAGAGCCCCCATCCATCCTGGGGTGCACACACACAAACACCCGCACAATCACACACACACACTCACTCCAGGGAAGAAACACTCATGATCTGAGCCTCCCGGGTCCTGAGCTATGCATGCCTGGCAGGGAAAGACAGGAAGTGAGAGATGGTAGGACCTTCCCCAGCCCCTGAACCCTCCTGGCCTCAGGCAGCCTTCCTTCCGGGACCTGACTCCCTAGAGGTTGTCCAGAGGTAACTCTAAATAGTTTTCCACTTCAGTCCAGAGAAAGACAAAAGAAATATTATCCTGAAATCCAGGGATGTCCTGGACAGAATCCAGGGCAAAATATAGTTTTTAAAAACCTTGAAAATGAGGGTGTGCTGGCACACAGAGCCACAGAGAACAGTGGGATGTGAGCTATAAGTATTTGGGCCCAACTGCCTCCTGGGGAGTCCAGAAAGCAGCCTGCAAAGTAGAGGCTGATCCTACTATGGCTGCTCTTCCCAACTCTACAATAGCACCCCGAAGCTCTGCCTTCCAAAATACCCTCATAGGTGCCCGTATCTGAGAGAGAATGCCCTGAGATAAGCCGCTGAGAGCGGAGGAAAAGGTCCTCCATGCTCCAAATGGACCAAGAGCTTCGATTGCTAGTAAGAGCCCAAGTGTACATAGTTAGGATGAAGCCAGAAGAGATCAAAGAAACTAAAACCTCATGTAGACAATCACTCCATGATCCCACTACTTCTGAGGCAGAGGATAACAGAGGTCAAGGCCAGCCTGGGCTACAAAGAAAGACACTGTCCAAATTAAATAAATAAATAAATAAATAAATAAATAAATAAATAAATAAATAAGCCAGCTGTGGTGGTCTGCAATCCCAGCATTCAGGTGAAGCAAGAGGATCATGAATTTGAGACTAGCCTGGGCTACATATCTACACTCTGTCTCAAAATAGAAATACAGATGATTCCAGGGCTATACAGAGAAACCCTCTGTCAAAAAAAAAAAGAAAAAGAAAAAGAAAAGAAATACAGATGATAGATAGATAGATAGATAGATAGATAGATAGATAGATAGATAGATAGATAAACAGGCAGACAGACAGGAAGGATAAATTACAGAGGGGACAATAATCATATGAACGATTCTTAACTGTCGGTCAAGGAAACACAGCTTCCATGTATCTCTCTTGACCATCACACTGCCAAGAGTAAAAAGACTGTCACTCACCTTTTCTACACTGTTGGTAAACATAAGTTTGGTTATTTTTGAAAAGCAACTTGGAAGAATCTCCAAGCTTCTTTGTGCAAATACACATATGTGTGTGCATGCCTGTGTACTGGGGAGAAGGTGCACACGTGTTTACAGGTGTGCCTGTGTGCTCAGGAGCTTTTGCCTTGGTTTTTGTGACAGAATCTCTCACTGGCCTGAAACTTGCCTGAGTAGGCTAAGCTGGCTGGCCACCACGACCCAGAGATCCATCCACCTGTGTCTGCCTTCCTAGGCTAGGATTAGGTGTATGCCATCACATCTGACATTTTTATGGGTTCTGGGCCCCGGGCTTAGGATCTATCCTCAGGCTGGAGCAGCAAACAGTTCCCCGGCCCTCCAAACATCTTCTATGCTTATTCTCTTGCTCCAATAAACCCACTTCTAGGGACCAATGCAAAAAAACCAAACAAGCAAACAAAACAAATGAGCAAACAAACAAAAAACAAACCACCCCCACAAAACAAAACACAAACTTTGACACATTAAAACATTAGAATCAGAATAAAATTGTTCACTGGATAATCACTTGAAACAAGAAATTGGGGGGAACCCAAACTCCAGCCAGTAAAGGCACGGTGAGACAAATATGGAGCACACAGCAGCGTATTTCTGAGTAAAGAGCATGTGGGTTATCTCTACCACCTGTGCGGCAAGGTGACCCTAACAGAGGAGCGTCCAAGTCAAAATAACACATGACAACTGAAAAATGAATGTGACATACTGTAGGGTGACACATACGACACAAAACAAAGCGTGTGTGTGTCTGTGTGTGTGTGTGTGTGCGCGCGCGTGTGCGTGTGAAAACACGCTTCATAGGATCAGGAGAGTGGAGCAGCATCTAAACCAAGTTGCTAATGATAAATGCCATGGGAGCAAGGGAAGAAATGGATGAATGAAAGAAGAATTGGCACTTTCCCCTTATGCCTCCTTAGTAATGGAGCTTGTGTATATATACACACAGAGACACACACACGCTCACACACTTAAGCATATACACACACGCATGCACACATGTGCAGAAACATACATGCATACACACATAGACGCATGCATAAATACACGCAGACATACACACACGCTCACATACACATGCATGCATGCACAGAAATACATGTATACACACATACAAGCATGCACACACACACATATACACAAACACACTTTTGTGGAGGTTTTAAGTTTAAGTTATATGCATATATATTCTTATGTGTGTAAATACACAGGTTTGACATTCCTCAGGACACCTTGTTTTTTGAGACACGATTTCTCACTAGGACCCAGGGCTCACCAATCAGGCTGGGCTGGCTGGCCATAGTCCCCACCTGTCTCCTGTGCCCCAGCACTGGATTACAGGCATGTACCAACACCAGCTTTTACATGAGCTCTGGGGACTGAACTTGTGGCGCACACTAAGCTCTCTCCACAGTCCATTTCCTTTCTTTTAATGAAAGAACATGTATGTGTTTATGTAAGAAATAGACCAAGGCATGCAGAGCATGTTTATGTGCTATGAGATTGATGCATGTGCACCCTGTGCATTCTGCCAGGGCCAATGGCCCCCACACTTAACCTCCTCAGTGTTTCCACCATGGGCTTTTGGCACAC
>CM052700.1:58429068-58434068 GCA_028551405.1 Uromys caudimaculatus
AAAAAAAAACAAAAATCAAAATAAACAAGCAACAGACTGAAAAGAAAAAAAAAAAAACAGCCAAGAAAAATTGGCCAAGAAAAGCAAAATGAGACAAAAGGTCTACAAGAATATTATAAAGTTCATTTTGTGTTGCCCAACTACTCCCGGGCCTAGGAGTGGTTAATGTACCTGGTGAGACCACCTTGCCAGCAGGGCATTTGCAGAGAGCCTGTTGGGTAGGAGTTGGAGGCAGAAGGTTTTTTTCTTAATCCTTATGGTGCAGGGTTGAGACAGGGCTCAGACGTTTAAGAGATAGGCAGGGTTGGAACAATGTAACAATCTAGAGCCGTATGTCTGATACAAGAAGCCACTAATCACTGGGAGTTGCTTACAGTTAAATAAAACACTAAGCTGAAGTTTAAAAACCAGGTGTGGCGATGCACACCTGAATTCTCACCATTTGGGAAACAAGCAGCAAGACCAGGAGTTCCAGGTCTCCCTGGGCTACAGGAGATGAGGAGAAAGACAGAGGAACAAAGCAACAGCCTTGTAAGCAGAGGTGCAGAGAGGCAGGCTATGCAGGATGTAGGAAGCCTTGGGGGATTCTAGATGCAGATAGAAGAAAACAGCCTCGGGATCTGTAGAGGGAGTGAAGGTGAGAGAGGAGAGAGAGACTGGGAGAAGGAAATCCCACTTATGAGTAAGAGGTACCTGGTTGGAAGAAGGCCCCGAGAGGACAATGGTGAGCTCACACAAGATAGCCAGGAATCCCAGGGTGTGGCTGCAACAAGACCCCTCAGGATTTTGCTGAAAGCAGAGGACTCAGAACAGCAAGACAATAGCAGTCATCATCCACTCAGGACCAGACTATGTGGCTGGGCGGGTGTTGAGGAGGTGTTCTATAAAAGTACTCACTGAAGCTGTCTTAGTTACCTTTCTATTGCTGAAGAGCCACCATCACCAAGGAAACATATAAAAGGAAGTATTTCATTTGGGCCTTATGGTTTCAGAAGGTTAGAGTCCATGACCATCATGGTGGGAAGTACGGCAGCAGGCAGGCAGGCAGGCAGGCATGGTGCTGGAGCAGAAGCTGAGAGCTCACATCTCAGTCAACAAGCAGGAGGCAGAGAGAGCTAACTGGGACTGGTGTGGGCTTGTGAGACATTAAATCCCACCTCCAGTGGCACACCTCCTTCAACAAGGCCACACCCCTAATGCTTCCCAAAGAGTTCCACCAACTGGGGACCACTTATTTAAATATATGAGCCTATGGGATGGGGTGCATCCTCATTCAGACTGTACTGAATCACAAAGCATTTTTGTCTTTCCAATGTTTAATGTCACATGACTACCCTAGGCACTGCTTAGTATGTTTCTTATTTTTGCCTTGGAATTTTGAATTCCATTTTTCTTTCTGTTGCAGAGTATGTGTGTGTTTTATGCATGTGTTCTCATGTGTGTGGGTGCCCTGAATCAGGGGGGTATGTGAAGGCCAGAGGTTGGCTTGGGGTGCTTTCTTCACTCATTCTCTCACTGAACCTGGAGCTCCTGTTTCAGCTAGATTGGCTGGCCAGCAAGTAGCGGAGAGCCAGACCCTATCTCTGTGTCCCCAGCGCCGGCATTACAATTGTGTGCTGCCATACCCTTGTATGTGGGTTCTGGAGCACACAGCTCAAGGCCCTATGCTTGAACAGCGAGCACTTAGTCAGCTGAGCCGTCTTCATAGCCTGGTTTTCTTCTTTGCTTATACAAGCTTGTGAGTAGAGATTACAGCATTCAGGCATTACAGAATTACCATGCAGGGACCCTGTCCCTTCCTGATATTTTAAATAGGGTCACCTCATTTAAGCTAGCTGTTCTGAAGACCACAGACCTGCTTGCTCTGACCCTCACAGAATAGGGTGTTTAGGAAGCTCTGTCCTTTTGCAGATATTCATGAATGTGGGCTTAAATTCAAACTTAGTCTATTACAGTTTAATTCTTAAATTGCCAGAACTGCCAATTTAAGTTAAATGCTTGGAAAACTTAAAAGATCACAGGGGAGTATCTATAAGACAGAAAGTTCTGGTAAGTGATGTCTAGTGAGCTGACTATTCTGGGTGTGGAGGTCCGAGGAACTGCTTTCTCTGTATGCTGACCTGCAGTGACTTGCTCATGTGTAAACTGCTGAGCCAGAGTTCACCAACAAGGGCTGGTGGTAAAAACATATGACCCATAGAGCTGTTTCCCTGAAGGTCCAGCTGGGCCCCTGAACTGACCAAAATTGTCAAAACTATGTCTACAGTCCCTGCTGTCTCTGGGGTCTGGGACACCTCCCACAGCTCCTAGAAAGGGCTGACTACAGTAACGAAAATGAAACCTGCATTTCCTGATGGCCTGCCGTACCCAGCCTGTCCACCTTTGCCTCACTAAACTCTCAACTCCCAGAGCCAGCTGTCTGGGGCCTTGGGAGTCTCTGCAATGCAGATAACAGAGTGAGGAGGATAACAAATACCTGCCCTCCAGCTACACACACCTCCAGCACAGCCTTTGGGAACATCACCAATCTAATCTTAGAGCCTCTGTTTCCTGTCCGTGAGGACAGCAGCAGCATCTGCTAGAGAAAGATCATCTCATGACCAGGCTTCCACAGCACCAGACACCTGGCTAAGCTAGGTTGGGTACCAGCTGGGAGGTTTCTCTATTGCTACTGCTAGCCTGGGACTGGCCTGGAGGCTCCATTCCCATCAAGGCTGCCCCTGGCACAACTCTGAATTCCCACAAGAACTCGCTGCCCTCCACTCCCACACCTGGAACTACTTTCCCCTCCAAAGCCCGGCCCTGGGTAAATGGGGGCCCTTCTCCAGACTTCCCCGGGTTGAGTTGCTCCCTTTATGGACTGCTGGTCCACCTTCAAGCTCATTGAGGTGCCTATCTTCCACAAAGCAGTTGAGACTGTAGCGAAGGCCACAGCATTTATTGTATTATTGTTGTTGTTGTTGAATACTGTGTGTATGTATGAAGGGAAGCTATCATGTGTGCCACGCCCTTACCTAGTGAGCCATCTTAACAGCTGTAGGCCACAGCTTCTTACACCTTGGGTTAGATATCTCATAACATAATATGGGCATTGCAAAACACTTAGCAGTGGTAAAAATTTCTATACCCAGCCAGTTGTGGTGGAGAACACCTTTAATTCTGGCACCCTGGGGGCAGAGGCAGGAAGATCTGTGTGAATTCAAGGCTAGCCTGGTCTACATAGTAAGTTCTAGAACAGTCAGGGCTATGTAAAGAAACTCTATCGAAAAGAAAGAAAAAGAAAGAAAGAAAGAAAGAAAGAAAGAAAGAAAGAAAGAAAGAAAGAAAGAAAGAAAGAAAGAAAGGAAGGAAGGAACGAACGAACGAACGAACGAAAGAAGGAAGGGGAGGGGAAAGAAGCAGTTTCTAAGCACACTTTGACCAAAAAATAATTTAAAATAAAACATATAATGGCAGTGCTTACCCATATCCCTCATGAGACTCCCTTCAACGCAGCTTTGGCTCCGAGCACACAATACACGCACCTTACACCATGCATGCCATCATGACAAGCAAAACCCACAAACACTGCCTCAGACATCTGGGCTCAGGTTCAAGACTACTGTACGCTGGAGACCCCAGGGTTTTTTAACATATGTACAAAGTTTTCTGGTCTTGTAAAAAACATTAATATTTCTTATTACTTTCTTACTGTCAGTCCTCAGCATGCAAGTGTTGTGGGGCATCCACCAGAGAAGACTGGGGTTAAGTTGATGGAAAGTCTTTGTTAGCTGGGCATCGGCCACACTGGGTGTTTAGGATCACAGAGGAGCACCAAGCCTTTCTCAGGGTGGGAAAGTAAACTTTTAAGTACAAAAATCATGTTTTGAGCTAGGTCGTGGTGGTATATGCCTTTAGTCCCAGCACTTGGGAGGCAGAGGAAGGTAAATATCTAAATTCAAGGCTAGCCTGGTCTATAAAGTGAGTTTTAGGATATCCAGGGCTACACAGAGAAACTCTATCTTGAAACACAAACAAACAAACAAAATGAAACAAAAAACATATTCTAGGTTGACATACTTCCATTAGCAAGAACATTAGCCAGAACCACAGAAGGCAAAAGGCAAGGTTAGTGCATTTAGAGACTTTTCCAGAACTATGGACTTGGGAAGATTAGGTATTTGTTTTCCTTTTGGCTGATGCTATTGTCTACATGCTGAGTTTTACAGCCTGAATGGCACTTCCATCATGGAGTCAGTTGTGCTAAGGTCTGCCCTGTTACAGTAAGCACTGGATTAGTACATCTTTAGATTGTATTATGTTCACATGTTTCATTTTAATAACTGTGGTTTGGGTTGCTGACTTGAATTTCATTTTTAAAATGTTTAATTTTGATTTAAAATTAGGACAGAATTTCCTATGGTTTCTAAAATGGTCCTAGACATCCTTCTGTCATTTTGCACTGTGTACTTAAGTGAAATAGAGTTCTCAACAATGATGGTTCTAAAAGCAAAATATTGAACAACTCTGCAAAATGTTATTCTCTGTCCTGCAATATCAAATACTCAGCCAAGCCTTAGTTATCCAGGTAAAACTAAAGCATGTCCATTTCAGGAGGCAAATTTCCTTTCATCTTCAGTAAATGGTAAAATATATGCAAAACAATATAAAATTAAAAATGTAAAAAATTCTTTTTTGATCTCACTGTGTAGCTCTGGCTAGCCTGGAACTTTCTATGTAGACCAGGCTAGTTTCCTACTCACAGAACTCTGCCTGCCTCTGCCTTCCAAGTGCTGAGATTAAAGACATGTACCACCATGTCTAGTTAAAGTAAATTCCTTTATGAACTATTATCAGTAAATATTTAATTTACCCACTTTATGTACTTATATGCTCAAAGTCACACATAATTTTGGGGGGCAAACGAGGGTCATGACTAGAGTTACACTGAGTGCCTTCAGGCACAGGCTGGCTCCCCGCCTTACAGCGCCACTTCAGACGCACAGGGACAGTGCCTTGTC
>CM052700.1:58436568-58505762 GCA_028551405.1 Uromys caudimaculatus
GATAGACTGGTGTGTTTGTGGGTGGGTAGATGCTTGGATGAGTGGGTAGGTAGATATATGAAGAGGTAGGTGGGTTGATGGATAGGTGAATATATGGACGGGCGGATGGATGGATGGATGGATGGATGGATGGATGGATGGATGGATGGATACCAGAATTCCAGAGCCTCAGAGTTGATGATAAGAGCTAGAGACAACAAAAAAAGAAAAGGAAGCCACACTGCAGTAGCTAGCCTCCTCTCCCAATTCATCCCAGAATACCAAAACAAAAGCACAACAGAAAAGCTGCCAGGTGATCCCTCAGGGTCCTCACACACCAAGATCATATAGTCAAAGCCAGATCCTTGGTGGGCAGGAGGAATTAGAGATAAAGAAGGCCAGCCAGAGGCCCCTCAACCCTCCTAAAGCAAACATGCAGCCTGCATCCTGACTCTGTTCTCAACTCTGCTTCAGAAGGACCTCATAGAAGCCACATCTACAGAAAGCTCCTGAGGAGACAGAACACTGGAGGACTTGGTTAATGAGAGAGTACTACAGAAAGGGGGTAGCTTTGGCCTGTGAGAGGAGACCAGAAAGGCAAGGGAGACCTGGCTGGCCAGAGCTGGACAACAGAGAAAAGCAAGCATCTGTCCTATCAGCATACCCTGTGGGGCAGGGTCTCAGGTTAGAGCTGGATCCTACCCTTCTGAGAAAGCTGCCCCTTGTGTCAGCCCCTTGCAGAGGCAGAGGGACAGAGAGAAATGAGAGGGAAAAGAAACTGGTACATGTACCTCATTCCACACGGGGTTCACACTGTTCTTGATGACTTTGGTTCTCTTCTTTACCCCTGCAGGAGACAAGGAAGACAAAAGTGGATACTCATCACACTGGGCCCATCCACCCTGCCGGGTTCAGCGCCAAAGGAGAGTTCACAAAACCAGCCTGGCCTCTGAATACCACCCGGAAATGCCCAATAGCTGTTCATTCTTCCCTCTTGGCTTTGGGGGCCACTAAACCACATTGTGACCAGAAGGATGTTTTTAAAAAGAAAATGTCTAGCAACGTGGTAGTGTGTGCCTTTAATCCCAGCACTTGGAAAGCAAACAGGTGAACTTCTGCGAGTTTAAGGCCAGCTTGGTCTATATAGAGAGTTCCAAGCCAGCCAGAAGACTGTTTCAAAGAAGAGGAGGAGGAGGAGGAGGAGGAGGAGGAGGAGGAGGAGGAGGAGGAGGAGGAGGAGGAGGAGGAGGAGGAGGAGGAGGAGGAAAAGGAGAGGGAGGAATAAGGGGAGGGGGAGGAGAAAGTGGAAGAGGAGGAGGAGAAAGAAAAACTATCTGAGCCGACTCCTCCTTAGTTGTGTCCTCATGGCCCTTGTCTTTCCATTGTCCTTCCCCCAGCTCCTCCCCCCCCAGCCCCACCCTATGCAGGTTAATCCAGGCCCCACCACCATATTAGGCAAGCATTCTACCACTGACCTGCATCTCCAGCCTCTTTCTGACTTTTCAGACCTCTTGTGAAAATGAACCCTTCCTTGGGGCTGGAAATGTAGCTCAGTTGGTATAGTGCTTACATAGTATGCACAAGGCCCTGGGCTTAACCCCAAGCTCAATGTACACTAGGTGTGGTGGTGAACTAATGCTCAGGAGATAGAGGCAGGAGGATCAGTAGTTCAAAGTCATCCTTAGCTACATGGTGAGTTTGAGGCCAGCCTGGGCTACCTGAGTGACTGTCTCAAACAATTTTTTTAAATGATAAAAATAAAAGTAATAAACAAAGGTGAATAATCTTCCAAGAATATTATTTTTAAAATCTTTTAAAAGAGTTTTCTTTTAAAAAAAAATACCTCTATTTATTGTGTTGTCGTATTTGCATAAAATGTCCAGAGCAAGCAAATCCATATTCAGGGTTCCCAGGGGTTGGGTATGGAGAAGGTAAACTGGGAATGATTGATAGCTATGAGTTTGGGGGACAATGTTTTTGATTTAGATCATAACTGATGTTCAATATTTAACCCCAAATCACCTAGCGCTATGTTTGTCCCGTGACTCTAGGGATTGCACCCAGGTTGCTCTCATGTTAGTCAAGCACCCCATTTCTGAGCTACAACTGAGCCACATCCTCAGCCTATTTTTCTATTTTTTTTTTATTCTGAGATAAGATCTCATTCAGTGTGGCAGGCTGCTCTTGAACTCCCTCTAGAACTTTAGACCCTCCTGCCTCAGCTCCTCATTACAGATCTATGCCAACAGGCCCTTTAACTTTAATTGGTTCAAATGATGACCTAGAAAGGGTTACGAGAAACAAGCAGACCCAGATTATCCTATCTGGCTCACGAAGCTGAAGGAAAGCAGGTGACTTTGAGGTAGATAACTAGAAGAACTAACACTGTCACATCTGAGAACTGACCCATGTGACCATAGGTGGCAGGCAGCTGCAGCAATTATGGAGCAGGGAGCACTAAGGCCTGGGTGTCTATTCCTAGTGCAGTGGGTGACTGAGTCTTGAAGGAAGATGGCGGAGAAGATGCCCAGAGAGAACTGCTTCTAGATGGTCACTAGAGTATATGGGCAGGCTATGTTCATAACAAAGTTGACCCTGGTCTCTGCTGGGGCAGGCAGGTCTGCTCCACTCTCAGGATGATCCCCAGAAAGAGGCCACAGTAGGATGACAGCATCAGAGTGAGGAGGGTCCCACAAAGCAGTCCCACAAAGACATCTGGAACTACAGCAGCTCTGGAGGGAAGGGCCATAGGAACTGAAGCTAGGCGTGACCACTCTGTTCAGACAGGTACATGGACAGCCACACCTGCCCCACTTTTCTAGGGAGCATCAGAAACATAGTGTCTGCACAGTAGTGGAAGAGAAGGGGTCAGCCAGCTAAGGAACCCTCGCCTCAGCCAGGTCTTCAGTCCTTCCCACACAGCACACAACATTCTCTATTGAGGAGCCTGAGGTCTCCACCAGACTGCATAGACCATGAAATCTCCTTTAACATCTGGAGCGTGTTCCTGGAGTTGGAGCCCTGAGTCCCCCAGAGTTGAGCTGTGTCTGGGCTTAGCCAGGTTCCTAGTTGTTTAGCCTGCTCACATATCCCTAGATATTGTGGAAGAGGGTGAACCCCCAGCCCCCTCCCTCCTGGTTATCAATTCCTGAGGTTAGGAAGTTGGTGGGCTCTACAGATACGTAAAGCACCACCAACTGTTCATGTTTAATCTTAAGCCTCCGGGTCCCAGAATGTCATTCTTCTAAGTTACAGAGGATTTTGAAACTGAAACCGAAGCCATTAAAATATTATTTAGTAATCAATTTAGCTGAGTAAGACTGCCATTCCAGCACTCAGAAGGCTGAGACAGAAAGATCCGTTCTAGATAGCCTGGGTCTTTCTCAAAGCAAAACTGGTAATCAATCTAAAATAATGGTAAGGAGCAGAAGAGTTTGCTCAGCAGTTAAAAAGCATGTGCTGCTCTTTCAGAGGACCTAAGTTCTGTTCCCAGCGCCTACTTCAGGCAATTCACAACCACCTGTGACTCTGGCTGCAGAGGATAGAATACCCTCTTCTAGTCATTAAGCACAACTGAATTCACATGCATGTTCTCCCATACAGATGCACCCTGGAGAAACGTAATCAAAATAAATGAAAATAATAAGAATAAAAATAAATACTTAAATAAGAAGCCCAATATACATTGGCATCAGCGGCATATTTATGTGGAAAATAACTTGCAATACAAGGAAAAACTAAAAGTGTTACTTTTACATTTTTGCAAACCTCTGTAATGCTTGGCTGGGTAACTATATCTACCCCTGTGTTTATATATCCATTGATGGTTTGTTTTGATTAGTATCTATGAAGAAAATCCAGCCAGATAGGTAGCTGGAAGTAAAGGAGCCATATGTTTTAGTGAACTTGCAGGTAATTGTAAACAGTCCTTGAAATTACATGTGTACTCAACAGATGGTAGGTTTAAACTGTTTTTAGAAGTTGTGATGTGTATTCTAAAATTAGATAAATAAACATTTTTGCTTTGTTAAATTAAACTTAGTTATTCTATCTTGCTCTCTGAAATGAATCTCTTACCTACTCATGATTCTGTAATGTCAAATTTGAAAAGTCTGAGGCAATGAGTTAAACAGATCTGCCAAATGTGAACGTATTTCTTATATAATAACCCCCAATGTCTTAATATCACCATCAGTCTCATCAAAAAACCCTACATAGTAGGAAGCTGAGAGAGATAGGTTTTCTAAAATTTCATCTTATCTTTGCTTGAAAATCAAGCTTCCCAATTAGCAACAAATGGTAAATGTTAAGCATTGTCCATGAATGGGGCAACCTGGGTTATTCATTTTTAAAAATAAAACTGCCAAAATCCTCAGCCTAAACAATCAATCTGCCAGTCTTTTCTTCCATTGAAATAGTATCTTGTGAACATAAACTAACCAATGGCTGGTGTAGCTTGTGTCTTAGTTAGGGTTTCTACACCTATAACAAAACACCATGACCAAAAGCAATTTGGGGAGGAAGGGTTTACCAGCTCACAACTCTCAGGCCACACCCCATCTCTGAGGAAAATCAAGGCAGGGACTTGGAGGCAGGAACTGAAGCAGAGACCATGGAGGAACACTGCTTGCTGGCTTGCTCCCCATGGCTTGCTCATTCTACTTCCTCATACAGTCCCAGGGGCATCCCCTCCCTCAGTGAGCTAAGCCCTCCCACATCAATCATTAACCAAGAAAGTGCACCCTCAGAGCGGCCAACCTTGTCAATCTGTTGAAGGCATTTTCTTAATTAATATTACCTCTTCCCAGTTATGTTCAGGTTTGTGTCAATCTGACAAAAACCAACCAGAACAGTTTGTAATGCAAGTGCTCTGCTTGGTTTTCCATAGTCACCACTTGTGGGATATGAAAAATGTCCTAAACAAATGTCTCACTTCATGTCACAAGACATGATAGTGTATAAAATTATCAACCATTATTAAAAATATTACATGTCATATTTATATTGTGTGTATTTGAAGATTAAGGGCATCCTTAAGCGCAGTTCTGAGCACACAGACATAAAGAATACAGCAGGTAAGGCTGTAGAGATGGCTCAGCGGTGAGCAGCATTGGCTGCTCTCGTGGAGGACCTGAATTCAGTTCCCAACACCTACATGGTAGCTCACAAATATTTCTTTTTTAAGATTTATTTATTTATTTTATGTATATGAGTACACTGTTGCTGTCTTCAGACACACGAGAAGAGGGCATCAGATCCCATTATAGATGGTTGTGAGTCACCATGTGGTTGCTAGGAATTGAACTCAGGACCTCAGGAAGAGTGGTCAGTGCTTTTAACCGATGAGCCATCTCTCTAGCCCTCACAAACATTTTTAACTCCAGTTCCAGGGCATCCAAAACCCTCATTGGGACTCTGAAGGCACCAGACACATGTATGGCACGCTTACATACGTGCAGGCAAAGAGTCATTGACACATGAACAACTATTGGAAAAAACAAGAGGAATACCGTAGATCTGTGTGCGCATCAGAGCCTGGAGCAATGTCAAGGAACCCCAGTGGTAGTTTCCCGAGTGCAATCAGCAAGGCGAACGCCAACTCAGTGACAATAGTGAACTGTTTAATGTGGCAGTGGATATTTTTCTGACCTTGTCAACTGACTCCAAGAGTCTTGGGGCATTTATGAAGATTTCAGCCTCAAAAAACAAAAAGGCTGGGCAGCAGGTGGTGATGCACATCTTTAATTCCAGCATTTGGGAGGCAGAGGCAGGAGAAGCTCTGAGTTCAAGGCCAGCCTGGTCTACAGAGCAAGTTCCAGGACAGCCAGGGCTACACAGAGAAAAACTCTGTTTCAAAAAAAAAAAAATTCACCCTCACTTTCTTCACTTCACAGAAATCAAATAAGACAGCATGTATGCGGTCCCAGCTGCCCTTGGGCTCACAGAGTTACGTTTGCCTCCCTTCCCCACCCTCCCCTCCTCGAAATTCTCATGCACCTATCCAAGTCTGTGAACTGTCCAGTGACCTCCCAAGATGAACTTCCTGGGTGCCCTGTCTTCCCTCGATGACAGAGATAGCTGTTCTGCCTGGGGCTCCCAAGACAGCTGGGACCCCAGCTGGGACGTCAGCTGGCAGTCTGCTTCTCTGTCCATATGCTGGTCCACTGCCCAGGCTGTGATTTTTTTTTTCACAGAACAGACCCCACACCTCTGTCTTATTGGCAACCCTTGTTCATGAGGTGTCCCAGTAATTGGGCATTAGTGAATAGACCCTTTTCTTTCTGAAGTTGCTGTGAGTTAACTTCCTCACCAGGGATCAGAGCACTGTTCTTGAGGACATCATTACCTTTCCTACTGGCATGGAACAGTTTAGGTAAATGGAGAGGTCAAAGAAGGCACCATGAGAACAGAGGTATGCTGGAAAAGGCGTCAGTGGTCTCGGTGTTGGCCCAGGCCTGCCCTGCAAAAACTGCTGGTCTCTGCTCTGGTTCCATGATGCTATGGCTTCCAAAGAAGCTGAACATTGGTTTTGAAGTCACTTGATAAGGACCCCTAGAGCCTATGAATATGGTTCAGGGGTAAAGCACTTGTCACACAAGCCTAGAGACACGTGTTTGGATCTCTAGCACCCATGGGGAAAGGCTGGATACAGTAATGTCAGTCTCAGCGCCACTACCAGGAGTTGGATGGTGGACACATGAGAATTGTCAGAAGCTCATAGGCAGGTAGCCTAGCATATGTAACAAGACAGACCCTGTCCCAAACAAGGTGGCAGGTGAAGACTGACACCTGGTTGTCCTCTGACATCTACAGGCATGTGGAATTGTAACCTTAAAGAGCTGGGCACCTTCTAGGTCTCTCCCCAGCAGTGCACTGAAGGAAACCCTGTGTCCACTGTAGGGTTTTGATGGGACAGGAGATGAAAGCTAAGTGTCCACTTCCCCTCCCCTATCACAAATCTGCTTCCTGTGGCTCCAGAAGTAACATGGAATGTTCCACATACTGCCCTTCTTGAGTGGCCCACTAGAAAACTCATTTCCTGGTGCCCCCTGCTAACATAATCAGACAATATTCGTGACAGCCCTGGGCTAAGCGCCTGTCTAACCACTGTCTACTTCCTGTATTCCCTGAAGATGAAGACCACAGAGGACCATAGTGGAATGTTATGAAGGCATGTCTCAGAGGGTAAACTCTCAGACAGTTCTGGTGAACTTGGGAGGAGCCACTTATGGGACTACAACCCCAAAGAAGAACAAGCAAAAAGGAGACACCAGGGCTCAATGATAACGTGCTTGCTGCTCAGGCAGGAGGAGCTGAGTTCTATAGCATGTAAAAAGTCAGGGATGGGAGCTTGTGCTTGTAAACTTAGGGTTGGGAAGACAGGATTTCCCTGGGGCTTGCTGGCCAGCCAGCCTAACAGAATAGGTGAGTCCTGGGTTCTAGTGCAAGAGACCCTATCTCAAAAAACTAGGTGAACAGTTCCTGAGGAACATTATGAAAGGCTGACCTAAGACCTACATATGTGTTCATGTGTGTTTGTTTGTGTGTTTGTATGAATAATATACATAGAAATACAAACTATTTTTAAAGGAAAAAAAAAAAAAAAAACAGTCACCCAGCTCATCATGTGATTTACAGGCACCTAAATAAGAGAAGTCACCTTGCCAAGCCCATGTCTGGTCATTGATTCTGACCTTGGGAAATGAGTCTTTTCATCTAACAATCTCCAAAGTGCACACAGCTCCTGCTGAGGGAATGGTGTGCTGGAGGGCCCTATAGATGCTCTGTAGATGTACTCAGTACCCACGATAACTCACACACACACACACACACACACACACACACACACGAAGGGAGGGAGGGAGGGAGGGAGGAAGGAAGGAAGGAAAGAGAAGAGAAAGAAAGAGAAAGGAAGAGAGGGAGGGAGGAGGGAGAGAGAGAGAGGGAGGGAAGGAGAGGGAGGGAGAGAAGGGATGACTCTAGGTGCAGGGAACCTGGATCAGTCAGGATCACAGAAGCAGAGGAAGATGGTAGCTGCCAGGGTTGGGGAGAAGGAAGTGGAAGTGTTTGCTGAGTATGGAAGTCTGCAAAGTGGTCTAGAGATGCAGGCTGCTGACAACAGCACAACTGTCTCGTAGGCTTTCTTTGTTTTCTTGGGGTTTAGTTTTTGTTTGTGGGTATAATTTGCTGGCTTTTTTCTTTAGAAGGAGAGTGCATGCTAAGGAAGACACTGGAGACCGACTGCATGCTAAGCACACGCTATCCCCCTGACCCACGGATGTACTTAATTATACCACACTGAATTTGAACTCAGAGATCAGCCTGCCTCTTCCCCCTAAGTACTGGGATTAAGAAATGTGCCACAACACCTAGGCCATGAATATATTTAATACCACCAAAAATGCTTAATTAGTTAGTTAATTTATTTATTTTGATTTTTCGAGACAGGGTTTCTCTGTGTAACAGAGCCCTGGCTGTCCTGGACTTGCTTTGTAGACTTGGCTGGCTTTGAACTCACAAAGAGATTAAAGAGGTGTGTCACTACTCCCATCCCTTAATATCACCAAATTTAACACTTAAAATTGGTTAAAATGGCTGTGTAGTGTCACATGCATTTAATCCCAGCACTAAGGAGCCAGAGGCAGATGGAGCTCTGTGAGTTAGAGGCCAGCCTGATCTACAAAGCAAGTTCCAGGAAAGCCAAGACTGTTAAACAGAGAAACCCTGTCTTAAAAAACAAAATAGAACAAAATAAAAAAATTGGTTAAGCCGGGCAGTGGTGGTGCACGCCTTTAATCCCAGCACTTGGGAGGCAGAGGCAGGCGGATTTCTGAGTTCAAGGCCAGCCTGGTCTACAGAGTGTGTTCCAGGATGGCCAGGGCTACACAGAGAAACCCTGTCTCGAAAAACAAAACAAAACAAAAAAATTGGTTAAGATGGTGTGGTGGTTTGAATAGATATGGCTCCCATAGACTGGGCCCATAGGGTATGGCTTTACTGAAGTGGGTGTGGCCTTGTTGGAGAAAGTGTGTCATTGTGGAGGCAGTGTTTGAGGTCTTATATATGCTCAAGCTATGCCCAGTGTGACAGTCTCCTTGCTGCCTATGGATTAAGATGCAGAACTCTCAGTTCTTTCTCCAGGATCATGTCTGCCTGGAAGCTGCCCTGCTTCCTGTCATGTGATGACGATAAACTCAACCTCTAACACTGCACAACAGCCCCAGGGAAATGTTTTTCTTATAAGAATTGCCATGCTCATGATATCTCTTCACAGCTCTAAAATCCTAAAACAGATCATAAATTATGATAGCACACACTTATAATCCCAGAATTTAGGAAGCAGAGGCAGAAAGATTACTGTAAACTCAAAACTATTCTGAGTTGGAGACCAGCCAGGCCTACATAGCTAAGCCTTGTCCCCCATCTCCCCCCAAAAAGAGGAAGCGATAAACTTTATATAATGTGTATCTTATCACAATCTCTCTAAAGTCCTTGGGGAAGATGGTGGGACACAGGCAGTAGGCCTGGGATTACCATCCAGTGTAAGTGTGGGCAGAGGGAGGGATAAAGGTTCTGACCAAGGGAACACATGGGTAGCTACTGAGAAGCCCACCTAGAGAGAAAGCAGAAACCAGCAAGGACAAGGAGACTGTATTGATTTATATTTGCTGTCAACCTGACGGCCTAGAAATTTGGATACAAATTTCTGGACATGTCCCAGTATTTTCTGGTTTAGACTGATTGAAGAAGACCTATCCTAGCTTCCCAGCTGAATAAAAGGGAGATAGCTAATTCAACATTTGAGATCTCTCTCTAGTTCCTGATTTCTAACACAGTGTGGCCAACCACCTCAAGACCTGTGGCCACAACTTCCCTGCAGTGATATATTGTAGCCTCAAGTAGTAAGCCAAAACTTCCTTAAATTGCTAGTTCAGGGGAGGGTCATGGCTGCTATTGCCTGAGTCAGGTGGCAGAACTTTGTGGCTCAGAAGCTGCAGAGCTTCTAATACCACACAAGCCTCTTGGTTCAACCCACAAGTCTGCTGTGGGCTTGCTACATGTAACAAGTCAAAGGAATAATAAGAATCCCAGTGTCAGTAGACCACTGACAATAGAGGTGAGAAAGGCAACACTGAACCTGATGAGGAGCAGTCATTGCCTGTTTACGGACTCAGGCCTAGACATCGGAAGACCTCTACACATGTCGGTTACCTACCTCACCAAAGCACCGCCCTTCCCACCTTCAATCACCCTTCCTCATGTGTCTAATGCTCATGTGTCTAAAGGAAAGAGGTGGCCAGGAAGAACACTGGGTAATGGTTATCATGGCTGTGCACTCAGAGAGATGCTCTTCAAAGTAAGATGTCCACTTAGAACTGGAGAAGATATTCTTATACAAAATGTCTTGTGGTTGCTTCTTTAAGGCAATCTCATATAGTCCAGGCTGGCCTTGAACTGGAGCTCCTGCTGCCTCTGCTTTCCACTTACTGGATTATAAGCAAGCGTCACCACACCAGCCCTATGCAATTTTTATCAATTAAAGAAACAAACAAGGGGCTTGGTGGTTAAAAACACTGGTTGCTCTTCCAGAGGACATGGGTTGATTCTTAGTACCCAGACAGTGGCTCACAACATCTTTTATTCCAGATCCAAAAGGAACCAGTGTCGACCTCCGGCCTCCAGGGATACCAGGCATGTATATGATTCACACAGACATAGTTCAGGCAAAACACACATACAGGTAAACAGTTTTTAAATTAACTGAAACACCCATGACAAAATGCTATTGTTCTTAATATGTAAAGAGTACTTGTAACTAACTTAAAAAACAAATACTACCCACCTCCAAAGGAGCAAATAAAAAGCTTACTCAGTAAGAAATAAGTGTTAACAGTTAACCTTGAAATGTCATTAATTACTTCTTAAGACAGGATCTCAGGTAATGCAGGCTAACCTTGAACTCGCCATGTAGCCTAGAATTCCCTTGAACTTCTGATCCTCCTGCCTCTACCTCCCAAGACCTGGGATTATGGGTCTGAACCAGCACTCCTGGTTTTATGTAGCGATGGGCCTGGAACCCTACACCTCATACACACTGGGCAACCCTTCACCACCCAAGTTATATCCCCTAGCCCCACAAATACTATTTGAACCTCAAGAGATAGTTAGGGATTTGCAGATATTAAGAAAATAAGCCCTGAAACGTGGCTGATAGAAGGTAGTGATGGCAAAGACTCTAGGAAGGGCAAGTGGGAAACTCAGCAAAGCTTCAGATGTGGCCCCAGCAGCACCACTTCTAGAACTCACCCAAGAAAATAGGTAGTTAAACATGTAGGCCAAGAATCATGCACTGGGATAAGCTTCAGGTTGATAGTAGAATTTTAAGAATTTGTTATAAATATTTTAATGTGATATAGAGCCAGCCATAGTAAAAACATGCTTGTAATACCAGCAAGTGGGAAACTGAGACAGAAGACTCATAAGAGTTCAAGGATAGCCTGGGCTACAGCAAGACCCTATCTCCAAAAAAAAAAAAAAAGGAACGAAAGAAGAAAAGAAAAAGTGATATGATCTAAACCCTCATCAAAAGAGAATTGGTTGAATTAATTATTGTATATACACCAAATAAAATGCTCCACAGACTTTCTAAAGAGCTATGTAGAAGAATAAATATCAACACAGAAAGTACCCTTGGCTTATTTCTTTTGTTTTGTTTTTTATTACTTATTTTTTTAATTGAAGATAGTTTGGGGGCTGGGGGCTGGAGAGATGGCTCAGTGGTTAAGAGAGCTGGCTACTCTTCCATGGGACCCAGGTTCAGTTCCCAGCACTCATATGGCAGCTCATAACTGTCAGTAACTCCAGTTCCAGGGGATCTGACACCTTTACACAGACATACATGCAGGCAAAACACCAACACATATGAAATAAAAATAAGTAAAATGGATTTTTTTATACAATATATTTTGTTTATGGTTTTCACTA
Organism: Uromys caudimaculatus; assembly: GCA_028551405.1. NCBI lineage: Eukaryota > Metazoa > Chordata > Mammalia > Rodentia > Muridae > Uromys > Uromys caudimaculatus. The sequence continues at coordinate 58,448,533 of CM052700.1, forward strand.
CCCCTAACCCCTCCAGATCCTCCGCACTTCCCCACCCACCTGTCCTGGCTAGTTTTATGCAGGTTGACACAGGCCAGAGTTACCTAAAAGGAGGAACCTTAATTAATAAAATGCCTCCATAAGATCCAGCTATAGGGCATTTTCTTAATCAGTGATTGATGCAGGAGGGTCTAGCCCATGATGGGTGCCATCCCTGGGCTGGTGGTCCTGGGTTCAATAAGAAAGCAGGCAGAGCAAGCCATGATGAGCAAGCCAGTAAGCAGCACTCCTCCATGGCTCTGCATCAGCTCCTGCCTCCAGGTCCCTGCTCTGCTTGAGTTCCTGTCTTGACTTCCTTCAGTGATAGCTACAAAATGGAAGTGTAACCTTTTCCTTCCCAACTTGCCTTTCGTCAGTGTTTCACCACAGCCATAGAAACCCTAAGATACTACCCAAATCCACAGCCTTTTTTTCTGTCCCTCACTATAAAATAAACAGGCATCTAAAAAAATAAAATAAAATCCAAGAACAAACCAAACAGAATAGGACAAAACAAATAGGATAAAAAGAGCCAAAGAAAGCACACAAGAAACACATATAGACACAGACTCACACTTGCATACATAGAAATCCCATAAAAACACAAAACTGGAAAGCATAATAAATAAAGGATATATGTATATCGTGTGTGTGTATGTGTGTGTGTGTGTGTGTGTGTGTGTGTGTGTGTCTCCCAGATAAAGCATTATGAGACAAAAAAAAAATCTCCAAAACTACCATTGTGTTGGTCATTTAGAGATGGACCTAGGGCCTGCTCCTAAGTGTGGCTTGTAAACCCACTGAGACTCTATTAGAGAAAACTAATTTTTCTTTTATAAGTGGATATCAGTTGGATATAACTTCTGCGTCAGGGATGGGGCTTGTGTCCACTTTCCCGCTGGGATCCCATCTGGCTTAGACCTGTGTGGCCCTTATGCATGCTGCCTTGGCTTATTTTTAAATATGCAAACTTCCTGGGGTCCCCTAGAGCAAACAGTCTGGGAATTCTAGCATAGGACAGAGACAGCTAGCCTTTATGCCTGGACACAGATAACATTGCAAGTCGTCTCGTTGTGGTGTGTCCATCATGTTGCACTATTAATCTTTGGAGCCACACAAATCCTTGCCATGAGCTCTGTGGAGCCTGCACCACATATGGGCTATTGAGCTCTTTGCAGGCCCCTGAGCACTGCATTCCAGTAACCACCTGCTCCCCCAGGAATGTCAACCCAAAATGTTCCCAGACATTGACACAGGTTCCCTAATCACCTCAGTGGCCTTCCTGACCTTCTTCCCTGACAGGTGAAGCAGAAGTATTCCCTGGGGACAGATGGTCCTGTAAGACTCCCAAGATCCTACGTGGGCTACAGAGGGGATGCAGGAGGAGAGGGGACCCAATCAATGACCAAGAAAGGGGCAGGGAAGGGAAACAAGGCCTCCTGGTTTCCTAGCCAGGAATTCACCAGGGGTATGGCAAATCCAGGAACATTTGAACTCCCAAAGGAGCAGGGGATTGACTTTTGTCCTTGGATGCATCTCCAGCATCTAAGATGGCAATGGGTACATAATACTCACTCAACAAATGTTTTTTCAATGAAGAAAATGCATGAATAGAGGGATAAAAATAATTTCATTACAGGATGGGAAATAGGGCAGAAGAGAGACATCAAATGCTGTAAGAAAGGAAGCTGAAACTACTCACTCACACAAACGAGGGTCAAAAAAGGTCTGTGTGTGCAATCTTGGTTAAGGAATTAATCAGTGAATACAAGAACAATGACGTAACAAACATTAATTAATAGCCTGTATAATAGCCTCAGATGGGGAAGCCAGACAGCTCTGCGTCCAACCTCCCAAAGCCCAGAATCTATTTTTGGAGGCAGGTCCTGAAATTACATCTGAAGATGGAATGTCCAGGCAACAACTGCAGGGTGAGGCCAGTCCAGCCCCACATATCTCAGCTACATGCTGGAGACAAGAACAGCACCTGGTGTAGGCCGGTTTCTCAGCAAGCAGGCCACTGTCCCTCTGTGACTCACTTCTTATCAACCCTGACTGTGCCTAGTCAGGAATACTCTGCTGGGCCCACCCCAAGGGCTAGTGAGCTTTGGTGATGGGCTCTATTAAAGGTCTTTCCACCATTCTGTGTGTTATAAACCCTGGGTCTGATTCTAACGGCCAGACATCAACTCAACCCCAGACTCCATGAATACACATGCTTATTTTGCCCATGGCATCATCTCTATCTCCAAAATGGCCTGAATCAGATATATGTTAGAAGGTGTTTCATAGGTCGCCTCCAAGAAATTCTTGGGTGGTACACTCTGCAAGTGACTCTCGGGTACCATGAAGAATGAGAACCATGCCCAGATTGAGGGAGGCTTGTGATCAGAAGTGGAAAGCCATATCCTGCTCAGAAGAGGACATTCCAGTGAATTATCAAGACAGGTGGCTGTTCCCAGGAGTCCTAGCATCTGATGGACAGCTTGGGAGAATGTGCTAGCAGACCCAACAAGGTTCTGCTGCAGTTAGATGGGGGTTTACTGAAAGCCAGGGGACTCTTGGAAGCCTTCTTGGAGAAGGTGGCAATACAGACCCTGAGGTTAACTCTCATCTCTGCTGGAGATGTTACATGCTATCGCGGCCCTTCTTATCTGTGCTGATAAATAGCAAGGCTCCATACAAGAGGGAAGGCTGAGATTTGAGGAGGACGACAAGTAGGCATATTCAGGATACCAGAACCAGGGCAACAGCCAAGCAGGGCCACTGCAGCTCTGGCCACCTATCTGATGCACGAGTATTGTCCATTCTCAGTGCTAGAAGTTTTATCTGATGTTTTGTTCTGCTTTGGTTTGGGCAAGGGATGAAGCCTAAAGGCTTCCTCATTCATGTTGGGGAAATGCTCTAACAGTGGCCCAGGATCCTGATAAAGGAAAGTAGTTGCCTAGCAAGCAGGAGGACCCATGTTTGATGTTAAAACAAACAAAACCCAGCTGTGGAAGCATGTATGTGTAAGCCCAGCACTAAGGGGGGGCAGAGTCAGGTAAAATCCTAGGGCTCTCTGGCCAACCAGTTTCATTGACCTGGGAAATTCTAAGCCAATGAGATGTCTCAAAATGTCTCAAAAAAAGAAAAGAAGGAAAGAAAGAATGAATGAAAGAAAAGAAAATTTAAAAAGAAAAGAAAATAGAAACAAAGAGGAAAAGAAAAAAAATTAAATAGTGCCTTCGATCAGAGGTTACCTCCAGCCTCTCACGCATGTATATACACATATGTACACACCACAAAGAAAAGTGCTCTACCACTGAGGTGCACCCAACTGCCCCAACAATTTCTGTATAGTGAAAGTCTGGGCAACACCCGAGAGACAGGGTTAGGGAGAGAAAAAGGAAGAACCCTGTTTGAAAGTTACCTGGACATCAAGAGCACCCTGACAAGCCTGGTCAATGAAAACACCAGGGTGACGTAAGATGTTTCAAATCATACTTTGCAAAAGAAGCAGCTTGTTAATCACCCATGACCAAGAACAATCACTTGATCTGGAGATCAATTTGTTCCCTGTGTCGTTCATTTCTCATATTATTTGGGGGTGGGTGTCGGGGTGGGGGCTGCATGTAGAGTGGACAAAACCTTAGGCCCCTGGTATCCCCCACTGTTATCACAAAGGTTAACACTTTTATGACAAGCCCTGCCTCAGTTTCTCTACATGTGGCTCTCTTTTTAAATATATTTTCCACAGAGCCCCAGAGTATAGCTCCTGGCGAGAGGAAGCACGGTCTCCTCTCCTTATTATCTCTCTCTGCAGAACTGGGGTCCTGACTCACCACTATTGTTCCTTCTCTCATTTTGACAGGTCCTTCCTCTTCCCTTTCCCCTCCTGAGACACCCCTCCCTTGGGAATCTGCCTGAAGCCATGGTGAAGGGGCCTGAGAAGTGGAGGAAGAAGCAATCCCAGCAGAGAAACCCTTTCTGGTCTAAGCAGCACATAGTCGAAGCACAAGACTTAGCTCCTTGAATATGCAAAACATCCCACATCCCAGGCATTCAGACTTCCTGCGTCAAAGCCATATCCATAGTATCCAGTTCCTCTTCGTTCTGGTTGAGATTTGGCCATTCAAACGGACAGTGTTCAGTCAGATTCATGGATAGGTGGATGGAACTTAACTTTCAAAGAGTACTACTAAAACGCTCACAAACCAGTTATGTGGCCCTGATTACACAGCTACCTTCTGTGTCTTCCAACCTACCCTGCTCCCACTACCCAGGAAGTACCAGCCTTTCTTCCTTCTGGGTACCGTCTTAAAGACGGTAACTCCTGCCCTAGCACAGTACTTCCAATTTTCCTAAGCTCTGTAGCATTTGCTGTTAGGTTTCCTCGCTGTCAATCCTGGGGCGGGATTTCTGGTCTGATCTGGGTCCACAGACCCCGAAGCTGGATGCAGAGAAACGGATGGTACCCAAGCGTGGATGAAGCGGCTTCAGGGATCTCACCTCGAAAAATCAGGCTGGCTACAGGATCACTGCGCCGGTCCTTCTTCACATTGGGGAGGTTGCTGGCCCTTGCCAGCAGGCAGCAGAGCATGGCTCTACAGCCCAGGCGCGCAGGGCGGAGAGAAAGTAGGAGCTCAGGACTCAGTCACTATTGCCCCGCCAGAGTTCAGATTCAGGATGGCTATGCCAAGAGAGCAGTTGACTCCGCTGCGCCTCCGCGGAGACTTGGTCAACCTAGAATGCGAGGCTGCGCGTGGGACAAGGTACACCCATGGGGCGGATCCTCCCTTCCATCCCAGCCTGGGTCCGCCCTCTGGGCGGTGGCCGGGGAGGAGCAAGAATGAGACTCACTCCGAACCAGGCACTGGTGCCTTGTTTTGAGGGTCTCCAGGGAAGGGAACACTGCTGCGAAGCGCTGGATGAGTGGCCCGGCAAGGAAAGGACAGGACAGGATTGTTGCCTGGGGCAGCACGGATCCAAAGAGTCTCGCACTAAACGCTAAAGAAGTGCTCACGGTGTGCCCAGTGACCCAGGCGCAACTCCTAGTAGGTTGCTGCAGAAATCTCCCAGCCACACCTAGAGTAGTTGAGGTCTAACTCAAATCATACTGCGTTCCCAGTCGCTACCCATTCGATTTCCTGCAGTTCTCCACTGCAACCATCTCTGCACTTCTCACCCTCCATGGTGAAGAAAGTTGCTTAATTAGTCATGAGCCTTAAGTCAGTCGTCCCAGTCCTGAGCACGCATCTGTGTGTTGTCTGATCCCGTAACAGCTTAAGAAGACCCTTCCCCACAGGGCCTTAGCTTCTCTTCCTCACCCCATCCCCACCCCCACACAGTCCAGAAGGTAAATGGGGAGGGGGGCGGGGTGGAGGGGGGAGGGATATAGTCCCTACCCTTTTCGTCTTGAGGGACACATCATTTTCTGAGGGGATATCCTGCTCCTGCACTCCACACCTGCACCCTGTATGGCTTGGCAGGGAAGACAGGAAAGTCAACCAACGCTGCTTAGGTGGATGCTTAGCGGTCAGACTGTGATTCTCAAGTTCCACAGTCTCCCTCTCTCTTGACAGCACACATGTGCTGGGGGCCAGACCACTCAGCCCAACCTTTTGAAAGAGCCTCCAAACTTTCTGTCAACATTTATCCTCTACTCTCCTGAACCATCCAGTCATGCTTCCAAATCTTATCACACCACCAAAACGACAGATCCTATGGGCTCTGCTTGAAAATACGACCAAAAGAAGAAAAAGAAGAGAAGGACGAGGAGGAGGAGGAAGAGGAAGAGGAGGAGGAAGAGGAGGAGAAGGAAGAAGAGGAGGAGAAGGAGAAGAGGAGGAAGAAAACAAAAAGACCCTTGTGGATCAGATTCTCCATATATAATTATTTTTAAAAGAAATGGTTTAACAAAGAATACACATGGAGGGACCCATGGCTAGGACCACATATGTGGCAGAGGAGAGCCTTGTTGGCCATCAGGGGGAGGAGAGGCCCTTGGGCCTGAGGGTGTTAGAGGCCCCAGTAAAGGGGAATGTCAAGGTGGGAATACAGGAGTGGGCGGGCGGGTGGGTGGGAGGTGGAATTCCCTCATAGAGGCGGGGGATGGGGGAGGGGATAGGGAGTTTCCAAAGAGGAGACCTGGAAAGGGGGAACATTGGAAATGTAAATAAAGTATCAAAAAAAAAAGAAAGAAAGAAAGAAAGAAAGAAAGAAAGAAAGAAAGAAAGAAAGAAAGAAAGAAAGAAAGAAAGAAAGAAAAATGGTTTAGGGCCAAAGGGTGGTGGCACATGCCTTTAATCCCAGCACTTTGGAGCCAAAGGCAGGCAGATTTCTATGACGTCAAGACCAGCCTGCTCCACAGAGCGAGTTCCAGAACAGCCAAGGCTACACAGAGAAATCCTATCTTGGAAACAAAATGGTTTAAAAACAGACCCAGATCTCATCCCTTCTCTGCTTTCTTGTCTCCACCCTGGGTGAAGCCACTGCTTGTTTTGCCTGTGCTACAGTGCCAGACTCCCTCCTGCCTCTGGTCTTCTGCCTCTGCCCTTGCCACCGCCTCTACCCTGCTGGACTCTCAGCCCAGCATCACCTGTATCACTCTTTCACTCAAAATCTTTCCGAAGCTCCCATCTCACCAAAGTCGAAGCCAAAGCCCCTAGATGACCTCTGAGCCCTGCCTGACCCACCCTTCCTCAGGTTTGTTGTCCTCCTTAGGGTTCCTGTAACACGCCGGGCCAGCACCCTTTGGGTTCTGATGAGCTGTTGTTCCTGCCCTGTTGTTACTCCTGCCCTTTCTTTGCAGATCCACTCTATAAGAACCTCCTCTGGCTCCCAATTTACCCTGCAACATGTGCCTATCTCCTCTTTCATGATCTGTTATTGTTTGTCTTTGAGACATGGCCTCACCATGTCTCATAACCTAGGCTGACCTTGAGCACTCTTTGCAGGCAAAACTGCCCTTGAACTTCTGATCTTCTTGCTACCCCCCTCCCTCGGTGCTGGGGTTACAGGCATATACTAAAGTGCCCTCTTTATGCAATCTGGAGCTCAAACTAGGAAAGTGTTCTACCGATTGAGCCACACAGCACCTCCCCCTACCCCCAGCCTGGCCCAAGACTCCCTTGCATGGTTGCTTTTCAGCACTGATAGCTGGGTGATGTCTGCATCGTATTACTTTTCCACTATTTCCATTAGAATATTGGGTGGTCTCTAAGAAATTGGAGGAGTTTTGTTAAGCTACTGTAGCCTTCGTAGCACCTGAAACAGGGTTTGGCACATGGCACTGGGTTCTCTATAAATGTCTTCTAAACAGTTCACTCCAAGAACACTGACCTCCACACCCCTCATTGGTCACCTCTAGCTGGTGATGCTCCACATCGGGCAACACAGACAGCAGATGGCAGCAGCTACATCTCTAGGCACTGTGGGACATGCTCTCAAGAAGAGAAAGGACCCTAAAAGGGCCAGCAACCCCCACTGGAACCTACACTGGAGGTGTAGGAAGGAGAGTCCAGAATCTTCTCTGGCTGCCAGGACCCTCCCTTACTCTCCCTGACTCTACTCCCCTCTTGGTTCCCACTTCTCTCCTAGCAGAACCTAGCTGATTGGATGCATGCCTTTGGGCCCATTCTGGACCCTGCTCTATCTCCTGCCAGCGGTAGAGTTGCCATGAGCCTGCATCCTAAGTTGTTCTTGTGAGGGAGCAGGCTTATACATCCTACACCAAGAAACACAACTCCCACTCCTGATTCCTGTAAGCAAGGTAGCATAGAGCCGATTGCCAATGGGACCCAAATGTCCAGGGATCCTGGACAGCAGAATGGAGAGAGCAGTGACTGCCTGGTTCAGGGTAATGCTTTGGGGTGTGTGTGTGTGTGTATATATATATATATATATATATCCAGAACTCATCATCATATTCAAATGAGTGACTGATCACTTTAGAACTGTCATTTAAGTCTACTTGAGCCTAGAATGTTAGTTAATTGCAATTTAGGTCACTCTTCTGAATACTCATAATGACGGAGCCTGGGTATCTACAGGTTCCTGATGCCTCCTACGGACATCTGCCTCTGCCTGCTGACTGATAACATCTCCTAACTGGCTATGCCATGGTCATCCCAGCCACACATGGTCCATTACTCACATTGCAGTCATGAGATCTTCAAGCATAGTTGGGTCACTGCCCTGATGAAGATCCCTCAAGGGCCTCCTTTTCTCCTGGGATGAAGCCTGCATTCCTTTCCTTGTGCCAGAGGTTAAGACCACTCAGGCCCTTAACTCCAGAGTTCCAATTCCAGAGAGTTTTCAGTTTCTTAAACATACCAAGCTCCCCTCCAGCTTTAGAAGTCTACTTGCTGCTGCTTTCTTGCTCCCTCTGCAGCACCACCTCCATCCACCTGTGGGGTCTCAGTTCTAGTATCAGTCCCTAGAGAAGAAGGCCCTGACCTCCCTCTAGGTTGGGTCACTCTGGGAAGTAACCACTTCAGCAGAGACATTGCTCCTTAGCTCTCATGGCAGTTGTAAGGAAGGCCTAGCTACAAAATTGCTTGCTCATTGTCAGAGGCCAGGGCTGGCTCAGTGCCCTGGTATTCCCAGTGTATAGGTCAGGGCTGGCTTGGAATTGAAGCAGTGGACACTGCCCAGGGCTCCCCAGAATGGGCTCCACCTCCTGAGGCACTCAGTTCTTTTCAGAGAAGGCAGCATTGCCCCCTAGGGGAAATTTTAGATATCGTGAGCTTTTTTAAAAAAGATTTATTTATTTATTTCATGTATGTGAGTACACTGTACACTGCCACTGTCTTCAGACACACCAGAAGAGGGCATTGGATCCCCATTAGATGGTTGTGAGCCACCATGTGGTTGCTGGAAATTGAACTCAGAACCTCTGTTTTTTGTTTTGTTTTGGTTTGGTTTTTGGTTTTTCGAAACAGGGTTTCTCTGTATAGCCCTGGCTGTCCTGGAACTCACTCTGTAGACCAGGCTGGCCTCGAACTCAGAAATCTGCCTGCCTCTGCCTCCCAAGTACTGGGATTAAAAGCATGCACCACCACTGCTCGGCTCTCAGAACCTCTGGAAGAGCAGTCAATGGTCTTAACTGTTGAGCCATCTCTCCAGTCTAAGCTTTTTTTTTTTTTTTAAGACTCCTAGATTTGCCACCATCTCCTCTGCAAGTCCTAACACACACACACACACACACACACACACACACAGAGAGAGAGAGAGAGAGAGAGAGAGAGAGAGAGAGAGAGAGAGAGAACCTATTTCTACTCCTGTCCTCACTCCAGCCCACTATAGTCAGCACAGGAAATCTGCAAGGGTTATGTCTAATATTTTCAGAGACTATTCCAAGGGACTTCAGCAAACTTTGGCCTGTATCCAAGAAACAGGGACTCCACATACCTTTTCCATAAACCAGTAAAGCAACAGCTGCTGACCCAAGCCCTGAGCACATCCTGAGGCCTTTTCCCATCTGCACCTCCAGCTTCCTGGTCTTACTGCTGTTGATTACTCAGAGCTTTCCTTCCCCTAAACACACAGCTGTTCCTTACAGACTTCAGACTGGGGCCTAGAAACTCAATGGGGCCTCCTCTCAAGGGGATTTGTCTCAATGATAAAGCTGTAACAGGGCTATGGAAATAGCTTAGATGGTAAAGTGCTTGCTGTGAGAACATGAAGAGAGGAGTTCCAGCACTAGAACCCATGTTTAAAAGCCAGGTGTGGTAGAGCTCACTTATAATCCCAGTACTAGAAGGTAAGCATGCCTGCTTATTCATGCATGTGTACACACACACACACATACACAGAATTAAGTTGAAATGGAGAATGGAGTTTACCCTCCATATATCTGTTCTTTCTTCTACTGATATCTCCCACAGTTTTACCTGGCTTGATACCTAAGTTGACAACTATATTTCCCAGACTCCCTTGCAGCTAGATTTGAGTATGAGATCAATGAGATAGAAGGAGGAAGTATGTATATAACTGTCCATGTGCCTTTATGGAGAAAAAGTGTGCTTCTCCAGTACCTTTTTCTTCTTTTAGATATTGTGAATGTGAATTATGATGCTGTGCTATCATAAACCATATTGTCAAAGACACTCCTTTCAAGAGAACAGAGCAAGAGGCAGAAGAATCTTGGACAACCTCATGCATCAGGAGCTTTTGAACTAGGATGCCAATATGTCAGTGATTACCATGGTTTATCATGGAGGCATTAGGGGTCTAATGATAGTGGGTGTGCATGGATCTGCATCTACAGAGAGAGAGCAAACCCCTCTCCAGTTGGAAGGTAATAGGGTCAACTAGAAGTCCAATGGGAATGAGATCAATTGGGAAGCAGTTTATAGTACTCCAGGTGGGGTTTTTGTTTGTTTGTTTGTTTGTTTGTTTGTTTTGCTTAGACTTCATGTTTCCAGACTGATAGAGGTAAGAAAAAAGGAAATTAAAAGTCTTCACTGGCTTTAAAGGTCTTCATTGGTTTAAATGATGTCACTGCTCATGGGTGATGATGGATAAGGGAGAGGATGCTGTGCTATAGTTTATACTGTGCATCAGACAAACACTGATGTCCCCAAGAGATGTATCTTGGAGCAATATGATGTTTCACAGTAAAAGTATACCCAAGCTAAGCATTGGAAGATTTCTCATACCAATCTCCTCTTATAACTTCCTTTGAAAACTCAGAGAATCTGATTTTTTACCACACCTGGCTTTTTAACATGGACTCCATTTAACACAAATCTAACACCTATGTATAGGTTGGGGGTGCACTGACCCCTACTTACCCAGTGAACACATACCTTTTTCTCTATAGCTTAATCTGGGTGGCATCACTGGCCAGGCTCCCAAGACACAGGAGCATTTGTAGTCCTGTTCTTTATAATCTCTTGGTGGCCATACCACCTAACCATGAATAAAGACTGAAGCTTTCTTTCTTCTTTCTTTTTTTTTCTTTTTTTTCTTTTGGTTTTTCGAGACAGGATTTCTCTGTGTAGCCCTGGCTGTCCTGGAACCCACTCTGTAGACCAGGCTGGTCTCGAACTCAGAAATCCACCTGCCTCTGCCTCCCAAGTAAGACTGAAGCTTTCCTTGAACACATTCTCACAAGGTCTGGAGTTTTGTTTCCCCAGGACCTAAACACCAAGCACTTTGAGGCAAAGACCTTGACTTCTGCTCAGTGACACCACTTTTCAGAGGGATGCTCTGCATGAGTTTGCAGAATTCCTTTAGGACACATTTCCCAGTCCCTAAAGCCCTGTGTGTCCTCTCTGTTACCCTCACCTCTCTCTCTGGATGCCCCAATCCAGTCACTACCTTCATGTTGCTGAGGATTTAAACACTCATGTAGTCCAACTATAGCCATAATCATGTGACCTCCAGGAAGAGCCTGCTATGGTAGAAATGATGCAGGCTCCTGGCCAGCCACCTTTTCCTCATGGGGTGACCCAGAACTTGCAGAGACTGATTTAGCATCCGTGAAAACAAGAGGATGGCACTTTGCAAAGGTGTTGCCTTCAGCACAGCACTGATCCCCCTGCAAGGGAATCATGTGACAGATGTAAGCTTCCTCCCCACCAGCTAGGACTTCCTCAAAGAGACAAAGGTGGATAGAAGCCAGCAGGCAAACAGTGGGAAAGGGAGAACATAGGAAAGGGAAGGTCTGAGGAGGGTTGCAGGGCTCCAGTTGGGGAGGGGGTGTCTCCACATAAATTTGCATTTAGGGAGGCGTAGCAGCATTATGAGGACATGGCCTGCCATTGGGCAGGCAGACAGTGCCTCAGTTCAGAAGGGCTGATGAAGGAATGGCAGACAGAGGAGACAGGGTCCCTGCAGATTGGCAAACAGATACCAGCCATGCAGCTGGTTGTGTCAGTTTGGGAGGCCATTGGATGGACAAATGGAGCTAATGATAGAACCGATTCAGTTAAAAAAAAAAAAATACTGAAAACTTTCTTAGGTCTGTACAATAGTGTCTTGATATATGTACATGTTAATTATAATAGTAATATAAAATATGCAATTATACATAATAACTATAGTTAACATGTACTCATTTTTGTTTGCTAGTTTGTTGAGACAGAGTCTTATGGAGCTCTATGTAGTTGATGATGACATTGAGTTTCTGATCCCCCTGCCTCTGTCTCCCAAGTGCTGAGATTACACACCTGCATCGCCCAACCTGCCTGTACACAGAGGTGGAGAATAAACTCAGGGTCCCTTCCTGTTAGGCAAACATTCTACCAACCAAGTTATGTTCCCAGCCCCATAGTTAAAAAGTGTTGAGGCCCAGGAACTGTTGATAGTGATTTGTCCGGTCTGCAGCACTTCACAGTGGGGAACTCAGACAGAGCAGTTGAGTGACTTGTCCAGGGACACACAGTGGCAGAGCTGGAATGTAAAGTTCAAGATTCGAAATCCTAAGCAGTCTATATGTACGAAGCTGGTGATCTCAGCCTCTCTTCCTCCATCCCTCCCTCCGTCCCTCCTTCAATAGTTTCATGACACTGGGTTGTGACCAAGGCTGCCAGGTGTCTGCATTCCTTTGTTCCTTTCCCAGCTTTTATTCCATAAAAATGGCCCACAGTGACACCAGTGTCCCCTCCACCAGAAGCCCTGCTATAATCATAAGCCATCCTCAGAAACTTATGACCCATCACCCTGGACTTAGGGTATCAGATCCTAAGCATGTACCTCCACAGGTGTGTGAGGACTGTGACCAGGGCTAGGACACCGGAAAATCATACTAAGTGGTATCTAACTGTCCCACAGACACAGAGAAGGTGATTCAAGGCAAGAATTTTCTGAGATGAGAAGGCACCCTTAAGGCTACACAGCAAGAGCTGAGGCCCTCGGGACGTAGGTGAGTAAGGAGTAAGAACCGTGTGTGCAATGTGTCAGAGGGTCAGGGTGGTGGTGTGTGTGTGTGTGTGTGTGTGTGTGTGTGTCCAGATAAACATGCAGAGAGGACCAGAGTCTGTTTTCAGTCTTCTTCTTCTCCCTCTTTCTGTCTCTGAGTCAGACCTAGAGCTAGAAGAAGGCAGTAGAGAGAGTAAAGGTGGTGTAGAGATGACTAGATCCAGGATGCCTGGGCATGAAACCCCAAATCCAGGCCTTACTGGAGCAAATATCAGGCTAGTCACTTCCACCTTTGTGCCTCTGTTTCCTGTTCTATAAAGTGGGACAATGAGAGTTGCTACCAACTGTGCTTGCTGTTGGACTAGGATGTAGCTTGTGTTCTATTCAGAAGCATGTCAGGTGTAATAAGTCTGGGTCCTTTTCATAGTATTTTTGTAGCCTTTTATAGAAACAGTTTCTGAAAATGATGTATTGCTTATGTTTAGCCAATGTCCACTTCCCTTCCTTGTGATAAAAACATATTAAGAAGTCAGAACTGGGTGGTGGTAGTATGTGCCTTTAATCCCAGCCAGCACTCAGGAGGCAGAGGCAGGTAGATCTCTGTGAGTTTGTGGCCATCCTGGTCTACATAGTGAGTTCCAGGACAGCCAGAGATACACAGAGGAACCCTGTCTCATAGAAGAAGTTAGGCCCCTCCTCCTTTGGGTTATTTGTCCTATACTGTGCTCCTTACAACCCGATGTTCCCTCTCCTAGACTCAGCCCTACACTGGGCACCCAGCCTGGTTGGTGTGGGTGGTACATGGCATGCATTCCGTGTGCCCTTTCTTATTCATGAGCCTCTTGTGAGGGGATTCTCTGACAAGTGTACCACCTTGGCAAAAGCCCTTGGCAAAATCTCTCTGGGCTGAATCTTAATGAAGGGAATAATACCCTTGCCCTCTTACCCTGTAGACCTGACTGAATTTACTCTCCCATAGAGGATCTGTGAGATATTGTGACTATGTCACTGGGAAGGCAGGTCTAGGTCAGCGAGGGAGAATAGGCTTCCCAGAAGGGCGTTTCGCATTTCTCTGTCCCAGGCCAGAGCCTGTTCTGTAATCATTCACCAGCCTGGCCCTGACTGAGAAGAGTAGAAGGGTGAGCAAGCTTAAATACTGCAAGACACCCAAATTTAGACATGGGTTAAGAGTTTGGCTTATGCAGGAGGTGGAAGGTGGCCAGGGCCTGGGGGAGGGGAAAAGACTGCATTCTCCACTGCCTGACAATGACATGGGTTCCAGCTACCCAGCTTCTCAGGTTGAGAGCAGACAATACACTTCCTTTCTGTACAGTGAGCTCTGGGCTCCAGGAAAGGGGAACATACCCAGAGAAGCCAGGCAGCAGCAAACAGGAGGACTATGGATGCCCTCCCCCCAGTGAGGTTGAGGGAAGACTCCAGACAGGTCCCTGGGGCTAAATGAAGACAGGCCTGTAACTACCAGCTGAGCTTCTGGTGAGCTAGAAAGCACTCCCATTCATTATCCCCCCCACACACCCCCAATCTTTCTCCTGCGCCTGCCCTGGGGGAGGGGTGGGCAGGAGAAAGAGAATGCAATGAACCTTTTTAGGGAAAGGAGGAGGCCAGGGAAGCTGGGAGGAAATCAGGGCTGCCTGGGTGGACACAAGAGGAGACAAAGCCCCTGAGAAGAGAATCAGCTCTAGACCACACACTGTGCCCTGTAAAGACGCTGAGCACAGAGGTGGGACTTTACAAAGCCTGCTCAGGCTTCTAGACAGTGAGTGAGGAAGGGGTACAGGAGCTAGCTTAATACCCAAGGCGCATGGCTGGTCTCTCAGGATAGTATCCTCCATTCCCTCAGCCAGAGAGCAAAAGTGGAGGAGGAGAATTTATAGCACCTGTGATACCCTCCAGAACAGTGGTTCTGAACCTCCCCAGTGCTGAGACCCTTTTATACAATTCCTCATGTGGTGACCCCTAACCATAAAAGTATTTCATTGCTACTTCATAACTGAAAGTTTGCTACTGTTATGAATCCTAATGAAAACATCTGGTATATAGGACATCTGGTATGGAACCCCTGTGAAAGGGTCATTAGATCCCAAAGGGATTTTAACCCACTGGTTGAAAAACACATAGAGTCTAGAGCCCTTAGCCAGGCAGCTAACCCAGGCCATTGGCTGGTCTGCCCAGAGCTGAGGATACAAAGGGAACATGAAAGTCTCCACCCCAACCACATGGGAAGGATGCCCTTGTCCTGTCTGCAGGGAACACATCGGTAAAGTTCATTTCCAAAGGCTTTTATGGGACTGGGTGACAAAGACAAAACATGGTGGGGAGTGGGAGATGCACACACAGGGAGTGCTCTCTAAGCTCTTCATTTCCTTCTCTCAGTGCAGGCTGCTTTCCGGGCTGCCCACCCTGGGTCTCTGTCCAAAGATGCACCAAATCCTGCACTGAGCACTGGGTGCTCCCAACACACCTGCGTGTGCCATGTGCCTCAAGTCTTCAGAGGTCCCACGGACTCCAGGGTGTGCACACGCCTGTGAATACATGTGCATACTTGATGACTGGTGACACCAAAGAGGATGTTCACTGGATGGCCAGAGACTGGCCGATGCGCTAATCTCCTGGGCAAGGTATGAAGGGAAGAGAGGACTAGCCGAGAAGGAAGGCAGAGAAGGAAATGGTCAAACTGGCCCAAACCCTTGCTGTCTACTCCTGATCCCTGTTATGTCTCAGAGCTGGAAGACAAACTATGAAGACCCCAGTCCTGGTCTGATCATGGGGTGGGGAAGGGTTGTCTCAGGAAAGCAAACATGGCCAGCCTTCACACTCTAAAAGAAAAGCAGAGGCATAACTCTGCCAAAGCTTGCTATGGAAAGTCACAGGACTGGAGAGGAGCTGTCTCCTTAGCATTCGGGGACCCCAGTCTAATAAAGCCTAAATAACACCCCAACAGGTGTTATTCTGTTGAGAGTAAGGAAGACTCCTAAAGATTGATAATGATGACAGCTAAAGTTCCCCCACCGTGGGGGGTGGGGGAGAGAGAGAGAAATTGAGAGAGAGAGAGAGAGAGAGAGAGAGAGAGAGAGAGAAAGAGAGAATATGAGAATAAGATTCTTGGAGGTGTGGCTATGGCTTGCTTCAGTGGCAGCCAGTCTGCTAGCCTAGCTTCTGATAGTGAGCAAAGGCCCAGGGAAGTTATAAATAGGCAGAGGCCAGGGCCTTCCGGGGAGAGGAGCAGAGCCCTGCTTCACAGGGTTGTGAAACCAAGAATGGAAAGACATCTTTTAAGGGATTCAGAGAAATGAGTAGTAGCCCGCCCTCACCCCTGGTCCAGATGAAGCACTTCTATCTCACAGCCTTAGTTTCCCCTGAGGTGCCCCACCCCTCTCCTCGGTGTCTTATCAGTATCCAACATTAGTCAGGTATTGCTAGGCGGTCTTTTTCCTGGCTTCCAGGCATGCCTTGATCACTCCTCTGGATTGTAGTCTGGTCCTGCCAGGATGCCTGGCAGGGTCTCCATGGCGGTCCTACCTGCAAACACCGCGGAGCAGTAGGCATCGCTGATGTCGGAGTCCGGGGTGTGGACATTCTCCGCAAAGAGAATGAAGACTCTCAGCATCGCGAAGCTGGAGGGGCAGGATCAAGGTGCAGGCGGAGAGCTCCCCTCAGGAGCGAGGTCGACTTGGATGAATGGCTGCTGGCTCCCAGGTGTTGTCCTGAAGAGGAACAAGCTAGTCCAGGCCCCCAGGGGGCTAGGCTAGGACCCCGCCTCCGACGGCCTCACCCCGCTAGTCAGAGTGAGTTACGAGAAGAACAGGGGCTTCTGTTCATTTCCCACCCCCGCAGTTGTACTCCAGCTCCATGGAACTGTAATTCAATGCCCCGCCACCAGCTTTCCCAATGACAGGGCACTTTGCATTAGACCCTGAAGCTGCGGATTGGGCGGCGGCCGCAATGGCCTGAAGAAGGATCAGGGCTTCAGGCACGCAGTGCAGCCCAGATCTCGCTCCCGGACAGAAGAAAAGTTGGCTCCACCCCTGACCTTCCACCTCTGGCCTGGAGCTGTGATACGCTTGGCTACGCCTGGCGCGCTTGCAGTGGCCACTGGGACGTGATAGCTCCTCAGAAGCCGGTCAGCCAGCCACAGGGAGGAAGAGAGATCCAGGGCTTAAAGCTGGGAGCAGAAGCACCTCTGGCGCTTTCACTGAGAGCTCAGAATTTCATTGGTGGACAGCACAGTGGCTTTAAAAAGTTTGCCTCCTTTCCTGGCTGTAAAAGTAGCAAATGCTTTAACACAGTGGCTCTCAACCTTCCTAATGCTGAGACCCTTTAATACTAATGATATATAATAATAATAATAATAATAATAATAATAATAATCCTCATGTTGTGGTAACTCCCAATCATAAAATTATTTTCGTTGCTACTTCATAACTGTAATTTAGCTACTGTTATGAATTGTAATGTAAAATATCTGATATGCAAGATATATGATATTCGACCCCTGTGAAATGGTTGTTTGATCCCCAAGGGGGTCCCGACCCACAGGTTCAGAAGCACTTTTACACAAAGACAGACATCTCACCTCTGGTTCTTTAAAACAAAACAAACACTGTGTTAAAATAAGATTTGGATATTTACCAATCCAGGTTCCCCTCTGAACTACTAAACGCATGTAGGTGACAATTTGCATTGGCCACCTGAGGCAGAAGATCTGTGCCATGTCTTACTGCTTCATCTAACTTTTCTTTTGTATCATTAAAATTTCTTCCTAAACATTATTGGAGAGATGAAAAAGCTCACTTGTTAAGAGCACTTGCTGCTCTTGTAAGAGGACTTGGATTTGATTCCCAGAACCTATATGCTACACCCCAACAGAATTTAACTTCAGTTTGGGGGGATCTGATGCCCTCTTATGGGCTCTTCTGACACTGCGTGCATATACACATGCTGGCAGAACACCCATACACATAAAATAAGTATAAAACCAAATTCTTCATAAACAACATTTTCAAGACCAGTGAGATAGTTCATCAGGTAAATATACCTGCTACCAAACCTGAGTTCAGTTTCTGGGACTCATATGGTGGAAGGAAAGACAGGCTCAGACAGTTGTTCTCTGACCTCCGGTCTCTCGGTTTCTCTTCTCTCTCTCTCTCTCTCTCTCTCTCTCTCTCTCTCTCTCTCTCTCTCTCTCTCTCTCTCTCTCTCTTTGTTGTTGTTTTGTTTGCTTTAAGTATGCATTCCTAAGCTGCTTTTCTACACCTGACCAGATCCATCCTGCCACCAGCTCATCTGTGACTCATCTTTTAAGGAAGGCCAGTCAGGTGAGCCATCAGCTGTCAGCAGAACCTCCCCAGCAGCCCATCAGTGAGGGCAGACAAACCAGGGCAGAAGAGCCAACCAGCTATAGGTGACTGGTTTGGCGCCCTATGGAAGTCCTAAGAGAGAGCAACTGTGACTTGATTGTGACAACGAATATTTCCTGTGCCTACTGAGGGTCCTTCTGATTTTCTTTGCCTCTAATACAATACATGATTATGAGGAAGAGCAAAGTGAGGGTTTGGAATGTAATAATTTATATAAGGGGTCTGAGTCAAGTCTGAAGTCCAGCACTATGCTGGATGATGGGACATGAGCACAAGTGATATAGTCCCTGTTATGTGTCCAACTGCTCTCCTGCCCAAGGATTTATATCTCAAAAGCGTAATCCCTAGTACCTTAGTCTTTGACACAGGGAATCATGTATTTCTAGATGGCTTCAAATTAATCATGTAACCAAGAATGATCTTGCAGTTCTGATCTTTCTACCTCTACTTCCTTTCAAGTGCTGGGATTACAGATGAAGGTTATTACCCTCAATTTGGTGTGATATTGGGAGTCAAACTCATGGTTTTGCATATGCAATGCTAACATTTTACCTAATGAGTTACATCTGGAGCCCACTATCCCCCCCACCCACCTCTCAATATGATCATTTGGAGACAGGCTCTTTTGATGAGGTGATTAAGTCAAAAGGAGGCCATTGCGGTGAGCTCCTAATCTAGTCTAAGTGCCCTCATTTTTTTTTTTTTTTAGATTTGCTTTTAATTTTAAAAGAGAGAGAGAGAGAGAGAGAGAGAGTGTGTGTGTGTGTGTGTGTGTGTGTGTGTGTGTGTGTGTGTGTGATGCATATGCAGGTGCCCAAGGAGGCCATAAGAGGGTATAAGATTCCGTGGAGCTGGAAATACAGGAGTTAGCTCTCTGCCTGAACCATGTGGATTCACATGCCATCAAGCTTAGTGAAAAGCACCTTTGCCCTATGAGCCATTTTGTTGGCTCCTTAGTCTATTTTTAGAAGTACAGTTTGACTCTATGCAGATGCTCAATGTAACATGAACTAACATGATGGAGAAGCTAAAACTGGATCTGAGAGGCACTCAGCTAGCTGTCTCGAATATGTTGTGTGTCTTACTTTTCTACTGCTGTGACAAAGCACTGTGACCAAGGCATTTATATAAGAAAGAGTTTATTGTTGGCTTACAGTTTCAGAGGGTGAGTACACAGCAGTCAAATATAGTTCTGGAGCAATAGCTGAGAGCTGGTCTTGATTCACAGGCAGGAAACAAAAAAGCCAACTGGGAATGGTATTGACATTTGAAACAGCAAAGCCTACCTCCAATGACACTCCTCCTCGACAAGGCCACACCTCCTAATCCTGCCCAAACAGTTCCACCAACTGGGGACCAAGCATTCAAATATATAGCCCTATGGTGGCCATTCAAAGCACCACAGCATGACTAAAGCAATTTGAAGAGTTGTTAAACATCCCTGACTCCTCTACTTTATTTATACAGCAGGCATTATTTAAACTTTCTTCTCAGCCTAACTTTAATCCTCAGTGTATAGGATTTGTTTAATGTTTTCTCTCTAAAAAGAACCCCTACTTTCTTTGAAACCATTCAAGCTGAACAGATATTATCTGTTTCATGAATTTGGAATTGGAAAGGAGCCTACATTACGGGTGATTTTTATCTTTTTTTTTTTTTTTTTTTTTAAGAGTAGCTTTATTGAGTTCAGGTGAAAACTATCCATTATATTTAGCAAAAACAAAAAACAAAACAAAACAAAAAGAACAACCAAACAAAAAAACCCAGAGCAACAACAAAAAACAGTCAAAGCCAGTGATCTTTGAACTAGATCTCAGCTTATTGTGAAAATTTTTTTCTTCATCTAGTTATCTGAGGTTAGAATATAATCTGTTAAACATAAAATAGTTAATTTTTTTTTGCTTAATGCATTCTAATGGTAATTACATTCCTGTTGACAAACTGATAACTTTTTACTGATTGATACTCTCTAGCCAAAGGTTGGTAAACTCTCAGTTGTCTTTGTGAGTACAGAGTATCAATGAGAAGAGTTGAGGTTATGAATAAGGTTGGTCAGTTTATCTATTATTTTAAATTGTGCATAAAATTTTATCTAGTAAACTTATTTCCAGGAATTTATGTTGACAAAAATATGTATGTACTGTGGGATATCTATCACAGTATTATATACAATGGCAAATTATGAAAAACATGTCAAAATTAAATACAGAAGTAATAAACTATGAAATTACTTGTAGACATTTCTATAATAATTAAAATGCTATTTTCTAGGCTAAAACATTAGAAGCCAATATTATCATCACCTTATAAATTCACATTATAAATATGATTAAAATAAATTAAATGACTTTGTAAAAACATTATGCAATTGGAAATTATTTCTGACAGATCAACTCTTACAGGTTTATAGGCCATTCATTTTTCTCCTTTGAAATGACAAAGGAAAGTTGAAAATAGCACACAACCTAATGTCATAAGTCACACATTAAATGTTGCTTGTTTTCAGTAGGTTTTGAAAACCTTACTACTGTCACACTCAACTAGAAATAAATTGACAACTCCTGACTAAATTCAGAGAAAATAAATATTAGTCTTCTAAAATATACAGGACTCACCTCCCTAATGTGACCATAAAATTCAAATACCTCCAATGTTCTCCCTTGAAGATATGTTAGCTTCACTCTGAGCAAAGAGCACCTTTCCTTTGCGTTTCCCAAGGCCATTACACTGAGATTCATCAGATGCCTATAACACTTACCCCTTAAATATTTCTATTTGACTAGCACAAAGTGCCCTTCCTTATTTTTTTTGACAACTTTTGGTTGAAAGTTGATTTTATTTGATATTAGAATGGCTACTCCAGCTTGTTTCTTGGGACTATTTGCTTGGAAAATTGTTTTTCAACCTTGTACTCTAAGGTAGTATCTGTCTTTGTAACTGAGGTGCATTTCCTGTATGCAGCAAAATACTGGGTCCTGTTTACATATCCAGTCTCTTACTCTATGGATTTTTATTGGGGAATTGAGTCCATTGATGTTAAGAGATACTAAGGAAAAGTGATTATTGCTTCCTGTTATTTTTGATGTTATTTTTATGTTTGTGTGGCTATCTTCTTTTGGGTTTGTTGAAAGATTATTTTCTTGCTTTTTCTAGGGTATAGTTTCCCTCCTTGTGTTGGTGTTTCCCATCTATTATCCTTTGTAGGACTGAATTTGTGTAAAGATATTGTGTAAATTTGGTTTTGTCATGGAATACCTTGCTTTCTCCATCTACAGTGATTGAGAGTTTTGCTGGGTATTGTAGCCTGGTCTGGCATTTGTGTTCTCTTAGAGTCTGAATGACATCTGCCCAGGATCTTCTAGCTTTCATAGTCTCTGGTGAAAAGTCTGGTGTAATTCTGATAGGTCTGCCTTTATATGTTATTTGACCATTTCCCCTTACTGCTTTTAATATTCTTTCTTTGTTTAGTGCATTTGATGTTTTGATTATTATGTGACAGGAGGAATTTCTTTTCTGGTCCAGTCTATATGGAGTTCTGTAGGCTTCCTGTATGTTCATGGGTATCTCTTTCTTTAGGTTAAGAAAGTTTTCTTCTACAATTTTGTTGAAGATATTTACTGGCCCTTTAAGTTGGGAATCTTCACTCTCTTCTATATCTATTATCCTTAGGTTTGGTCTTCTCATTGTGTCCTGGATTTCCTGGATGTTTTGTGTTAGGAGCGTTTTGCATTTTGCATTTTCTTTGACTGTTGTGTCAATGTTTTCTATGGTATCTTCTGCACCTAAGACTCTCTCTTCTATCTCTTTGATTCTGTTGTCGATGCTTGCATCTATGACTCCTTATCTCTTTCCTAGGTTTTCAATCCCCCAGTTGTCTCCCTTTGTGATTTCTTTATTGTTTCTTTTTCCATTTTTAGATTCTGGATGGTTTTGTTCAGTTCCTTCATCTGTTTGGTTGTGTTTTCCTGTAATTCTTTAAGGGATTTTCGTGTTTCTTCTTTAAGGGCTTCTAGCTGTTTACCTGTGTTCTCCTGTATTTCCTTGAGGGAGTTATTTATGACCTTTTTAAAGTCCTCTATCATAATCATGAGTAGTGATTTTAGATACGAATCTTGCTTTTCTGGTGTGATGGTGTCTCCAGGATTTGCTATGGTGGGAGAATTGGGTTCTGATGATGCCGGGTAACCTTGGTTTCTGTTGCTTGTGATCTTGTGCCTGCCTCCTGCCATCTGGTTATCTCTAGTGCTACCTACCCTCCCTTTATCTAACTGGAGCCTGTCCTTCCTGTGATCCTGGTTGTGTCAGAACTCCTCAGAGACCAGCTGTCTTTGGGATATTGTGATTCTAGGATTCTGTGATCCTGAGATCCTGAGTGTGACAGAGATCCTGGGAGTCAAGCTGCCTTTGCGACCTTGAGACCCTGGCGTGACCAAGCTCCTGGAATCCTGTGATCCTGGGCGTGTTAGAGCACTTGGAAGTTGAGCTTCCTCTGGGTGTTGCGGGCTAGCTGAGGAGTTTTTACCCAAGGTCTGCTCAGGGCACTGGCCCAGATGAGAAGGAACCCATGCCACTGGTCTGGTGGGGTTCCTGGGTCCCTGGATCCCACTGGTCCCAGTTATTCCTGGTGTTGGGACAGATGTTCTGTTCTCCTCACCTCTGATCCTATGATCCTGGGCGTGTTAGAGCACATGGGAGTGGAGCTTCCTCTGAGTGTTGTGGGACTGGCTGAGGAGTTTGCATCCAAGGTCTGCTCAGGGCACCAACTCAGAATGGAAGGAACTCGTGCCACTGGTCTGGTGGGGTTCCTGAGTCCCTGGATCTTGCTGGTTGCAGTTACTCCCAGTGTTGGGACAGACGTTGTGTCCACAATTTTTATTTTTAAATGATCTCTCTCTGTCTTTCTCTGTCTCTCTGTCTCTCTCTGTCTCTCTGTCTCTGTCTCTCTCTGTCTCTCTCTCTCTGTCTCTCTCTCTCTCTCTCTCTCTCTCTCTCTCTCTCTCTGTGTGTGTGTATACACATGTGTCATAGCACATATATTAGGAAGACAAGTTGCAGAAGTCAGTTCTTTGCCTCTACCATGTGTACCCTTCTAAGTCATAGCTCCTGGGTTCCACTCTTTATTTCTTCTTGCCCATGAGTGTAGAGGTGGTCCTTGGAATAGTTATCTGCCATTTCTGGCTCTTACTTTTCACCGTTACCTTTATAAATACCCTTTCTAAAACCTTCATGAATGGAGACTGCTGCCTCACTTTTGGAAGCTTCAGATCCAGGGCTTCCTTGTTACTGTGTAGGGGTACCCACACACAGTGAAGGAGATGCTCTATCCTAAGATTTGAATTCAATTCTTTGAGGAACTTTAGGAAGTCAGCAGTGGAAGCTACTTGACAGCAAATGGTTAGCCTTTTCCTGATTGGGGGTTGGAGATCACAGCTGTGATCCTGTTGTCTGAGTCCCATCCATTTCCTAAGTCAAAGCCTTTCAACCTCTTGCTTTCGATTCCCAAGCTTGGTTGTCATGGCTACAGCCAGCAATCCCAACAATACTGTTTTTGTGGCGAGTCCTTGCACATTTTGCTTAGGGTGAGAAAACAGTTCTATTTTTTGATGTACTTTGGTTATGAAAGTCAAGATGTACTAAGTAAACTGATGTCCAATATTTCTATTTTTTTCTTCTTTGGAGTTATTAGAATAAAGGCAGAAAGCAGGGAGTATGGAGCAAAGAGTGGTGACAGAGCCCATAAAACTCCCCAGAGAAGGAGGCGTGCCCGTCTATATGGGTTGAGGTTTATCTAGGGCATGAAAAAATAACTATCAGGTTTCCACATGTGGTCAGAGAGAGTGTGCTGAACAATTTGACTTCCTCAAAACCCTGTGTAGAGTCAAGAAGTGAAGGTGTCTCCTTCCTCTCCTCACCATAAAGGGTCATAGTAGACACTCCTATCCCAAAGACTAGGTTAACAAGAGAAGAACACAACAAACTTATTTGATCATAGTTTGATGACATGGGAGACTTCAGAACAAAGACCAAGATCAGGTTTGATCCCAACCTATTTTAATGCTTGAGTTCAATGATACATTGACAGCTATGTAGAGATGGGACTGGATTGTGTAGATGTCTCATGCTGTGATGAAATATCTGATTCAAGCAGTTTAAGCAAAGGTGAATCAGGCTGGAGAGATGGTTCAGCAGTTATGAGCTCTTGTTCTTGTAGAGAGGACCTGGGTTTGATTTCCAGAACCCGCATGGCAGCTCACAACTATCCAAAACTCCAGTTTCAGGGGATCCAATATTTTCTTCTTACCTCTTCAGGCATCAGGAACAGATGTGGTGCACAAACATACACACAATTTTTAAAAAAAATTTTAAAAGGGTGGATTCAGTTTTTATTACATTTATCTGTTGTGCGTATGTGGGCATGAATTCCCATGGCCCTCCTGTGGAGGTCACAAGACAACTCAGGAGTCAGTTCTCTCAGGTCAGTCCATCATGGTGAGAAGGATGCACCACAATAGAGCAACTCACATCTGGTCCTCAGCTTATGAGATGGTGCTGTCCACTTACAGGGCAGATCTTGGGTTAATCTTCCCTGTACATCAGTCACCTGCACATATGATTTACTTTCTAGGTACATGTTAATGCAATCAAGTTGACAGGATTAACCACCACAAACACTAAAAGCATAATATAATTCTGAGAGTCTATTAGGGCAACACCCAGGAAGGCCTGCCCACTCAGATTCCTCTCATCTGTATCACATTCCTTCCTGTAGCCCTTTCTGAAATGAAAGTCTTACAACCGTCTATAAAAGTAAGCCAGGAAATTTAAAAGTTTTTATTTAAAACTTAATTTTAGTGTGTGTGTATATGTGTGTGGGGGGGTATGAACATACAACAGGGCATATGTGGAGGCTAAAGGACAATTTTGTGGAGTCTATTCTCTCCTTCCACCTTTACCTGAGCTCTGGGGATTGACTCAGGTCACCAGGCTTACACAATATTTGCCTTTACCTTATCAGCCATCTCATCAGCCCCAAAAAGTTACTTTATGATTAGGTCTATGATAGTTTTCTCATTCTATGACAAAAGTAACTTAAGTGTTATGTAGTGGTTTAAATGAGAATGGTCATCATAGGCTCATATATTTGAGTGCTTGGTTCCCATTGGTAGAACCATTTGGGAAGGATTAGGAGGTGTGGCCTAGTTGGAGGTGTGTCACTGGGGATGGATTTGAGGTTTCAAAAGATTCCTTGGATTCCCAGTGCAGTCTTTGTCTCATGTTGGAGATCAAGATATGAGTTCTCAGTTGTTTCTTTGCTCCACCACCATGAATTCTAACTCTCTGAAACCATATGCTTTCCTTTATAAGTTGCCTTGACTATGGTTTTTTATATAGAAATAGAAGAAATAGAAGAGTAACTAAGAAAACTTATTTTGAATGGCAAAGACATGAGGCAGTTGGTCATATTACACTTGCAGATGGGAATCTGCAGATGAATGCTAGTGCTCACTTGCCTTCTCCATCTCCAATCTTGGACGCCATCCCCATGTAATGTTGCAGCCCACATTCAGTGTGAGTCTTTTCCCCTTAGTTAAACCTCTCTAGAAATGCCCTCATAGACACATCTAGAGGTGTGTCTCCTAGGTGATTCAAAATGCAGATAAGTTGACAATGAAGACTAACCACCACAAGTTCCAAAACAGAAAATGATAGGAAGATCAAAGTGATCTTTTAGGGCTTTATGACTGGCTTTGTGGAAGAGGGGTTCTTGTTTCTTTGACCTACATTGGAGAAGAGGAATTCCAGTTTATATGGCTTGCCTTAGAGAAGAGTGTGAGGCGAGAGACAGGAAGACAGAAGGTGCTCACTTGTGCACCATTAAGATTTTCAGAGTTGGCGAGATGGTTCAATAGGTTTAAGTGCTTACTGTGCAAACCTGGTTATCTAAATTAAATTCCCAGAATCCATGGTGAAAGGAGAGAATCAACTTCCGAAAGTTGTCCTCTGATATCCATACTCACACCAAAATGCATAAACACACAGAGAGAGAGAGAGAGAGAGAGAGAGAGAGAGAGAGAGAGAGAGAGATGATACAAGTCTCTACCTTTATTATTTTAGTAAGTGATCTAGCAGCCAGGTAGAGGTGGCACACACCTTTAAATCCCAGCATTTGGAGGCAGAAGCACAGATCTGAGTTTGAGGCCAGCCTGGTCTACAGAACAAGTTCCAAACCAAAACAAACAAAAAAGATTTTTGCCAAAGATTTTGCAATATTTACTTTGATATACAGCTATATTTATTTTTTAAGCTAGCGTGCAAGAACTAGGTTTTCTTATGGCCTTTCCACATGTAAGTCATTCTGTCATTTGTTCCTCTCTCTGTCCTCTCTCATGCCCACTCTGTCTGGTTCTCTTCTTTTTAAAGTCATATGTATCCCATATTACCTTCTCTTCTGCTGCCTCAAGATTTCTTCCTCTCCTTTTACATTTGTTCAATTCTTAAATCTCTCCCTAGAGTTAACAGTTTTGTTTTTCCTTTGGGAGAGAAAATGAACAGAGCTCCCGAGTTGACCATTTTAAAAGACACTCCAATAATCAAGGCCAATCATTTTCACTCCTATGAATTCATGACTTCTAGGATCATGTGCCCAGGTCTGTAATAAGAATAAGATATACTAGGAGAAGAGAGGAAAGTATACACAGTAACCCCAGAATCCTGTCAACACGAAATCATGGATATTTTGTTTCTTTTTTAGTTTATCCATCTGTAGGATATTATAGTTGTGATGAGGATAGTGAGCATAAATTATAAAGTACTATTTTAGGCTCATCCAAAATTAGGGATGTTTTACTTCTTCCTAAATGGGATTTTTTGTTTCTTTACAGCTTTTGATGTTGTTTACCATAGCAGGTACAGTGGAAATGAGTGTGTTCAGAATTGAGCGTAGCAAGAACCTCTGTTCTGAAAGTCCTCATGATCCCTTACCAAGTAGAGAGAAGGTTCTCTGTTGAGCTGTGGAGCACAGCTCTAGGACTAAGACACTAAGTGGGTCACTATGTGTGCACAGGTCTCCTTTTGAACTTATTCCAGAGGCTATGTCTCTAGATAGGATGAAGCCCCCCCATCCACACACACATATACAATCACTTACATTCATAATACTCTGTAATAGTGTGTATCAATTGTACAGACACATACACACATGGTTATATGTGTAAAATTAGGCTAAAGGATGTCTAGATAGCTTGTAAGCATTTTTTAGTTTTTATGTAGTTAGTTCTAGGAAAGGTAAGTACTTGGATAAGTAAACAAAGATCTACCTTTTTGAGGGTAGGCAGGAACCATATTGTTAAGGACCTACATGGAACAAAAAGGGCAAGGGCCAATGTATTCTCTTCATTAGTTTACATACCTATCCTTTCCTCCAGCCTTCAGCAGCCCTTTCTCCAGGCCTCCGAGTGTTAGCTTTCCTGCTTCTTCAGTTGAGAAGTAGCGTATTGTAGGACTTCTTGGTTCCATAATAGTGCAAGCCAACTTCAGTCTTTCTCCGCATCCTGTTGGTACTTTTTCCTCCAGAATACCAAATATTACACAGGGAAAGCTTCTAAGGAAAGGGAGTGGGGGTGGGGTGGGAGAGTTGATAATGAGGATCCAAACTTAATTTTTTTCTCAAAGTGCTTGTCTTAGTCAGGGTTTCTATTCCTGCACAAACATCATGACCAAGATGCAAGCTGGGGAGGAAAGGGTTTATTCAGCTTACACTTCCACGTTGCTGTTCATCACCAAAGGAAGCCAGAACTGGAACTCAAGCAGGGCAGGAAGCAGGAGCTGATGCAGAGGCCATGGAGGGATGTAACTTACTGGCTTGCTTACTTCTCCTGGCTTGCTCAGCTGGCTTTCTTAGAGAGCCTGAGACTACCAGCCCACAGATGGCACCACCCACAAGGGGCCCTCCCCCCTTGATCACTAATTGAGAAAATGCCTTACAGCTGGATCTCATGGAGGCATTTTCTCAACTGAAGCTCCTTTCTCTGCGATAACTCCAGCTTGTGTCAAGTTGACACAAAAACAGCCAGCACAGTGGTATTATCCCACCTGATGGAAGAGGCCACATCCTATAATGAACCAATCTTAGCAAATATGAAGAAATGTTTCAGGTCCCAGTAGAGAGGTCAGGTACAGGTACTGACTAGTCCCCTGCTAAGATGCAGAAAAAGGGCACAGAAAGAACGAATGTGGTTGAAGGGAGATGGCTGAGTGTTATGCTGTGTCCCTAGGCACAGAGGAACCAGAGAGCTTTCTAAAGTTCGTATACCAAAGACTCTGGTTGACTGCTGAAGATACATTACCAGAAAGGCCTAGAAAGCATCTCATGAGGGGGAACAAGTGAGGACATGTTTGCCCCTTCTTGACTAAAAGTTAAGGCTTTGGAAAAGAAAAGGTACTAAAGACTAAATAACTCGGCACTGTGATGTGCACACCTGCAGTCACTAAGCCTCAGGAAGTTGAACTAGTGAAGGAGGCAAAAGGATTTTTTTTTTTTTTTTAAAGTGAAGTACTTTAAATCACACCAGCAGGAAAGATGCCTTGAAATGGTCTCAGGAGTCACTGAGACCTCATTCATTTCAGTCTCAAGAATGTAAACGTTAAAGCTCAATTTACTTTACCTTATTCATCCACCCAGGCAGTTCAGAGGTCCAGCTACATTGGTGAGACTTGGTTTTGCTCATGAAGCTGGCTTGACAGGCATGCAGAATGTAAGAATTTACAGGGTCATAGAGGCTTCCACCCAAACTTCAAAGGACAGCCCAGAAGGCAGGCAACAGTTGACAGGGCTGTTTACTTCCTGTAGGATTTTCCCAAGGAAGGTGCAAGGAAGTGAGACCTGAGACACAGTAGGGACTGCAGAAACATGGAAATACCAGGCATGAAGAAATACCTTCTAAGGCCACAAGGAGCAAGCAGAGCTACCCTAGAAGACAGGCTGTGTGGACCGTGACTAGCAAGGCCAAGGGCATGGGACTGACCAAGTTCTTAGGGACTTATATGTCACTGTGTTTCCAAACACCTGACATGTGGCTATAGGAATCAGTGTTTGCTGGCTGAGTTTTGGACCTGTTTGGGACTTGCCCTTCCTTGCTGCTCACCTACTTCCTCCCTCTTGGATCGTTTTCCCTGTGCCACTGTGTAAAGAATGTAACTACTTGGCTTTAGTAGCTCACTAATTATTTGCCATCTGTCAGAGACAACTTTGAGACCTTGGAGGACTACTGAAAATGGATCAAATATATACTGCATTAAGATGAACATGACCCCATAAGGGCCCAGGAGTGGAGTGTTATGTTTGAGTATGAAATGTCCCCATACGCTCTTATTTTGAAAACTTAAGTCACCAACAAAAACAAAACAAAACAAAAAGGAGTAGGACTGATCACTTACTCCCTCACTTGTGCTCATGACTTGCCTTAGGAGAACTGAGTGGGTATCTGTGCCATCATGTCCTTGAGCCTCCAGAACTGTGAGCTCTTAAGCCTATTTTCTTTATAAGGCAGCCGAACTCAGGAAACTTTTAATAACAGAGCATAGGCACATATAATGCAACTTCTCATTGTTTGTCTTTGCTATCAGTTTGCCAGAGTGTCGCTCCATTTTATATGCATACCAGCAATGTAAGAGTGATCTAACTCAGCAGTTAAAAACACTGGCTGCTCTGCCAGAGAACTTCTGTTTTGTTCCCAGAACTCATGTGGTGGTTCATACCCACCCTTAACTCCAGTTCCAGGGGATCGGCTGACTTCCATGGTCTCTGTGGTACCAGACAGTATACATATATACATCAATGCAAATATATGCTAGAATACAAAGAATGATTTAGTTTCTCCATTCATTGCTAGCACTTTGTCTTACCACTAATTTTCATTTTAGTCATTCTCACAGGCTTGTAAGGATAGGTCACCATGGGTTTGTTTAATTTTTAATTATGTTTTTTACATTCTGTTTTTATGCATGTTTTCCTGCCTGTATGTATGTAAGCCATGTGTGTGCCTGATGTCCAAGAAGGTCAGAAGAGGGTGTCTGATTTCCTGGAACTGAAACTAAAGACAAGTTATGAGTCACTATGTGAGTGGGTGATAGAACTAAACCTGGGTCCTCTGCAAGAACAACAAGTACTCTTAGCCAAAGTGCCATTTCTCCAGCCTACTAGTACAGTTTTAGTCTGCATTTCTTCAATGGCTAATATCGTTTAGTGTTAATCTATGTAGGAACTTTTGCAAACTATATGTGTGATGGTTTGTATATGCTTGGCTCAGGGAGTGGCACTATTAGAAGGTGGGGCCCTGATGGAGTAGGTGTGTCACTGTGGGCACAGGCTGTTAAGACTCTCACCCTAGCTGCCTGTAAGTCAGTCTTCCACCAGCAACCTTCAGATGAAGATATAGAAGCCTCAGCTCCACCTGCACCATGCCTGCTGCCATGCTCCCACCTTGATGATAATGGACTGAACCTCTGAACCTGTAAGCCAGCCCCAAATATGTTGTCCTTTATAAGAGTTGCCTTGGTGTCTGTTCACAGCAGTAAAACCCTAAGACAGTATGTTTTGATGATTGCAAAGTATGCCACTTAAAAGACTATATACACATATACTGCCTTTTTTGTTATATTGTCTTTTTTTTTTTTTCCTGGAGCTGAGGACTGCACAGGGGCACTGAGCTAAATCCCCAACTCCACACACCGCCTTTTAAAATGGGGTTTTCACTATGTGATTTTGACTGATCTGGAACTCACTGTGTAGACCAAGCTGGCCTGTTCAGCCTCTCTAGTGTTGGGATTAAAGGTGTCACCTTGTAGGGGAGACCATATACTCTAGCCTTTGTTGGGCTGTGATTTGCAAGTATTTCCAGTTAGCCTACAATCTGCTTTCTCACCCATTTAACTAGGTTTTACTCAACTTTTTAAGGTTAAAAAGGGTATTTATTAGGTTGGCTTACACAATATAGTCTGGTTAGTCCAATAATGGTTGTCTCACATTGGAAAGGCCAAGATAGCAATCTCAGTCTAGTCCTAAAGGTCTGCAACAAGTTTTGCTTTCTGGCAGTAACACACTCTTGATCACGATACTGTTGTAGTCAGGGTTATTATTCCTGTGATGAAACACCATGACCAAAGCAACTTGGGGAGGAAATGGTTTACTTGGCTTACACTTCCCTCTATCACTGTTCATCATCTAAGAAGTCTGGTCAGGAAATCAAATAAGGTAGGAACTCAGATGCAGGGGCTAATGCAGAGGCCCATGGAGGAGTGTTGCTCACTGGCTCGCTCTCTTGGCTTATTCTTATAGAACTTGGACCACTAGCCCAAGGGTGGCACTACTCACAATTGACTGGACCCTCCCACATCACTAAATAAGAAAATGCTGGGCTGGAGAGATGGCTCAGCAGTTAAGAGCACTGACTGCTCTTCCAGAGGTCCTGAGTTCAATTCTTAGCAACCACATGGTGGCTCACAACCATCTGTAATGGGATCTGATGCCCTCTTCTGGTGTGTCTGAAGACTGCTACAGTGTACTCATATAAATAAATGAAATAAATAAATCTTAAAAAAACTTTTAAAAAGAAAAAAAATAAAGACAATGCCCTACAGGTTTGCCTGCATCCTGATCTTGTGTAGGTATTTGGTTGCCATCTCTCAAATGACTCTAGCCTGTGTCAAGTTGACATAAAACTACCTGTACAGGTACCTACACAGTATCAAACCTAGGTCTTCTGCAAGGCATGCATTCTATCATCTCCCAACAGTCTCATATAGCCTAATGCTGGCCTTAAACTCCTGATCCTCCTGCATCAGCCTCTGATCTGCTAAGATTACAGGTGTGTGCCACCATAGCTGGCTAGAATTTTTCACTTCATAGATTATACACATTTAGGCACACTTATACCTAAGTCTGTTTTGTTTTTTGTTTTTGATAAAGATAGCAAACACATTGTATTTGTTTTGCTATTTGTGTGCAGAAAATATCAGTTTTTGTTTGCTGAATGCAACTTTACTGAAGAGTCTTGTTTCCTTAAGGCTTTATGGGTAGGCAATTATGTCATCTGTAAATAACTACTTTACTTATAATCTGCCTGAGGCACATCAGGAGAGGTATAGAGAAAAAAATAAGTATATTTACTTGCTTATAGCTTACAGTACTGTTGCCTAGCAGTGGGGAATGTTTTTTTTCCTGAGAAATCAGACTTCAACAGTAAGTATGATGCTAGGTACTATGGCTTCAGTGCCTCTTAAAGGTCCATGATTAAAGGCTTGTTCTGTGGAATGGTGAAAGTAGGAAGTGGTAGAACTTCTGGAGGTCTCCAGTCAGTGGCACACTTTGAAGGGCTCTGTGGAAACCAGCTTGTCCTCTTCAGCTGATTTTGCAACCTGATCATTTTGTTCCTACCTGCTCCTCACCATGCTACTGTCTATTGATTGATGATGGTTGCAGGTACCACAATAGAGATAGGCTCACCAAGATGCCAAGCCTTCATTTTACTTGTTTTCAATCATTACACAAAATTAATTGGGGCTAGGAAAGGGTCCAACTACCAAAGTTATCTTGCCCTTGCTGCCCAAGAGAACAGACAACCCACAAAACTCTCAGTCCCTTTTGACCATGGCTATTCATAATCAAAAGTAAGAACTCCAAGTTTGCCAGGAGTGTTTTAGGACCAAGGTTTCTGCAGCTGCAAGCTTTCAAACAGTGCAGGCTTTCTAGGGAGAAAACATTTCTTCAAGGTTCAAACTGTCTCAAAACAATTTCTTAGCCTCTACTATTAACCCAAACATAGCAAAGGTTTTGCTGAAACATTTTAGTCAAAGCCAGACCCAAAGGCTTTACTATACATTTCACTTAAAGCCAGACATACTTTACATACCACTACAGCTGTCCTTTCCAAGATGAGCAGGTGCTAAGCCAGAAAGAAAAAAATCTTGTCTTTAGTATACAGGGCTTAAACATAAATGCGTACTAAATCCTGTCAAATGCCTTTTCTGAATATATGTAATTTTCTTTAGTCTGCTCTTAGCGTGAATCACATTGATTTCTTGATATTGAAACTAGTCTTACATGGTTGAAAGAGCTCATAAAATGAGTACTGAATACTTACAACTCTCCACTGAAACCAACAGGGCTTAGACAAACCTTTCTCAAACATTTGTCTTCTAAGCTGTGCATGTTTTGTTACTTTGGTGGCTACAAAGCCTGCTGGTGCTATTCCCTACTTCACTCAGTGCTTGCCTGAGGTTCACAATTTTTATTAACGCTAGAGAATGTTTTGTTGCATTAACTTTTCTATTGTTTTTCTAATCTCACTACTTAACTATTTTTGCTTCCTTTGGGTTTAGTTTGCTCCATTTTCTAGCCACCCCCCTTTGTACTGGAACCTTAGGGTAGGAGCTTACATAGTTATTTTGAGATCTCTTTTCTTATTTAAGAATTTCACTATCTGCATGGGCTATTTATGTGTGTTATCTAATCCTCAAATGTTTAGTGGCTGTTTGCTATTGTGCTATTGGTTTCTAGTTTTAACTCTACTACGCCCTGAGAACATGATTTATTTTGGTGTGTTCCACAGGCACTTGAACGTGCATTTTAAAACTGTTGTGTGGAATGGGCTATAAATACCAGTCAGTGTTGATTGGTAGAGTTGCTTTTGGTATAGATCTTAATTTATTACATGCTGTTTCACAAAATCTGTAAGCTTTTATATTAAAGTTTATAGTACTATAACCTGGCTTTACTTGGAGGCCCCTCTTTAATAGTTATTTACTTCCTTTTGTGCTTAACTCTTCATATCTAAGCTACCAGGGAACACTTAGCACAAACTATACTATCATGCAGTGTTCCAAGCTCACGCTCAAGTAAGTCTCTCAGAAGGACAAAGCACGTTTTATACACAAATGGTCAATCAATATACACATTCATATACAAACTTTTAAGTTCAGCCCTTAACCTCAGAAACCTAAATAGAGATGTTGTACACTGTTTTCCTTATGAAGATTTATGTAAGTCAGAGCCAAGAAGTAACTTCAAAGCCCTGGATGTCCTAGAACTCACTTTGGAGCCCAGGTTGCACTTAAATTCAGAGACCTGCTTGCCTCTGCCTCCTTGAGTGCTGGGATTAAAGGTGCATGCCACCAGGCCCGACCTCCCTTTTCTGTTTTAAGGTTTCTCTATGTATTATTAACCAAGCTTCCCTGGAAAATGATAGTCAAGATGGACTTGCAACTAACAATCTTTCTGCCTTAGCCTCTAAATGACAAGATCACAGATTTGGGCAAACGCTCCATCATGAAAATAATTCCAGCAAAACCTCCTCTTAAAAAGGAAAAAAATTTTACCAAAATGTAGCCCTCCCTCAAAGAAAATAAAATTAACAAAGAAAGTTACCTGATTCCGAGAAAGGTAATATAGATTGAACAGGAAAAAGCTAGACATTTTAAAATATACTTTTAAAGTCTTACTTCAGCAGAATAGAAATATTTTATATAATTATTAACACAAGATTTAAAAATGTAATTATTTTAAGTGAAACTAAATATAATTTTGGATTTATCTAGATGGCAGTAAAACTGCTAAAGAACAATTCCAAGTGAAAGGTGATAATTAAGCATACATATTTACTGACAAAACAAAAGCAGAAAATGTAGCCCTGGTACAGTGTTATTCCGGCTGTGATGCCTAAAGCAACATCAAGCTAAACAATCTGATGTATTGTCTATCATCCTACAGTTCCTAAAAACTGTAATTCTTTTTGTTTGTTTGTCTGTTTGAGACAGGGTCTTACAATGTAGCCCTGACTGGCTTGGAACTTGTTTATGCAGACCAGGTTGGCTTTAAGCTCAAAAGAGATCCACCGGCCTCTGCCTCCACAGTAATAATTTTAAAAAGTAGAGTATTCCAGTCATTAGAGAATTATAATATCAGAATTTAAATGGACCCAAGCTGAGGAACAAGTCCTACTAAAGTCAGGGAGGGAGGGAGGGAGGGAGGGAGGGAGGGAGGGAGGGAGGGAGGAGAGGGGAAAAGGAGGGATCAGGTATTATCTGCCTCTTGATGAGGCAGACAACAGCACTGTCAGAAGCAGTTTTACCAAACAGAAGCAATCAAATTATAGTAAGGTTTCTAGGACTAGGGATGTGTTGTAGATTTGGCTTAATGCTTGCATTATGGGTTCCCAGAGTCCCACCTGTTTCCCTGCTGCCACCAGGCAGTTAGGGTGAATTAATCAACTACTGCTACAGGGATGGAGCTCAGTAACAGCACCAGTCTGACATATAAAGGGCCCTGGGTTTCTCTGGGCCAAGGGCCCTGTAGTGGCTATTCCTGTCTGTCAACTTGACTATATCTGGAGTGAATTACAATCCAGAATTAGAAGGCTCACCTGTGATCTAGATCTTGAGTCTGGAAGACACAAGTTTCAGGTCTTAATCTGGGCCAGACCTGCTGCTGGAGACCTACATAAGGACATTGGAAGAAGGAAGATTCGCTCTTCTTCGCCTGCATGCCTTGTGGGATAAGCGACTGCTAGGTCCTCAGACTTTCATTCACAGCTGCTGCTCACCATTGTTGGGAAGTTGGACTACAGACTGTAAGTCATCAACAAATTCCCTTACTATATAGAGACTACTTATAAGTTCTGTGACTCTAGAGGACCCTAATATAGACCCTAAGGAAAAGGCAAAACCAAAAACCAATAACCATATAGACTTCTGATTTAAAAACTGTACAGATGACATACAACTAGTCCACCATCAACAAAATCTAGATCAAGAGAAGTACTTCTCAAACTATTTATTAGATTGGTTCTCTTCTGTTAATAGACTGCAGATGAGTACTTATCTAAAACATACAAAAATGAAATATAAATATCTAGACAAAAATTTGAATTCAGCCGGGCAGTGGTGGCGCATGCCTTTAATCCCAGCACTCGGGAGGCAGAGGCATGTGGATCTCTGAGTTCGAGGCCAGCCTGGTCTACAGAGTGAGTTCCAGGACAGCCAGGGCTACACAGAGAAACCCTGTCTCGAAAACAAACAAAAAAACAAACAAAAAAACTTGAATTCAATCAAACTCCTAGTTTATCAAAGAAATTACAAAGACACAAGAAACTCAATGTATGTACTTTCATATAATATTTATATTATATATAATCCTGGATGGGCAGTGGTGGTGCACACCTTTAACCCTAACACTTAGAAGGCAGAGGCAGGTCGATTTCCATGAGTTCAAAGCCAGAGGGGTCTACAGATCCAGTTCCAGAGCAGACAAGGCTACACAGAGAAACCCACTCTTGAAGAACATTTAAGCCTGTTGTCTGAGATATTAGGGTCCAACTGAGTGCCTCATGTGTATGTATTAGGCAAATGTTCTATCACTGAATCAGATGCAGCCCTGAAAAAATATTTTTAATTATATAAAGACCCATACAATCATAATGTTTGGAACTTATTTGGATCTGGGTTCAGATACACTTTCAAAAAGAATAACGTATGCATCTGTAACCCGAGAGGGTAGAGAAACAGGAGGGTCCCTCAGATTTGTTAGCCAGTCAGTCTGGCTGAGACAGTGAGCTTCGGGTCTGATGACAGAACTATATCAAAAAATAAGGTGGAGGGATAGAGACTGCTCTTCCAGAGGAAGCAGGTTTGATTCCCAGCACCCACATGGCAGCTCACAAATGCCCATAACTCTGGCTCTAGGGGATCTAATACCCTCTTCTGGCCTCTGGGGTCATCAAGGCATGCTTGTCATGCAGGCACACATTTTTTTTTTTTCTCCCAAAATTAAAAAAATAAATAAATAAAGGCAGAGACCAATAAAGGAAGATCCCTGATGCTGACCTCTCTACATGCATTTATAGGCAAGCTTACCCCACACATGAAAATGATCTGAACTGGACTTTGTTAAATAGGAATGCTTCTAATGACACTGGTTATGATCTAACATTTATGGGTAGAATGACCTAACTCAATTTACGTAGAAGATTTTATTATATAACATATCATATGTCAGTATGTGTACACATGAGGGTGCGCATGTGAGCGTGCATGTGAGGGTCAGAAGACAACTTGTGGCAGTTAGCTTTTTACCATGAGAGTCCCAGGAATCAAACTCAGGTCTTTTGGCTCAGTAGCAATCAATTTTACTTGCTGAGCTACCTCAATGGTCAAGATTTACTTTTAGGTAATGTACAAATGATACTGGAAGTAATTGTGGGTAAAAACTGGAGTTGAATTGGAAATAGGTTGGTTAATTAGCATATGAAACTATGTTAATTAGAAAATGAACATAAATATCCTGCACATCTTTTTATTGGTTGATAGGTTTTTGGAATCAAGTAATATAAAACTCTAGCTTTGAACTTGCAATAAGGCTGAGAATGACCTTGACCTACTGATCCTCCTGCCTACATTGCTTGAGTGCTGACTTTAAGGGTATTAGCTAACATACTAGGTTTATGAGTGTGCTTAGGATTTTTTTTTGGGGGGGGGGGGAGTTCAAGATGTGCTTAGGATTTGAAACCAAGGCTTTGTGCAAGCTAGGCAACTACTCTACCTACTGAGCTACATCCTCAATCCCCATTACATTATCAAAGGAGCAGTTCTGGAAAGGCAAGTTTCTATAAAATTCTATTACAGAGAAAGTAGTAAAAATCTAAAATTTTATAGCAAGATGGATCAGTTAGTAAGGGTACCTGCTGCCAAGCCTAATGACATGAATTTCATTCCTAGGAACCACATGCAAGACCCGAACACATATCCACACACATGCATGCATGCACACACACACACACACACAAATATAAAAGTACTTCTTATAAAGACTAAGCTGAACATGACCTACTTTTGCTTTGGTGTCTACTGGTGAAATGACAGAAACTTCTACAAAGTGAGCACCAATCTAAAGTCAAATCTCCACCAGTAAGCAGAATCTGTTATGAACACGCACTTCACAACCACAGCAAGATTAAAGAAGGATAAACATACTTCAAGATTTTCTGAAAACACCAGAACACTTTTATTTAAAAAAAAAAACAACAACAACAACAACAACAACAACAAAAACACTCAACAAAAATCTGCAACGAGTGTCTCATAAGAGAAAATTATTTGTGACACAAAATTGTCATTATTGGTCATTAGAATGAAACAACCCCTTATCGCTTTCATGCTTTAGCAGTTCCTTTTACACTAACTTTCAAAGTCTGACACATTAAGAAAATAGCTTTTCCCAGATAATTAAAATGAAGTAAGACTTTCCTACCAGGTGTTAAGAAAAAAGACCAACACTGTCCCAGACAAGGTCTGGGGTGATGAAGTCTAAAGCTTCCTTGGTTGCAAATATTGGCCTATTATTCTACTATTTGGAATCTCTTGTTACCTCTTAATTTCAACAGCCTTGACAGGCACAAGCCAACATTTCCCCCTTCACTTCCCTAGTCGGTTGCATATATTTTGTAATGTTGCTTGGGCTGTGGTTAACTCTGAACAGAGTGTGCAATTAGTTTGAAGGGCAGAGGAAAAAACAGGTGGTATAATCTTCACTTTAAAAACATTTAAAAATTAGTATGTATGTATGTATGTATGTATGTATGTATGTATGTATGTATGTATGTATGTATGTATGCCTGGTGCCATGGAGACCAGAAAAGGGTGTTAGATGTCCTGAAACTGGAGTTAGATAGTTGTGGGCCACCATGTAGGTGGCTAAAAATCAAACCTGGGTCCTTTGGGAAAGCAGCCAGTGCTCTTAACCTCTGAGCTATTTCTCAAGCCCCATTATCTTCACTTTTTGTAGGCTGTGTAGCATAACCATTTGTGCTATTGTGGGATGTACCTAAAGAGACATCTTCTGAGTTGTTGCTTCTTTCTACTCATCCTTTTCCTATTATTAGTTATACAGAAATGCTGAGGTATCAATAATGAAACCCACTTCAAGTTAGCAGTTAAGTCTGAAGTACTGACTGATCAGGAAGGATGTCTAGTATCTATTTAGAAAACATTCAGTTATTTTTTTTTTCTTTGAGGCCTTTACTTCTTACACATTAAATTATTCAGATGTCTTAAAATCATATTTGGAAATCCGAAGAAGGTAGAAACTGCTCTGTATATGCAAACTAATACTTCGATGATCTGGCAGGTCCTTTCTACAAACAGAAAAAAAAAGTTTTCCTAACACATAAAGTAGTAAATTACTCAAACTTACCTTGGCCAAACATGATGTCATCTCATTATGTAGAAAAATTGAGCATATAAGAATCAAACCTATATACATGGATGGCTGAGACAAAGTAACTTGTCATGCTATTACTTCCATAACACATGAACTGCCAAATAGTCTAAATCCCAGGGTTGTCTGTAACCAGAGGCAAGCAAGCCTTTACAAATCAACACAAACACAACAGTGATGAAATATACAGTAGGAACATTTATTTTAACACTTCTAAAAGGTATTTTTCCATGCCTGATGATTTGATATAAAAATCAAACCCATCATATTTTCCCATCAGTTTCTCTACATCAAGGGCAATCAGAAATTTGTACAACATGAATGTTTCTGAAACAAAAATTACAAATTAAATGATAACAAAAATACACAAATCAACTGGACCCTAAATGAATTTCTAATGAATTCTTTCCTCCTTTCCTCCATCACCTAGAGCTTCTTTCTTCAGTCTCATTCTGCTCCTTTTCCTTTCTTTGCTTGGCCATGAACTTCTGTTAAAAGCAATTTTCAATATGAAACATTTGTTAGATGTTGTTTGCTATGTGTGCAGTCTTAAGTGTATTTCATTATATTTATTTTAATTTAAAATTTAAATTTAAAGCAATGTCTTAATTACATTCATTCCTTCCCTAATCATCCTTCTGGTATTCAATGATATGCCAGGCATTATGCTTGGGGCTTGGGGATTTAGTTGTAGGTAAGAAAAATAATGCGTTTTTCCAAGTGCTTACACTACAATGAAGGAACCAAAGAAAAGCAAAACTGAAATCACTGTAGGTGGTAGTAATTACTCTACAATTATAACAAGAAGAAAGGAGTAGTGTAGGGTGCAACCCAGTGTTAGACGTCCTTGCTGAGCATGTGCCTATTCTTGGGTGCAATCCCTAGCACAACAAAATTAAAATATCAACAGAGAAACTACATAAAGTTCATCTTTTTTGTGGACGTAGGATAGAGTTTGTTTTCTTTAATTTTAGTTTTATGAAACGGGTTACTCTATGTAGTCCTGGTTGTCCTGAATTCACTATATAGATCAGGCTGTCTTTGGACTTAAGGTGATCTGCCTGCCTTTGCCTGCCAAATGCTGAAGCTGGAGGCCAGTGCCACCACAGTTGTCTTTTTTGAGCTTGCTTTTTTTTAAGCAACGGCCTTTCTTAGTAGCTAATATTTGAGCAGAGACCAAAAGATAGGAAAGAGTAGCCACACAATAAGTTTGGGAGGGGCACAGGATTAGTAATTAAGGGAATGGCACAATGACATCTGAGGTGTCAGATACAAGGAAGGAAAAGTGTAACAAGACAGAGTTAAAGACACAGATGAGGCAGGTTATGCAGTCTCACAGAGCCACAGTCAGTGTGAATATTATTCCAAGTGCCATATGAAGCGGTTGCAAGATTTTAACTAATTTTTGCTATTTAAAGACAAGGTTCCCTGACTAGCCTTGAACTCTATGGGTAAATCATTCTCAAACTCAAGATATCTACCTGCCTCTGCCCCCAGAGTAATAGGATTAAAGGTGTATGACACTACATCTGGCCCCAGTTGAAAGATTTCAAATGGGGGAAAAAAAGTAAGATATAATAGATTAAAAGCATAAGGAGAATAATAAATTTAATAAAATGTGTGAGGGATTAGACCTAGAATTAAAACAAAGCTGGGTGAAACTCTAGGTCAAGGTCTGTTACTAACTAGCTTGGTTTTAAAAGTTCAATACACAGAATATATGAAACAACTAGACAATCAGGAGCAGAACTACTGCTTCAACCATGGCTAAGACTAAATCTCTAGAGCAGCACCGTCTCAAAATATATACAACAAAGAAACTAACATTTTTCTTCTGACTAGAAATTCAGAAATGTTAATATGTTAATATGTACAGGCATTTGCAACAGAACATCAGGATAAGCAGAATCTTATATTGTGAAGGAGGTCCACAAGACACTATTGGCTTACACAGTCTATTGTAGACAATGATATTGCTCCAGGAAAAAGATTAGGGCTAGAGACCACAGCAACATACAGCGACACAGAAACACAGGATTTTTCAACTTAGGAGCAATGAACTGGGATAAATACCCAAGTTCTCACAAAGAAATATACATTGGGCAGACTCATTTTAAATCAAAAGATGGTGACAACACTTGAAGATTTTTATGTGTTACCTCTGTATTTTGTTTATGACGTGTGCTCTTGCAGTGATTTGCCATTGCTTTTTCACCTGAGTAGAAGAGGGAGCAAATTGGACAGAAAAATCCAGCCTTCGGAACAAGAAAGTCCAAATCTAGAAAACAGGAAGAAAGAGAAAAACCCATCAACAGCGTGTCAACCACTTTATCCAAATCTGGCAAGCACACTTAACACACGGCATACACCCCCATCCCCCATCTCCCCTACACACAGAACACACACTGCTATATATACTTAGGACAGCAATGAAGTCACAAAACACGGATTTATTTTATTTGAGCATCTTGAACCTAGGGCACTCTACTACTTAGTTCTATCTCCCAGCAGTTCAAAACATGCATCTTTATTTAACAATATGTAATATATATTCCAGAGTCTCCAGAGAAGCCAGAATGCTAATGGC
Source organism: Uromys caudimaculatus (assembly GCA_028551405.1). NCBI lineage: Eukaryota > Metazoa > Chordata > Mammalia > Rodentia > Muridae > Uromys > Uromys caudimaculatus. Next base: position 58,490,630 of record CM052700.1, read on the forward strand.
TTTGAATGTAGGTTGAAGAATAAGACAGGAGAAAACAAACATCTCAGAAACACCCTGTTAAGGTAGAAGATGGGAAAGCAGCACAATGCTGGGCTGCTAAACAAGTAAAAGCCCTTCAACTCAGCACAGTGGTTATAAGCAAAGTTTCCCGTTAGTAACTGGAGTTTTTGCTTGGGGAAGTATAACCCAGTTTTTACCACAGTAGCAAACATAGTACAACAAGAAAAAAAGAGACATATTCCAGCCTTCAAGAATGAAATAAAAACATCCATGCCAGGATTTAAAAAAACAAACAAACAAAAAAACCCTAGATAAGTTGTATTCAGGAACACCAAGCAAAGTTAACCTGCTCACTTTTGACTTCATAGGTATAAGAAAAACGTCGTTTTTTACTTTACCTCCAGAGACATCAGATGGCACTGATTTGCCTACAGAAGAGTCCTCAGTCTTCCTGCGTTTTTCATCAGGTTCTGAATCCTTTACTTCAGCTTCATCAACTAAAGTCATTAAAGTTCAAGGAAAAACATGAAGTTATTTAAAATAGATGTATTTGTCAAATTAACATTGGATATTCTCTATATTCTAAAACTAACTTAAAACTCATTGAACTATGCCTTAGTTAATGATTCCTTGATCCAAGTAGCAAATGAGTAAATACAGATATATTCAATGAATGTAGGAGAAATAAGGCTAACGCCTATGTAAAATTTTATTGATACATAGCTCCAGAAAGATAAGGGTGACAATCATTATTATTTTTAGTTAAATTAGGAACCAGCGAGTTTCAAAGTATCTTTGTAATCTGCACATTATTGTATTTCAATTATATTTGTCCCTTCTTTCTCCCACATAATAGTCCTGCTTTCATATATATATTTAAATCTAAATTCTGCATGAAAGAAACACTCCTTTCCTCAACCCCCATCCCTTTCTCTTGTTCCCCTTTTCCTTTAGCCCCTCACAGTTCTGTAGACTTGGCAAGAGTCAATTTTAATTTGTAAGGAGGCAAAGTATGGATGAATGGAAATAGGCATAAGCAAAGAGTAATTCTGTCCTAAGTCGCTCCCACCCAGACTTTTATTTTATTCACCAAATCTTAACAGTCTACCGAGGGTGTATACATCCTTTTTCTTGACTTGATGGCCAAATAACTCATTCTCTCTGCCTCTGATCTCTTCGTATTTTCTTTACTATAGTAATAAACTCTAACTTATTTATTACTTTATCTGCTCCTACCACTCCAAAGGAACATGCACATTAAAATGGACTGATTATACACTATAGTATTACATTATATAAAAGCTGTATAATAACTAAGAGTAGACTAAAATAAATCATTTAAGTTTAAAATTGAGTTGCAAATGACTTTATGAAGCTCTTAGGTCTTTAGAGCAAATTAATGGAAAAACAATTATTAAATGAACCATAAATTACCTCTCCTATATTATTCAAGTTGAGAAGAGGCAAGTCTAAGCAAGTTGGTGTCAAAGTTCACCTAACATACCAGAAATCTTTGACAAAAAAAAAAAAAAAAAAAGGAAAGAAAAACTAAGGAACTCATATTAGGAGCTACTGGTGAAATGCAACTATTAACTACAGCTTAGTGTAAAATTTGTTATAGGAAAGAATTGAAAAGAAGAAGGGATACCAATTTGGTCATGGGACATGATAAGCAGAAACAAACAATACCGAGAACTCAAGACTAAAGAAACAGTTTTAAAATGTCTGGATCAGGGATTCTCAACCTTCCTTCACTACAGTTCCTCATGCTGTGGTGACCCCAACCATAAAATTACTTTTGTTGCTACTTCATAACTATAATCTTGCTACTGTTATGAATTGTAATCTAAATAAACTGCCACAGGGGTGGTGACCCATAGGTTGAAAACCACTATTCTAGATGCTGTACTTTTGCTAGGGCTATTCCAAAGTCCCTAATTTGAAATTTTTGTCCCCTAATGATAGCAAGTTTACTGCAGTTTATGTGTAAGGAGTCAATAAAGGTAAAACTTAAGGTGGCCATCAGAGAAGATGCATTTTCTTTCATAAATAGAAAAGAAAGCAGTGAGGAGTTAGCTTAGGTAATAGAAAAGGAAATGTTATCACCACTGGTTAGCAAATATAATAAAAAGGGGTTGACAGACTGTGGAGGAGGCAAGGAGGGTAGAGGGATGAGATTCAAAGAACTTTTCCTCGGACCAGAGGGTAAAGACAGCACTACAAAGAAGATGGTAGGGGCTGGAGAGATGGCTCAGCGGGTAAGAGCACTGACTGCTCTTCCGAAGGTCTTGAGTTCAAATCCCAGCAACCACATGGTGGCTCACAACCATCCATAATGAGATCTGATGCCCTCTGCTGGGGTGTCTGAGGACAGCTACAGTGTACTTACATATAATAAATAAATAAATCTTTAAAAAAAAAAAAAAAAAAAAAAACAAAGAAGATGGTAAAAGGACACTGTTGTACTAGAAGATGCTTTCCTTTACCTCTCCTATCAATGAACACTTTGAAATCAGGAATTAGTGTTTTACTGCCAGCAACAGGAAGGATATTGGATACAATGACATTAAGTATAATGACAAGTTACTTGTCGGTGACAATGTTTATGTTTCTTATTTGTATCAACTTAAATATTAAGCGTTGTGTTGTTTAATTTACTGGCTAGATGCCTGGAAGCAACCATAAGTAACAAATAATTATTGGTCCCTGATGCAGCAGCATGGTCATAATAACATCTTGTGAGTATTTTCCACAAATATTTTTTGTTCTAGTGTCACTGTTCTAAAACCTCTCTAAATTATGAAGAAAGAAGTTTACAAGGTTCTTCTATGCCTGCCTGTTGCCTTTCTAGTTTCTTGCCTGGTTATGTGTGAGAGCTCTACCATGACCTAATGTTTTGTGTTTTTCTCCCCACCCGAATAGCCCCTTTACCTCCTTCACTCATTTGGAAGGCCTCTTCGCCTTTTGCTGGTTCTGCCACTTTTTGTGAGGGTGATGCTTTCCCAATTCTAACTCTCTTCAATGGCGTTTTAGCTTTAAAAAGAAAGCCTAATTTATTGCTTTATTAACAGTATTTAAATTGCTTTATATTTAACATATTAAAAACTATCTAGAAATTCTAATATTTGTTGCAAAAATACCTAAATTTGGGGAGACTGCCTTTTTGTTTCTGAGACAGGGACTTTCTTATGCAGTTGAAGCTGAGTGCTAGATTACAGGCATGTGTCAGCACACACGGCAGGCAAACTTATTACTAAATAAAAATCTATGTTAAAAAGCAGTTTAGTTGGAATAACATCTTATGTTTCCATTTGTGTTCTGAACAATTATTCCTTCCTATTCTTTTCACAGGATGGTTTTATACTTTTCCCTGAATTGTTGTAAATCCAAGGAGATGTTCCCAATAGTCCATTCTTGGTGTAGTTAAAATTTTCAAGGTTTTCTTTCATTTTTAATTTTCTTTTTTTTAAAAAAAAAACAAAAACAAAAACAACAGGGTTTCTCTCTAGAACAGCCTTGGCTGCCCTGAAACTGACTCTATAGACCAAGCTGACCTTGATCTCAGAGGTCCATCTGCCTCTGCCTCCTGAGTGCTGAGATTAAAGGCCCACACTACCACTACCTGGCTTACTTTTTTTTTTTTTTTTTTTTTAACCTTTACAAAGTAGACATTTATTAACACATTAAATGGTTTCATTTATAACATCTAAGGAAACAAAATAAACTACTATTTGAATTCTTTCTCATCAAAGCGTCTTTATTCTGTAACATACTATGTCAGCTGGGTTCAAAGTTTTCTAAATGGAAATTAATTTTGTCTCTCTCATGTCCTATAAGCAAGCAAGCTACTCTATTACACCATACCATCAAAATATTATACTATGCCAAGTGGGTGACTCTCATCTGTAATCTTGGCACTTGGAAGGAAGCTAGGCCAACATGGGCTACAGAGTCAGACCTCATCTCAAAAGACCAAAATCTGCCAGGTGTGGTTATTCACACCTTTAATTCCAGTACCCAGGAAGCAGAAGCAGAGATAGGCTCATCTCTGTGGGTTCAAAGCTGCCTGGTCTACATATGGATTTCCAGGTCAGAAAAGTTCACACAGTGAGACCTTGTCTTAAATAAAAGTTGAACAATACCTCAATGATTTATTTGCCCTCCTGCTTGTTCTAAACATAACTTTAAGCCAGAAGTAAGAGGGACTGTAATGTGAACACTGTTCTCCTTTTTAAAAGTCTGTTCCCCCATCCATAACACAGTGTATACTGAAGCCCTACACCGGCTGCTTGACTTTGTCTCCCAGTTTTGACACCCTTTCTTGAGCTATAACAACTTGGGACAACCTGTGCTCTGTAAACTAAATGTGTGCAACCTGTACCTTGTTTCTGTGGAAAACTTGAGTGATTGTAACTGCCAGCTTACAGAGAACATCAACAGGATGACATCATTCCTACTGTGGCACTGTGTTCACACCAGTTTTAAATGTAATCTCATGAAACAGAAAAAAATGAACACTTTCAAGTATCTACCTGCCAAATGTCTTTCAGTCATGGTTCTCAGATCTTTTTGTGTAACAGTCTCACTTCCTGGACCTACTTGGGAGAAAGAATCAAGCTTTGTCTTCTTTGGGTCCAGAGCTCTCCTCTTTCTATTTCCTTTTTTATCTGTATGGTGCTCAATTTTGCCTTGTGCTAACTCAGCTTTTGAATCATTGTCTCCATCCTCTTCATCTCCAACTTCATCCACAGTAACAAAATTCAGCTCTTCTTTAAGGTTGTTAAAATCAGCCAGAGAGTCTTCATCCTCTTCAGTTACTTCATCCAAAGTCATTAAGTGAAAATCACTGCTGTCATCCTGTATTTCATCTACAGTAACTAAAGTAGAAGGGTCTTCAGGCATCTGGGAAGAAATGAATCCAATAGAATCCCTTTTGTCTCTTTTAGCATTCAAAGTAGCAAAAGTTATGTCTGCTGACTCTTCTACCTCTCCAATTTCATCCACAGTTACCAAACGTTCCTGTTGAAGATCTTGTTCTTCAGCCATGGACAGGACAGTAACATCTTTAGGTCCACCGTGGGGAATGCAATCATCTTGGTCAATTAGTTCATCTAAAGTAAGAAGGGAGTTAGAATTTTTTACCATTTCTTCCATATTGAGCTCTTCTTCATCAATGACTTCATCCACAGTGACTAGAGCTTGTGCGGCTGAATCTTCTTCCTCCCCTATTTCATCTAATGTTACAAAGGACAATTCTCCCTCAACACTGTGAGGGACAGAAGTTTTCCCCTTTTTCTTTTTTAAGTTAAGTTCAGGGGAAGGAGAAATTTTGAGGGCTTCCTTTCTTTTTCCTTTTAATGGATTCTGCTTGGCTTGAGAAGGATTTACTTCTTCTATGACTTCATCCACAGTAACAAATTCATCCAAATTAAATGTAAATAATGGTTCCTGTTGGAGAGTTAAGAATCAGTACTGTGAACTATGACTGACCACTGGCTAGACACAGTAAACTAATATGCAGATCATCTGTGAGAATTTCACTGTAAAGACATTTCCTAATACCAAAATAAAATTAATGTTGTATTTTAAAAAGTTCCAAAGTGATGAGGCTAGAAAGATGGCTAAGTGGGTAAAAGAGCCTGACAGCAAGCCCAACACCTGCTTAATCCCCAGGACTAAGGATAGAAGGAGAGAAGTGACTGACACAAAATGTCCTCTAACCCCCACGGATGGAAGAGTATATACATTCAAGAATATGCATACACAGCACGTAATTAATTTTAAAAGCAATAATTTATACTTTAAAACTACATTTCAAACACTTGTCAAAACAACTGTCATACAGAGAATCTTCTCTTCCATATGTTAAGTATCTAGCAAATGTTCACTTACTAGACTCCCAAAAGTACCTCAAACAAAAATAAAAAGTAAATAGTTAACTATATCAATTAATTTATATGCATTTTTAACTTATACAATACTAAGAAAGTTTGAAATTTGTATTGATAAAACTCTGAGATTACTAAGACTTCATAGCTAATATAATTGTACTTGAAAACATTATTTTAAAACTGGTGCCATAGTAAAGAAATTTTTAGCAGGTTTCTGCATTTAGTATGCTGTTAATAAACCACGGCTAGCACAGAGTATATAAAACTATTTATAGTCTACCACAGCAAGAGCACCAAAGAATTAGCGGCAAGATAGACCACGAAGCACTTCACTCCTGTCCTATGCTTACACCTTTCACTCTCTAACACCCATGCTAACTATGAAAAGGTGAGGGCAAGTGTACTGAGACAGATGGGTGCTGATGCAGGAGAATGGATATAGAGAATGTGGATATTCTCATTTTACCTCTTTCGATTTGGAACTTCTATCAGTAGTACTTTTAGAATTCTTAATGTTCTGCAAAGCCAACACCTAAAATATTAAGAAATACAGAAAAAAAGGATTTATACCTAGGTTTTAATGTTCTTTAAGAAAAAAGAAAAAACTTAATTAGCAAATATCAAAATATGGTCAATTATGCAAACATTTTAAACAAATATACAAAACTAAATCAATAATCATTTAATGGTATATATATGCAGTTTCTAAAAGCTATAGCTAAATTCAGTTTCTAAGATCTTTTACCCTCTTTGCCCACAATGTCTAAGTTTAGGCAATTAGTGAACTGATAAAGGAAGTTTCAATTTCAGAGGAACAAGAATGCCAAATGATCATCCTAGGAGCCACTGCAGACCCATCCTTTAAATCACAGTTGTTGTTCTGACCAAAGTTTAATTCAGCTACATTTGTGACCCTGTAATACTTTTCAATGTGTGAGTAAGTGGAAACTTTGAGGACAATACTCCAAATGTCTACTTTAGGCTTATACCAATGGAATTGTTTCAGACAGGGAAACGGGAGCTTAGGGCTAGAGTGAAGAGATGAAAACATAAGTCAAACTACACTTCCTACTTTACAGCTACAGTGCTACGTACTTCAAAGGTACACCGAGCCATTCTTCTACTCTCCTCACCTTGTTGTTGCTGTCATCCCGTTTCATGATGGGAGGTTTAGTCTCTGTTTCCTGAGACTGTTTTGTTATGTCCTTGTAATCCACTTTAGAATCCTTGCACTGAACGGCTGAGATCCTTCCACTGCACCCTCTGTTAACACCAATCTGAGTGGGTTTGGATTTACTGTTGCTTTCTGCCAAGCCTGATCTGGTATTTTTAAGCAGACCAAATTCCTTGGCTGAAACTTTCTTTTCAGCATTTATTTGCTCTCTAAGCACAGGTTTTGGAAAGATGTTCTGACTTTCAGTTTTTGAAGGTGTACTTTTTGCTTTAGGAGAAGAAACCACAGTAGCCTTGATGCTCGATTTACTACTATATACATTTGATACAGTCAGCACACTAGTTTTACCAGTTTCATCAGGCTTACTGGTCTGATCCACTCCTTTAGTTGGGTCTGCCTTGATTACAGCACTTTCAATTGGCTTTTCTCTTATTGCTGCTATAATCTTCTCCAATTTTTCTGCAAATACATTAGCTTCATTCTTCTCAGCATTCTCTGTTTTTACTTGTAAATCCATTCTGGTCTCCATAGCATTAAATTTATTTTCCTCCTTTTCATCCATGCCACCTTTTTCAGCAATATCCTTTTTGCTCCCAACCTTCTCATCTTCAATGTAACTTCCTGGTACTTGGGTCACAATACAAGCAGATGGCAATACTTCTGAAACAGCTGCCTGTTTATCCACTTCAGAAAATGTATCTTCTGTTTCAGATGGAGAATCTTCTAGAATCCCCTTGATGTTCCTTTCTTCTATGAAGACACTGTCAGATACTGATAATTCTGTTTCAGGGTTTGTAACTTCTGCCTCTTCCTTTTCAAAGTCACTGGTGTATATCTGCTGGTTTAAAGCAGACTCATCTATATTTTCACTGAATAACTCAATTTTGGCTGGAGAGGATGCTACAAGAGGAATTTCTATGCTGACCTCTGCTCCTTGAGCTTCAAGTTTTAGTGTCTGAATTGCAAAGTCAGACTCACACAGTGCTTGTTTGGGCTCTTCCTTACCAAGCTCTTCCTGATGCACGGAAGTTTCTGTTCCAATAATGGAGGTAGTTTCTTCTTCGACCTCACTAGGTTTAACAGAGGGACTATCAGCTGCTGTTTGTACCTCACTTTCATCAACAGGACTGTTTTTCAAGTCAGGGCTAAAAGTACTTAAAAACAAACAAAAAGAACACAAAAACAAACAAAAATCAAACTATGATGAGAATTCAATCATTGTAAATAACCCTGTTGATGCCGACTGTGCAGGTTTCCTAATGCACTGGGAAATCCAGACAATCAGCATTAAAGTGGCTAAGATGTTCTGATTTCTGATGGAAATACATAAAGTAAACAATATAAGAGAGCTTCTATCTTTCTAATTCAAAGGAAACAATAGAAAAATTAGGATTGTTGGTATCTTCCTTTTACTTGTGTAAGTTAACAATTTTTGACTCCTGTTTCAAGTTTGTACCTGAAAAGGCTGAACAAAAATTTGAGACATATCAAATTATTATTAGGCCCTTTACTCATAACATGGGAGGCTAAACAAAGTGTGTACAGTAAAGCTAATGATCCATACATGTAAACTAAAAACGGATATTGAACTTCCATAAAAGCAACATGAAACTGGCATGGAGGGAAATGCCACTTAACCACTTTACCTCCTTTTTGAATGCAAAAGACCTACTTTAATTTTCTTTTTAAAAAAAAATGTACTTATGAATGATAACATTTAAAAGAAACCTTTCTTTAGAATCACCTAGGTACCTTTTGGAGATTTAAAATTATAAGTAAAACATGAACATACACTCTTACTACAAACAAACCATTCATTTAGCTATCATATATTTGGATTATCTAGATGAACTAGAGAAAATGCATGGCCAATTATATGTAAAAGGACCCTGTCTAACACAGTCATAAAGTATATTCATGTAATTTTGTTAGAAGTGGTGAGTTAAAGAAGGACACCAGAAAGGGACCACAAGTTACAATATAGTATTAACTCTTTGTTTCTAAGGAGAGGATATACTGTCCTTTCTGACATGCTTTTCAGGATAGCCACATGTGCTTTACTTCAAAATACTAGATGATGTCTGTCTCTGTCCTGAGATGTTACTTTTTATTTCAGAGATTTCGAAAAGGTGCTATCTGCCCCGACCAGGGTCTAGTCATCTCATTAAATAAATTTGGTTCTCCCATAAGAATAACTGTAAGTTTATAAATAAACATACTGCTTCCTGTGAAGCAGGAGAAGTTTAAGATGAACAACTAGGGATCATAGATCTTAATAATAATATAGTAATTTTTGTATAAGCTATTTAATATATTCAAATGCTCTCATCTTAAATTATTGTTATCTCTAACGTTGGAGATACCAAGGGCTGATATTAGGTGTTCAAAACTCTTGAAACTAGAGTAGAATCTGTGGCCAAGCACAAATATGACAAAGAAACAACTGTGACATTCACAGTTACATGGATATTCCTCAAAGTACAAACTTTTTGAAATCATTAAGATTCATATCTATAATAAAGAATAAACTCAAATTCATGCCTCATTAGTGAGTTATATATTGATTCTAATGATTTATAAATTGAACTATATAGAAACATTTATGAGTCTGAACAAACATGAAGATTTTTTAAAATATCATCTGAAAGATGTAACAAGGGTTTCTTGATTACCACATTTAAGGTATATAAGAAATTGTACTGGCTGGTTTTGTGTGTCAACTTGACACAAGCTAGAGTTATCGCAGAGAAAGGAGCCTCCCTCGAGGAAATGCTTCTATGAGATCCAGCTGTAAAGCATTTCTCAATTAGTGATCAAGGTAGGAGGGCCCCTTGTGGGTGGTACTATCTGTGGGCTAGTAGTCTTGGGTTCTAGCAAAAAAAAAAAAAAAAGAAAGAAAGAAAGAAAGAAAGAAAGAAAGAAAGAAAGAAAGAAAGAAAGAAAGAAAGAAAGAGAAAAGAAAGCAAGCTGAGCAAGCTGGGGAAGCAAGCCAGTAAGTTACATCCCTCCATGGCCTCTGCATCAGCTCCTGCTTCCTGACCTGCTTGAATTCCAGTCCTGACTTTCTTTGGTGATGAACAGTAATGTGGAGGTGTAAGCTGAATAAACCCTCTCCTCCCCAACTTGCTTCTTGGTCATGTTTTGTGCAGGAATAGAAATCCTAAGGCAAAAATTATTATCATTTATACAAAAAGAGTAACTACGCAGTTCCACATTTGAAACACACGTCTGTTTGTAAAGATGGTTCAATTACATATTTTGCTTCTGTGGCAGTCATTTTAAAGTTTGTTTGTTTGTTTGTTTATCTGTGTGTGGGGGGGGAGAGAGAGAGAAAAGGAAGGAGGGAGGGAGAGAGAGAGAAGAGAGAGAGAGAATGCCAGTGTGAGTTTATGTGTACTATGTGAGTGCAGGAATCCTTGGAGGCCAGAGGAAGGCACTGAACCTTTGGAGCTGGAACTGCACGAAGTTGTGAGCCTCCATGTGGTTTCGAGAAATTGAACTTGGGTTCTCCAAAAGAACAAGTACTCTTAACTATTGAGCCATATCTCTCCAGCACTTAAAGACTGTGTAAGTCTTTATGAATTAGTGTTTTCTTCATAGACATTATTTTAATAAAAGTGAGTACCTGTTCATTAGCTATAATAAAGGAAAGTTTCAACATTGATGATCGATTTAGTTTGGAATGCCAGTGATATGTCAAATAAATGATATTATTAAGACCAGAGTTAAAAGGACAGTTTTGTTTGCTTGTTTTTGTTTTTAAGGAATGAAAACAGTCACATTCAGAGAAACAGCACACATACACACACACACACACACAAAATTTCCAGAAAGGCAACTAATTAGTACACAGCGACCCTAGTCCTCGACCCCACCCATTCAGAATTTCCCAAAAAGGAATACTATATAAGCTAGACCTGAGGATAAAGGATGACACCATAATGCACATATCTCAAGACATTTTAGGATAAGATTTAACAGAGAAAATTAATTTCAGAGTTTCACCAGGTATTTCCCAGCATCCTTACTTAAAAGTCATAATCAAATGATACATAAATGGGATATGTATGTGGAGGATTAATGAAGGATAACGTAAGTTATTATTAAACTATAAATGTGAAATTTCCTCTAAGCAATCTGTGATTAGAATTCACATCAATGAGAAACAAAAGAATTATACTTTAAGGTAAACTGGCAATCACATTTACTTTTAAAAGACTCAACATTTAAAACAACACTAGCACTTTTGGGGGGGAAGGGGAGTATTAAGTTTACTCCAAAAGTAATGTTAAATACTCTGGCCATATCCCACATTTTTATATACACGTATTTTTCTCTCTGTAATACATGTCAGAAAATTACATTGGAAGAAGTTTTTAAAAAATCAAATTAAGAAAAAAAAAAACAAATTAAGAATACTAGAAACTATCTGTAAACATATCAATATTTTGAGTTTTTAAAAGGAAGCAAAACCAATAAAAACAGACAACAATCCACCGATAAAAAAACAAGTTTTTGCAGATTAAAAAAACTACAAAACAGAATACACAAAAATGAATTTTGGGGGAAATCTATTTCTTGCTACCAATAAAACAAACTGTGGGTCTGTCCATTTAATCATGTGTGGCATTGTAATTTATTAAGCTTTCTGTGGATTTACATCTGACTATTATTGGTTTGAGGATAAACATTTTTTTAAAAAGTAACCTAGAAATGGGGCTTATGAGTTACCAATGTATTTTAATATGCTCATGATCATCTTAACAACCCAAAATAGTCTGATTTTATAAAAACTAGCTAACGAGAAGACATTGTTTGCAACATATCAAATAATTACTTTTCTATTTAAACATTTTCAAATTATTATTTTAAACTTATAAGATTTTACAACACAGACTAATAAATAGTAAACACCATGGCTAAAACAAATGTTTGAGTTGGTAGTTTGAAGAGACTGAAAAGCAAGCTTCATTAGTGGATACAAAGTAGTATTTTTTTTGACAAATATTCCCAATCTATACTTTAAAACAGTCTAAAATTATACCAACTCAAAAAAATACATTGAACATTGTATTTTTATTTTAGGCTATTGAAATTTTAAGATTGAAAATATAAAACTGTATTTAACTATTTTGGAACAGAATAATCTAGTAAAGAGCATGTCATACATATCACAGATTGAACTGCTCAGGATGGTTTACAAAGCATAAAGAAGCAACATTTTTATATAAGATTCGAATGGTTTATACATGCAGTTTCTCTAAATAGTCAATAAATACCTGAATGAGTTTAAATATAGCCATCAACTAAAACAATTATGTGTTATGTTACACATAAACAAAAGGAACAAGTAAGGTAGGAACTTTCTGCACATAATAGTTACTATAAGATACAGAAATACTTAACACACAAAAATGAAGGAAACAACTTAAAGCAACATACCTTTCTTTTGCTAGTTCTGGATCATTCTTCCTTTGAACCTACAATATAATTCACATTTTATTATAAGTTATTTTAGTGGATCTTTAGTATTTAGTAAAATATAGGTAACAAAAGTAAAAAGTAGGCTACCTCTTTAAAAAAAAAAAAAGTTTTCTGTATCTACATAACATATATATTCCAGAAAATTTTTTCTTATTAAAAACTGCTGCTAGGTTACACAGAATAAGTCCAACTACCAATTTATGAGATATTAACAGATATGACAAACTTTTGTAAAATCTAAAAGCCCGACAATAACATCTTTTACTTAGAATGAAACCAATAAACATGATATAAACATATTCCTTATATATTTGCTTTTAAAGATTAGTATTTATAAGGAAAACTTTTTATAAAGAGTCCCACTAAATTAGGCATAGTGCAGGCCTATAATCCTAGCTACTTAGAAGGTGTGAATTCAGGACCATCCTGGGCAACTTAAGGCAAATCTTCAAAATATAAGGACTTTCTTACTTAAATACTGAGAAGTGGTGCTAGAAGATGGCGAAGTTAAAAACGTGCTCATTATGCAAGTACAAGGATGTGAATTCACACTTTAGCACAAATCTGAAAAAAATTGGGAGGAGTAATAAGCTTATAATATCAGTGCTGGGGGGTGTAGAGACAGTAAGACTCCTGGGTCTTGTTGTCTAACTTGTCAGCTCTAGCTCAGTGAGACAACTTGTATCAAAAAAGAAGATGGAAAAGCAATTGAGAAAGAAACTCCATATCTACCTCTAGCCTCTAAACAGATGCATACACATAAACACACATACGCCGACAAATACTACAGAATAATTCTTTTATTTTTATTTTATTTTATTTTATTTTTTTGGATTTTCGAGAAAGGGTTTCTCTGTGTAGCCCTGACTGTCCTGGAACTCACTCTGTGGACCAGGCTGGCCTCGAACCCAGAAATCCGCCTGCCTCTGCCTCCCAAGTGCTGGGATTAAAGGCGTGTGCCACCACTGCCCGGTAGAATAATTCTTTTAAATATTATCTGAGCCTCCCAAAAAGCAATGTAATAGAGGACCAAAATGAAGGGCTCAATGTGCTGTTTAAAAAGTTAAAGCTATTACTTTAAAAAAGGTTGCAGGGACAGTAGGAAGGTAATAGTCAACTGGAATAAGAGAAGAAATAACGCAAATGTGATCAAAACACATTTATGAAATTCTAAAGGATTAATATCATTGGTAAAAACAACTTTTAGATTAAAAAAAATTACTTGAATGATTTTCACAGTAGGACTATTGATACCTCTTAGAAACTCTTAAAATTTTGTGTTTTTATATTCAAGTGAGTGGAGGTAAGAGAACAACGTGAAAGAACAACTTGAATGGGAATGCAACCCAGGAACCGAACTCAGGTGGACTGAACTCAGGTGGTCAGGCTTGGGAATAAAGTCCCTTTACTAGGGAAGCTTCTTCCATCACCAGAAATACACTAAGGCCTTTGCCATTGCTTGTCTGAATTAAAATATCTTCTTCCTATATTAATACAGCTTTCTTCCTATTTCCTTCAAGTCTTCCAAACTCTTCTGCAGGGGGTTATAACTTACCATTTTAATATACACAACTTCCCATCTGTGTCTGTCTCTTATGTGAGGAACTGGGTAGGTTGAAGGAGGATTTCGTGTAGTCCAGGCTAACCATGAATGAATACTATTCCCTTGTAAGTGCTGGAAGGTATGTGTCACCATATCTGATTTTTTAATAATTCTTTTTAATCTTGATTTGTCTTCACAGTACTTTTTATCATCTGATATTTTATTACTTGATATATTTATTATACACATATATGTATATACATCTTTCCTCAGTTAATTCAAGAATTTAGAAAGATTAGTAAAAACCATAGATACTAAACATAAGGTTCTATTATTTACCTCTGCTACTGAAATACAATGAAACTATTTAAAAAAAAACCACACACCTAAATTTGATTTGTTTCTGGTTTTTCAAGCCAGTTTCTCTGTGTAGCCCTGGCTGTCCTGACCTTGCTCTATAACAAAGACTGCCTCTGCCTCCCAAGTGCTGGGATTAAAGGTGTGTGTCACTACACTCAGCCTTGATTTCTTTTAAATATGTATTTATATTACTTTTCTACTTATATTCTACTATACAGCTATGTAAACTAAGAACATGTAAAATTTGCTTTCTTATACAATACACTTTCTAATAAACATAGTAAAACACAATTTTTTTTCCTTCCAGAAAGCAATAATGGATCAAAAACAGCACCTGCTTCTACAGATAATCATAGCAGCTCTACCAAATCTCTCTCTGGTTTTCTTTTTTTTCTGAGACAAGGTTTCTCTGTATAGCTCTGGCTATCCTGGAACTTGCTCTGCAGACTACGCTGGCTTCTAACTCAGAGATCCACCTGTCTCTGCCTTCCCAGTGCTAGGTTTAAAGGCGTGCACCACCACCCCCTCCACTCAGTTTATACAAAGTCTCTTTATAAGTCAGTATCCCAATGTAGTCACAAAGTTCAAAATTACTAATTTATATCATGTATTGTTCTCATAATGATCAAGACTGTAAGCGAATAAAACAATTTTTTAAATAATCAATATAAAGAAATACCT
>CM052700.1:58505862-58579169 GCA_028551405.1 Uromys caudimaculatus
AAAAAAAAAAAAAAAAAAAAAAAAAAAAAAAAAAAAGTGGCTCTTTCTACTTCAGATTCAGCAAGAAATATCTTAATTCAGGAGAAGCCTATTCTTCTGATTTTACCTGAGTCTACTCTTGAGATTACACTCATGATGTATCTTCTGAGTTTTCAGAAAATTTTCCATTATGCTTTCTGATTTTCTTAAAAATATTTTGTAGATTTATTTTATATGTATGAGTGTTTTGCCTGAATGTATGAATCTGTGCCATGTATATTCCTGGTGCCCATGGAGGTCAAAGGTGGCACTGCACCCCCTGGAACTTGATTACAGATGGTTGTGAACCACAGACGTTAGGTATCAAACCTGGGTCCTCTGTAAGAACAGCCAATGTTCTTGACTGCTGAACCATTTTTCCAGCCCAGCCTTTTGAACTTCTAAAATAACAAAAGCTGATTTAAAAGAAAAGAAAAGAAAAGAAAAGAAAAGAAAAGAAAAGAAAAGAAAAGAAAAGAAAAGAAAAGAAAAGAAAGAAACAAACAAACCACTTACCTCTGAGTCCATCTTTGGAGATAATGTGCAAGTCAACACATGGTCACCTATGTTTTGTGGATTTTGTTTCAGAAAATTGTACATTGACAGAGCAGATTCAGGACTTTCTAACTGAAGAATCACCTTTAGAAAAAAATTTTTTTAAAGTATGAATTTAAAAATTACAAGTAGAATTAGGATGTCATCTAACAAATTCCACTTTTTAATGTACACCCAGAAGAACTAAAACCGAGGACCCAAACATTTATTTACTCACTTATATTTCAAGAAATATTAGGCACAACAGTTAAATAGATCTGTCTACCAACTGATGGATGGATTTTAAAAATATAGACTAAGCACACAACAGAATGCTGTTTAGCCTTAAAGAAGAAATTCTGATATATCTTACATCAATAAGCCTGAAAAATATATGCCAAGTGAAATAAACAATTGCAAAATAGTAAATACAATTAAAAGTCTTTATGACATCAGGTGTTATTCTTATTTATAGAAACAGACATAAGGCACCAGTTGAATGGCCTGGGTGGGTGGGTGGCACGTTAAGTTAGAGTTACTGTTTACTGTACGAGAAGTGTCAGTTTGAGGAAATAGTTAAAGTTATAGAATTGTATGGTGGCGACAGCTGTACAATGGATGTATGTTCAATGCAGCTGAACTGACACCTAAGATTAAAATGGTAAATACATAATTTAAAAATACATTAAAAATACTAGGTAAAACAAAGGAATATTAAAACCCCCTTTCTTTAAAACAGAGGACTAGTCTGTAGGGGATGGAGAGATGGCTCAGTAGCCACTGTTCTCCCAGAAGACCCAAGTTCAGTTCCCAGTATCCACATTGAGTGGCTCATAACTTTTGGTAACACCAGTGCCTGGGGATCTGATACTCTTTTCTATCCTCTGGTACACACAGAGACATGGACACACACAGCAACGCACACAAATCTACAAAAATTAAAACACACACATACACCAAAACCCCCTACCAACAAAACAAACAAACAAAACAAAACTCTAAAACCCATACAAACAACCAAACCCCACAGAGGACTAATGTGCAAAGTTCTACAAGTTCAGATTGCTTATGTGGTACCTGTGCCCTGCCTTCGCATACAAAGGTGCTATGCCATACCCTGTCTTGAGTATCAGACAGGCTCTATTTATCAGTTCAAAATATATCAAAGAAAATCAGTAGCTGCCTGTTACTTAATAGTTTATAAGGCACTTATGGTCAACACTATACCATCACGTCACTTGCAACATACTTATAAAATAAATTATTACTTTGTAATATCAAAGTAACTTTAATACAAAGCATTGCCTTTTAAAATAATATACTACTGACAAAAATCTTTAAAAAAAAAAAAAAAAAATTAGGCATAGTAGTATCACCTGCAAGCCCAGAGACTCAGGAGGCAGAAGCAATACTGTAGAAAGTTAAAGATTAGCATCAGCTACACAAGAGAATACTGACTCCATAAAAGAAAACTAATTATTTTAATAGACATATAGCTGAAATACATACTAAATATAGAAGGCAGATTAAATACAAAAACATCAACAATTTTGGTTTGAAATTTTAAGCACAGAAGCCAAATCATGAAATAAAGGTGACAAACAGTTCTAAATCGGTGTTTTACAGTTAGAAGGAGGTTTTTTAAAATTATGTAACGTGTCCTTCATTTCATAAGGGGAAAAGGCTTTGCCATGGTTATATAACTAATGTATGTAACCCCCGGTTAGACACGCTCCCTTGTCCTCTCTGTGAATCTTATTCCTCCTTGAAAACTAAAGAGAGATCTTCTTTTTTGGGGGGTTGGCGGGGGGTGTATCACAGTCCAGATGAAATTGTTCTAATCTGTTACACTTCTGCTTCATGGTTGAGTAATGTTTACGGATGCTTCTACTCAAAAGCCAAGTTAAAAGTTATAGACTGTAAGCATACAGGGTTTAACTACCTTGTTTTTGTTACTCATGAACACATAGCGATCCACTTTTCCAAACTGATGCCCAACACAAAGCACACACTGGAGTCCGTCTTCAGGTAAATTGTCAAGATGTACAAATTGGTTGTAAATTTTATCAATATTTGCCTGTATTTTGTTGGAGTTTTTTTGAGACAATGTAGAAAAAAAAAAAAAGGATAAGAATTAAACCATAAATCATTGATTAGCATTAATTTAACACTACAGATGTTTCTTCAAAGAATAAGAAAATGACCATATGGAAGAAAGCAAGTGGTCTTCCCATCCCCAGTGTGGGAATTAATCTAAAGAATCATTGTCCTAGAAAAGGCCTTTATCATTGAGCCAACCTAGAGAGAATCTCTTATAAACCTCAACTGTCAACTAAAAAAAGACAATGGTCAATGAGTTGAGGTAGCAAATAGGAAGTGGGTCACTGGTAGGAAGAGAGAGGATTCTGGGAAATAGTAAGAGATAAAAGGAGAGATTCAAGAGAGCCAGAGAAAGGCATGGGCTGAGGAGACTGACATAAACCAACAGGTAAATAAAGGAAGAAGAAAGCTGAAACTGAAGAGAGGTAATGAATCAAGTGCTAGACAGAGAATAGGAGAATAGTTTAAATAGTTTAAGTTACGAGCTAGTCAGGAAATGAGCCAAAGCGAATGGCTTAGTCATTTAGTAATAATGGGACCTGTATTTCCTCTATGCTCATAAAAAAGTTCCTCAAACATCAACTTATATGGCTACTAATAATGCATTTCAGTGTATAAAAAATATGTTCATGCCAGGCAGTGGTGGCGCACGCCTTTAGTCCCAGCACTCGGGAGGCAGAGGCAGGCGGATTTCTGAGTTCGAGGCCAGTCTGGTCTACAGAGTGAGTTCCAGGACAGCCAGGGCTACACAGAGAAACCCTGTCTCGAAAAAACAAACAAACAAACAAAATATGTTCATATCAAGGACTATGATACCCTTTCCATTTTTACCAAGAAGATCCATCTGATATCTCAGTCAACTTTAATTCTTAAAAAGAAAAAAATTAAAACAAATCTTTCAAATAAATCAATAAATAAAAGCATTTAAATGTGAAACTCACCTCTGGGTCACTTTCTTGAATCAACGTTGTAAAGAGAGCTTCCTACAAAGCCAAACAGTCAAAAAGTAAAAGGTAAAAAGCTCTGTTTCATTCACAAACTAATAATTATAATTTGTTATACAAAGAGCTACACAGATATGCATTATCCAGTCTTTCATAAAATCAGGTAGCAAAAGTCCTACTCCTTTAAAATATGCTTCTTAAACGTTTTCTCTTTGATACTGCTGACATGTATACCAATCCTATTGCTAACGAGCTAGGATGACCACCAGGAAAAGGTTTCCTAAATTTGCATTTCTCCCAGCTTCTATGAGATTCTATCTCCTTTTAGGGTGTATAGACACTGAATTATTTTTGCATCAGTCAAATCTGAATTTGAACAGATTTGAATTTCATGTTAGTATCATGGCTTTGTGGTCAAAGTACCTGAAGGAAGCAAAACTTACAGTAGAATAAAGAGCGATTCTATAACTTTGGCAGCTTTAAAAGATTAAACAATGAGGAACAAGGGACAAGCTTCATATGCTTAAAATAGAGAAGGTTTACTGATTGCCTAAGTTTGACAAATGAGGAAAAATTAAAGACAATCACCAGTACTCTGTTTTGATTGTCGGCCAGAGTAGCAGTCAAGAATGATTTCTTTTCTTTTCTTTTTTTTAAAAATAGGATTCTGTCTTAAAAGTGGGCTCAGTGGTCAGTAAAAGGAGAGGAGATTTTTATAGCTTAAAAACACTGTGACCCCCCCTAAAATAAGCTAGATACTAAAAAATAATAAATATGATCTTAAAAATTTAGTAAAATCTAGGAAAAATGATGGTTTAAGTCTATTATTTACCTCATCTTTTAAGTCCACATCCTCAGGAGCCATACTTATGGAGAGCTGATTTCCATCCATGGATATTGGGAAGCAGGTGTAGAATTTTACCATAGAATCTGCAGATTTTTTGTTTATTTCTATATATGCCTTTAAATATAAAATTATAAAAATGAAAAATTAATTCTTCCTTAGAGTCAAATGACTTTAAAATCTTATAAAGAAAGCAACCTAAGTCATAAGAATAGCAAAGTCCACAGGCTAAGACTAACATAACAGTAAGCAGGAAATAAGTGAATTGATATGCAATATTAAAGAGAAGCAAAACATTCTAAAACTGATACTGAAAAAAGTTTTAGTTTGTTTATTTATTTAGCTTTGTTTCGTTTTTTTTGAGACAGGGTTTCTCTGTGTAACAGCCAAACAGAGGTCCTCCCCGGCCCCCTGAGTGCCGGAATTAAAGGTGTGTGCCACCATGCCGGCTCTTGGGGCACTGGAATTACAACAAGGAACTAATTTCAATGCAGAAAAAGTCTTATTTTTTTGCTCATAATAGTACTCAGCATAAGCAGACATTTTTGTTTATTTATTTATTTTTTTAAATATTTAAGATATTTAAACAATTCTTTAGCTTTAGATTACTTGTCAATAGTGATATAATGGTATTTCCAGTTACTCTGCCTGGTGCAACAATGTGTCCTTTATCTAGTGAGTCCACACTGTATCACCTGCCCATTAGTGACTTAATGACCATTTGTTATCAATTTGTCAAATGTAGTAACCTGTGTTCATGGAACCTTTATTTTATATCATGCCCACAAAGTATAGTAATAGTGATGCTAACAATTAAGTACTAAGGAGAAGACCTTAAAGGTACTTTCTGTCAGTGAAAGAGCAAAAGCGATTAGCCTGACATACTGTCCTCTGGCTTGCATGCACACACTGTGGCACATGCATTGTCACATATTACACACAAATGAATAAATGTAACTCAAAAACAAAAGGAGAAATAATCATATGCTGAGTTTGATTAAAAAAAAAAAATTATGGTAAGAACAAATCCCAAATCCTTGAGATTATAAAGCTGAGGAAAGAAATGTGTAATAGTTTTTGCATTTATCCCTTAAACTGCCAAAAATAAAGTGTGTGTGTGATAAAAATGCTTCATTATCAAGAAAGAGATGTTAAATCTGTGTATGCATGAAATATGAAGAATACTGAATACCTAAGGTTCAGCACCTCTCAATTTAAAACACCCACAGGGGTCTTGAAACACAATTCTCATAGATAAGGGGAGACTACTGGTAGGAAAGTCTGGTATTTTCCCATATAATTTTAGAAAAGTATTTTATCTCCAAGTATTTAATAATTCTACTCAATACTAAACAAATCTGGGCAGATAATCTTGGTTTGCTGGCTTAGATTTTGGACATATTTAATCTGTATTTATTATATATTTTGGTACTGCAATATAAGCTTACCAATTTGAATTGTTTTTAAAAGCTCAAAATTTCCCATTTCACTTTATTATCATATGAAAAAACTTTAATGTTAAAGAATGCACTGTTTTCTATTTTTATCTACCTTTAAACATTACAAATAAGCTATACTTAAAAATAAGTTTTATGTGGCTGGAGAGATGGCTCAGTGATTAAGAGTTCAGTAGTCTACTTAGAGAGCTGTGTAACCATTACACTTAATTTAAAACTGCACACAACTCACCTTGTATTTTCCACTGTTCTGTAAGCACACCAGCCAATGGTCCTGATCCATGTACCCCACTACTCTTAAAAATTAAGTAACTGCCAACTTGGCTGGGTCATAAGACTTCCACCGCCCAAAGAGTAATACTTTTAGTTTTAGATTCTTTCCAGAAATCTCTCCTCCTGTAAGGTTATTACACACCTCACACAGTTGTTTATTAGCAGGAAATTTTGCTGAGCTGTTTTTAAAGCATAGTTTTATTTTATCTATGCGTATGTATGTGTACTTATATGAGTTTATGTGCACCATATGAATACAGGAACCCATGTGGGTTAGAGAGGGTGTTGGATCTTTTGGAACTGAACATGTAGTTTTGAGTTGCCAAGTAAGAGTTAAGAACTGAATCTAGGTCCTTTTTCTGTAAGAACAGCAAGTAATCTTAAACACTGAGTTCTCTCTCCAGACCTTTATTTATATTTATTAATCTTTTGTTGTCCTACCAGTGATATTTAATAGACACTAAACAGATTGTAAACTCATATTAGTGTCAACAAACCATGCACACATTAAAGTAAAAATAAATCTTTTTAAAAATTTAAATTGTGTGTACAGGGATCTTGCCTACATGTATGGCTGTGCAACACACATGCCCTTGGAGACCAGAAGAGGGCATCAGATCCACTGGGACTGTAGTTAGAGGCTGTTGTGAGCTGTCTTATAGATGCTAGGTATCAAACCTGGGTCTGCTGAAGAGCAGCTAGTACACTTAATTGCTAAGTCATCACCCCAGCTTCCCAAATAAATAAATCATAAAAACAAAAAGCAAAACAAACAAACCAAAATCAATTATACTTAATTAAGACAATACTGAAGTAGAAGATACTTGGGTTTTTCATTTTAAAAATCCTAGTTAGGCTAGGGATGTAGCTCAGCAGTAAAGCATGTACCTAGCCCTAAGTTCAATTCCTAACACCCCACCTCCACCCCGAGAGAGATAGGAGAGGAGTGGAGGGAGAGAGGGAAATTGAAATTGACTGATTATAAAGCCAGGCTGGGATACAAGGATCATGAGTTTAAAGCCAGCCCAAGTAAAACTGTTTCCAAAACACAAAACAAAATAACATATAAATAGGGGTTTTATAAAAAAAAAAAAAAAAAAATCACTAGCTTAAAAAAGATTAATTTTGAGATAGTCCCTAAAATCTTTTAATATTTTTTAATTTTAGTGTTATCAAAATGTGCTTATAATAATATAAAGTTATCATAAACTCTTACCTTTTTATGAGATGATAAAACCAAAATATCCTTCAAAGCACCAAATGGTTTTGCTAAGTTGTAAATTTCTTCTGTAGAATATCCTTTGTTAGGCAAATTAGAAATAAAAACTATGCTCATTTCCTCCGTTTCCTTCAAAACAAATTTAAAAAGTGATTAGTATTTACTTTGCATTTACTACTGGAGGAAAAGCCAAATATATCAGGAGACTGATGGGATCTTAAATTAAATGCCTTTTGTGGTGGTTTGAATGAGAGAGGCCCCCATCAGGTTTATACATTTGAATGTTTGGTCCCCAATTAGAACTGTTTGAGAAGGATTAGGAGGTGTGGCCTTGATGTGTGAACCTGTTGGAGGGTTACCTCCGGGTCCAGTCTTACTCTCTCTGCTTCCTGCTTGTGGTGGTTGTGGTAGTAGCAGGGGGATACATGACTGCCAACTGCCATCCTTCCCAACCTTGATGAAAATAGACTAACCCTCTTGAAACTGTAAGCAAGACCACAGCTAAATATTTTCTTTTGTAAGTTGACTTTGTCATGGTGTCTCAGTCAAAGGATAGAATAGTAACTAAGACACCCTTAGAATTTGCAAATTTACAATTTTCAATTACACAGAATAATTACAGTCAGACGATCTCTCATCTAGTCCAGGTCAACGGTCTCCTTTAAGCGTACTGTTTTCAAATAGAAGTTCGTATCCTCGTATCTCTGACTACACCTCCTTCCTTTATATGCGTTGTGCCTTATAATGTCATATGTAGATCTAACATCCAAACCAGTATCTTCATCTTCTCTCTCTTAGGCAGTATTTTTTTAAGTTCACCTATTCCCTTTAAGATCTCTATACCAACAAGTACCTACTTTCTGCTTTATTTTGTTCCAGATCTGCTTATTCTCTAAATTGATTTACTCATTACACTAGCTTTCCCTTTTGTAGATACTGGGAAAATTCTAGAGCCTCTATGATAAACTTGGCATACTTTGACTGTAGGGTATGTAAAAGAAAGGAAGAAAGAAAGCCTGGCAGTGGTGGCGCACGCCTTTAATCCCAGCACTCGGGAGGCAGAGGCAGGTGGATTTCTGAGTTCGAGGCCAGCCTGGTCTACAGAGTGAGTTCCAGGACAGCCAGGGCTACACAGAGAAATCCTGTCTCAAAAAACCAAAAGAAAGAAAAAAAAAAGAACACCGGCAAAGAGTCAGAGCTTTAAAAACAAGTGATTAACAGCCTCCCATGTTTGTTTACAAACGGCTCCTTCTAAAGAGCTTTATGGGAATGCTGTACTACACTGACCCCATTACACCAGTGCTTAAAAATACTTTTCTTAAAGTAAGACAAACTATTCAGTGATTTTTTACTCAGTGGATTATTAAACAAAAATGAATTTGGGTCTAGCATATGAGCAACCTCGAATTCTAACCAATAAAATCTAGATGAATGAGATTTTAATGTACTCTTAAACATAAGAAAATAAATGAAACTTATGTCCTTCAAATAAATAAGAGTCACTTGTTCTCTAAAAAAAATGCAATACAAATAATAAGCCTTAGTATTCAAAATATTCATATATCTCACATTTTAAGGCTAGAAAAAAATTACACAAAGGATTATTAGAAACTACCTCAGTTAGTGAAGTACTTGCAAAGCAAGTACAAAACCTTGGGTTTTATCCCCATCAATGAATAAACTGGGTGTGGTAACACACTCCAGTAATACCTACACTAAAAAAGTTGAAGCAGGAAATGAAAGCTCAAGGTCACTCCTTGCAACATAGCATGTTCAAGTTCAGTCTGGGATACAAAGAAAGCCTGTCTCCAACAAAAATCACCTAAAGAAACAAAATGAAACAAATTTCCAATGTGTAGTTTCTAGTTTTTTTAAGTTCTAAAAGGTTGTTATCTATTCTAAACCAACTTTGCTTTAACGCTCTCACAAGAGAGTAATCTTCATAAACGCACACATTTATTAAAGGTTTTTAAACCAACCATATCTAAAGAGTTGAAAATGACTAAGAATTTTTGCCATGCCAAAAAAGTAAATACAGTTGCTCAAAGAATTCTATGTAAACTGACCTTGCTCACTGGTTCATTTTCTGTGGCCTCCAAAGTACCTTAATTCCAAAAACAAACAAATAAATAAATAAATAAATAAAACACAATTTTTAAAAGCTCATGCAATCTTCAAGGTTCTTCTTTATTCCGTAATAAATTAAGTAAGCTATCTGGATATATATATATATATATATATACACACACACATATATATGACTGACAAACGGCTAACAGTAGGACAGAAGATAAAAGGAACACCAAACTTGCCCTCTTTTATTGAAAAATGATTCTTTTCTCATACAATATGTCCTGATTAGTTTCCCCTCCCTCTACTCCTTCCAATTGTTTTCCACATCCTCCCCCCCAATCCGGATTCACTCCCTTTCAGTCTCTCATTAGAAAATAACAGACTTCTAAGAAATAACAACAAAATGTTAACAAAATAAAATATACTAAGATAAAACAAAAATATTACCTCCAAGTTTGGACAAGGCAAATAAGAGAAAGAAAAGAGTCCAAGAAAAAAGGCACAAGAACTAGTCCACTAATACACATACTCAGAAGTCCCATAAAAACAATAAATGGAAATCACAATGTATACTCCGAGGACAATGATACACAGTCATGCAGGCCATGTGCTTTCTGCTTCAGTCTGAGTCCATATGAGCTTTGCTCAGTTGAGTTTAGAGAGCCTTGTTTTCCTGTGACACCAGCTTTTAAATACATTGTAGTGACAACTTTGGAATTTTGGTCTCTTTAAACATACACACACACACACACACACACATGCACACACACATAAACATTGTTAAAAGTATGTTTTCATTTTAATCCCAGGTGTGGAATTATGGGGCTGTTTCAGACTGTCCACAGTAGCTGCCTATGACTTGCCTCATGCTCTAGCAGGGACATGATTTTGCCAACTGTAGATAATTTCTGCTACTGTGTGATGTTTAGAATTCTGGGGACTTTTTGGAGGGTATATAAATGCTAGGGTGCCAAGAGACAGGGTGGATTGTTGGTTGGTTATTGTTTGAGGTGTGTTAAGCTGTCATGCTCAAAAAAGAAGAAACCGATATATCCTGACAGTGAAGACGAGATGAAATTTGCCCGAAGAAACTTTACACCCCTAAATTACCAGGAAGTAGTCTAAGGACAACATCAATGCCTTTCTGACCCCTGACTTTATTCAGGGATCTTTCCTTTTCTTTCTATCCTTTCTTCTCTCATATCTAGTGTTAGGGGTTGAAAAGGTGAAAAAGAGGTGGAAGAAAGAAGAACCCACAAGGTAGCACTAGCTACAATACATCTTGGATAGTTCTCATGGAGAGTAAACCTTCAGAATGACACAGTGACAAAAATATAAACTGAATCCTAATATATTTAATTTGGTTCAGATTTTTCAGATTAGAAAAATCAACACTAGTACAAATATACACATGTATCTCTTTTCTTAAAAATACTTTCTTTCAATTTTAAATATAAAGCACACATACTGGCCTACCTGAAGTTCTTTCTTCAGCACTCTTTCCAGTGGCTTTGTCTTCTGTACTAGCCTTGATTTCAGAGTTTGCTGCACAAAACAGACTACTTTAATTTTCAAGAAAACACTAATATAATTAAACCAATGAATCTGAACTGGAATCTAAGCTAGTAATTTCATTACTTCAGGTTCTCTCATGCTAAAAAAACCTCTTTGAAAAACAAAATAATCCCTTTGAGGCTGTGTGGTCCTATGTGTGCAAACATGTATGTGCATGTGTGTCATATATATGAAAGTCAGAGGTCAACATCAAATGTCTACCCCCACTGCTCTCAAACCTTAATTTTTGAGATAGGGTCTCACTGACCCTAGAAATGGATATTCAGCAAAGCTGGCTGGCTAATGAAATCCAAAATTTGCCTGTGTTGTCTGTCCCCACCCCACCCCAGCACTGGGATTACAGGTGTGTGCTATGCCTGGCTTTTATGTGGGTTGCTGGGAGCCAAATACAGGTTTTCATGCTTGCATACTCAACAACTTTTTAATAACAGAGCCATCTCCCAGGCTTTCCTTTAGGAATTGTAAAGAAAATTTTCAAAATATATCTTAAATATAAATCAAGAGAATCCAAAAAAAATAAACCACTGAGTGATAGCACATGGTTACCTGGTACAGTCACGGGTTTATTGGAGTCTTTGTTTTTGATATTCCCAGACTTTTTAGCTTCTAGAGACTTCTTTCCAGACTTTGCTTTTAAAAGTAGAATTAAACCATTACTCTAAGATTAAGAGCCTACTCATTTTGCATATTTCATATTAATGTATCAGAAATAAATAGCTCAACCTTATCTGAATAGCAATTTATTACATATTTATGTTCAAATTTTTATAAGTAATATTAAAAGCAATTTTAAGTTGAAACATTTTTCCCTTGGCCTTAAATTAGTCCCAAGTTTAATTCTCATGTGAAATATAGAATTAAAAGTATATATTTTGAAATGTCTACAAAAGTCTCTTGATACTAAACTATTAGAAAAGATACTAGTAATAGGACCATGCTAATGTCAATGTACAACATTTATGTTAAAAAGTGTTTTCTTTATTGGGGAAAGTAATCTATTTTAAAGTAACAAGCATTAAATTAACTGTTTAAGCCGTGGAAAGGAGTATGAAATAATAGTTATAACAAGAGCAAAAGAGGGAAGACTAAACCATTTAAAGGGGACAATGACAGAAAAACCTATGAACAGAAAAACCTATGAACATATTACTGTCAGATCATATAGTTAGATACTTGCATATATAGTGTATAACCATAATATATATTGGTACAGAATACAGACTGGTACAGAAATGTATTTTTTGTTAAAGAACATAGTACCAACAAAAAATCCTATACTGTAAATTTTAAATACTGAAGACTCTACTAAATTCTTCAATATCTTATCACATACTAGAAATTATTGTATGAATTCTAAACTTGCTTTCAATAATGTATTCTTTAAATTCATAAAATAAATTTAATAAGCCTCTCTCCCTCAGTTGTCTTACCTGTTTTGATAGAAGCTTTACCTTTCGCAGCTACCGTAACCACAGATTTTACAGAACCCGCTGATTTCCCTAAATCACAAAAGCTATAGTCAAAACTGTTTTTACTTGATACAAAACTAGTACCAATCTCCAAAGAACCTCATTTAAAAAAAAAAAAAAAAAAAACAATATAAGAATAACAATATTTTATTCAAAACATAAAATGGTACAATATTTTGGGACATCTAACTATGATAATTTCTTTAGGAGAGGGGTGTTAGTTACTAGAAAGTAGGACTTAAATATCTTTCTGAATGTATGAATCAACTAAAAGCTAAAATACAATGGTGAGGACACAAAGCAATCTCATGTGTTCGCTGTTTCCAAAAGCAATTATACAAAGGCTCTCAATGTGTAATTCTCTGGATCACAGTTCATGAAATGCACTTAAAAACACATGAAGGTCACATAAAGACTGTTCACATAACTCATTGTTTATTTTTTACTGTGCTTAATTTACAAATTAAAACTTTATCATAGCCAGGTGTGGCACACCCCTTTAATCCCAACACTCAACAAGCCAGAGACAGTGGGAGTTCTAAGCCATCCTGGGATACACAGTAAGACCCTGTCTCAAAATCTTAATTACAACTACATATGTAAATATATATATGAATATATGTACATATAAAAATATATATTAGTTAATATTGGAGCACATATATATTTGAACTTTTTCAATATCAGACATTTACTGTATGTTTTAGAATGTATGAATGTATCCCTGTCCATAATTGATAAATTATGCACCAATCCTTAAGAGTTTGGCACTTAGTCAATTGTTAGCAATTTACAAGTTTGCTATTCCAAATAAACTGAACCTCGGTAAGCCAGTAAAGAGATTTCTTTATGTATACCTGTTATTATCACGGACAAGTCACGTTATCACTTAGATGAGGGTGCTACAAATTTAAGGAAATAATGCCTAGCTAACATTTATCCCCAGCAGTTAATGGATGGCTAGCAGCTTTAGTTCCCAGCCTAGTGATCTCCATTTGTGACTCCCATAAACTTTAAATAAAAGTGTTGTTAAATAAATAAAATTTCAAAAAGTTTCCTAAAACCTTATGACCATCTCAGAAGGACCACCTTAGACTACATGAAAATTCCAAATCTGCCAGTTACAATAGCATTTCCCTTTTTAACACAAAGAAGACAATTTAATATAATACTCTACATCCTGAATATCTCTAATATAACCTGTATTTAGCAGAAATAGGAAGGAAAGGAGAACAGTGGAATACACCCGGGTAAAGTGAAAGAAATTTTATTGTTACTTAAAAACCCACTACAGTAAGCCAGGCATGGTGGTACACACCTGTAATTCTAGCACTCAGGAGGTTGAAGCAGGAGGATCAGGATTCAAGAATAACCTTCACTACATGGCAAGTTCAGGGCCCATTTGGGATACATAGGATGGGGTTTCAAACAAACAAACAACAACAAAAAAAAGAACTATAGCTTATAAAAATTGTATGTGCATTATCTGGACAACTATATAAATAAAAATAAGTCATAAATGAAAGAGGAAGAAAAAAGCCTACGATATTCATTCCCAGAAATGCTTCTCCAGTTATTTATCTTTGATAATATCAGAGCACTCTGCATTAAATCTCATTCTGACAACTAAATGACTATAATTCTCCAAGATTAATACATATATTTAATGCATACTTTATCTCATGAAATACATGCCTATGTAACCTTCAGCAATTTAGTAACTAAAATCCTAATAAAAATAAACAATCAGGACATGCAGTGTAGTTCAATAGTAGAGGCCCCAGTCTAGAACACACAAAGTTGTGCATTCAATCTCCAGCATTACAAGAAACAAATGGGGAATATAAAACCAACATACCTGCAGATTTGTTCACCTTGACTGTAGATGACTTTATTTGTCCAGATTTGGCTAAAATAATGAAGAAAAATGTATTTCTAGAACACATTACAAATAACCTTCAGATTTAGGTAAGAGCTAACCTTAGAGTAATTTTCAAAGAGCATTGCAGCCTCCAATCCCTTCTGTCTTGGGCGTTATTACTTTAAAAACTTCTTAGATATGGACTTGACAAGTCAAAATGCACACTTTTTAAGTGTTTGGAGGGTGTCTCAGTGAATGTACTTGCTCATGCAAACATGAGGATTTGAGTTAGATTCCCAAAAAATCATATTAAAAACTCTGAGTGTGGCAGCACACATTTATAATCCCAGCCTTGGAGACTAGGCTAACTGGTGAGCTCAAAGTCAACAAGTGACACTGTCTCAAAGAGGAGGACAGTATTCCTAAGACCGAAACTGAGGTTGTCAAGAGTCCACAAACATGCGCTGCACATGTGTATGTATTCACACAGCACAAAAAGGAAATGTATCAACTTTTTCTTCCTTCTTTCATTTAGTAAAATTTAGTAATATTAAACTTTCCTTCAGAAGGGGGCTGTATAAATCATTTCATTAATATTAATTGAGAGGTGAATGGCCTCTATTTCCACACTAGCAAAATATTATCAAGTCATCAGCCTATCCTGGTAGCAAAAGATACCACCTTTCACTCTGAGTAGAACTCTGTGATTCATTTTTTCTTTAATTATGGAGAGATATATAAATTTTCATGCTTAAAACTTTCCTGTAAGCCAAGTGTAATGGCTCACACCTTTAATCTCAGCACCAGGGAGGCAGAGGCAGGAAGATCTTTGTGAGCTTGCGGTCAACCTTGTCTAAAGAGTGAGTTTTAGGGTAGCCAAGACTATGTAGAAAGATCCCGTCTCAAAAAAACAAACAAAAAACCCCACAACAACAACAATAACAAAAGGAACAGTGTTTGGGACGCCACTATTTAAAGGCTTAGTAAATATCTTCATAACACTATTTTGCAAGAAGTTTCTAGTAACCTGACAAAATACATCCATTTGAGTGAGTTTTAAAAGTTACAGTCTAGGGAGTTGGCTTAGTGGATAAAGTGTTTGCCTTTACAAACATAAGGATCTGAGTTCAAATCCCAGGGTCCATGTAAAGTTAAATGCAGGAGCATTAATCTGTAATCCCAGCATGCCTAAGGCAAACTGGAAGAAAGAGACAAAAGAATCTTGAGAAGCTCAAGGGTCAGCTACTCTGAAACACAAAAACAGTGAACAACAAGAGATTCTGCCTCAAAACAAGTGAAAAGCAAGGACTGACATTTGAGGATATCCACTGACCTCTACACACAAAGATTACAACTTACCAGAAGAGGCTGAAGTGACAGTTTCAATGATTTTTGAAGCATCTGTCTCTTTTCTATTTAAAAGAAAAAAAAATTAGAAAACACTAAAAACTAGTTCTAAGTACTATAAATGTCTAAAACTGAAGTGTTTATGAATATTTAAATTCATGTATAATTTTATAATTGTGTTTAAAGATAGTCTTAAAAATTAAATTTAAATGGACACATTAATTTTTCATATGAAAACATGAAATTCACTTACTTTAAAGCAGATGTAGATGATTTCTTAGAATCTGAAGGTTTCTTCTTCATTTCTTTGTTCTTAGAAGAAAATATATTTACAAAAAAATTAGCTTTCTCCAACTAAAAAAGGCAGTTTAGACAATATAGAAAAATGCCGAGTTCAACAATGAAAACATTCAAAACCTTCCTACTCTGAAGTATAAATGTTCATTAGCCTTTTCTATTTACATTTCCTTTGATCTGTGATCGTGACGTTTCAGTCACTGTAACAGCTTCAGATGGGCCTCTGATTCTGTCCTCCCTTTCCATATGCCCATTCTTTCAACAGCACTAAATGAGATTGAACTTGCTACCTGTATGCTTAAAGCTTTTCATCATACTCAATGAAATACCAGTCCAGTAGTTCCACCTATATGTGTGGTATGCCCTCAAAGAGCTCTAGTAGATGAAACTGTGCACACTATGAAACCAGAGGCATATAGTTTTTCCCTATACATATATACCTATAACAACTGGATATTTAAATTAGGGTACAATAAGACATTGATGATAGTAAAAGAACATCATATACTATGATTACAGTTACATGATGTGGTCTTTCAAAACACCATACCATCTTTTTCACTTCAAAGAAGTACCTCATGGTTTCTTTGGCATATACTGACCACCAACATACACCCTAAGACCATACTTGAGCAAAGTAAGAATTACTTGAATAAAAGCAAAATGGGATTTTGGAAGGGTGGTGCATGCCTTTAATCCCAGCACTCACAGGAGGCAGGAAGCAGAGGTAGGCCAATTTCTGTGAATTGAAGGCCAATCTGGTCTACACTGGAACTCATGAGAACCACATAATAAAATCTTATCTGTTAAGGTACCAGAGGGTGCCATGCAAGCTTTTGAAGGAGAGAAGAAACCAACTATTCTACCAAATATGATGCCCATGAAACACAACAATAAACAGCCTGGCACAATAACCCTAAGGGTGCAGTAGTGTGTGCATATCTTAGCAGTAACTAACAGTTCTCTAACTGGACATAAGACCCATTCAAAAAGACAGAAACCATGCCGAATGCCTAGTACTGGAAACCTAACCAACTATTCTGTGCTAGTGAAAGTCACTTTACTTCACTAGTATAATCCCTAACAACAATCTAATCATCTGTCCTTCTACTCATAGGTAAGTGTATCCCTGGCTGGTGAGATGGCTCAGTAGTTAAGAGCAATGACTGCTCTTCCAGAGGACCTGAGTTTAATTTCCAGCAACCACATGGTGGCTCACAACCATCTGTGATGAGATCCGATGCCCTCTTCTGTTGTGTCTGAAGAGAATGACAATATGCTCACATTAAATAAATAAATAATACAGCATATTTACACACTAGATTTTTAAATTAAAGAGATTAAGATGATGCTTACAAGTGTTCCAGATCTCATGAATCACAAGGGTGTAAATAACTGCAGCTACTCTATAGGTAATGTACCTATATCCTTCACCCAACAACTGTTCTGGTGTACACAATCATAAATACAAAAGTGTGACCAATAAAAGTCATAAGGAGTTAACTGAAGTCTTGCTTTTAGAAATGAAAAATAAGGAATAATTCAAATATCTATCTATAAGGAACTGTCAAGATTATCATTATAATCACTCAACACAAAAGTCACAAAAAAATGAGGAAAGTCAGGCTGGAGAGATGGCTCAGCGGTTAAGAACACTGACTGCTCTTCCAGAGAACCTGAGTTCAATTCCCAGCAACCACACAGTGGCTTACGACCATCTATAATGGATCTGATGCCCTCTTCTGGTGGGTCTGAAGACAGCTACAGTGTACTCATCATATATATAAAATAAATAAATAATATTAAAAAAAAAAAAAAAAAGAATGAGGAAAGTCTCGATTACTTTTAAGATTAAATTACTACTGACTGAGGAATATGTATTAATGAATCTCTAAAGAAGGCATTCTATAGCAAATAAAAAGGTAAAGTATCAAACATATATAACCAAAGAAAAACTTACTGGAAATTTCTAATTAATTCTATAGATATTATCTATGGACATTTACAATATAGGAAATGGTCTAGAAAAACTAAACTCAAATAATGGTATGTCTAAAGAAACAAAAGGCTGCAGTGAACATGTGGATTCAAAGTTCAAAACTTGTAAGCATAATTATGGTTCTATTAACAAAGGACTGCCTGTAGGCAGAAGAGAAAGTTCAAGAATTGGAGGAAAGTAGTTATGGGGACTTCTACAATGCTGTCAATATTTTCTCTACTTTGCAATCCAGGTAGCAGTTTCAGAGGTCTATTATTCTGGTACTGCCTTAGTGTGTTGTTCATCAATTAACATTCTAACATTATGGTGTGGTGGTACATATGTAGACAGATAAAAAGGTTTTAATCTTTTGGACTAAGCTTTATGTATTTTTCTACATGTATCCCATACATTTAAAAAGTTAAGCTGGGCAGTGGTGGCGCACGCCTTTAATCCCAGCACTCGGGAGGCGGAGGCAAGTGGATTTCTGAGTTCGAGGCCAGCCTGGTCTACAGAGTGAGTTCCAGGACAGTCAGGGCTACGCAGAGAAACGCTGTCTCGAAAAAACAAAAACAAAAACAAAAACAAAACAAAACAAAAAAGTTAAACAAAAACATCTAAATTCAATTTACCTGTGGTTTTTTCTTTCCTGGAACACATACTTTCACATTTTTTCCTTTTATCACAAGAGGCATTGTTTCAATGTACTTCATAATTGAAGTAACTGCTTTTCTAAACTCCATTTCCAAGTAAGCCTAAAATAGAATTTGTGCATGAATGAAAAATTTGTGTTTAAAAGATCCATTTTATTTATATTCATTCTTTTTGAGACAGTCTCATCTAGGCTGGCCCTGAATTGTTATACAGTCAAGACTGTCCTTCAAATTTTGACTCTCACGTCCCTACCTTGCATCTGCCACCTCACTAGGCTTATGGTTCTGCATTTTAAAATGGACTTAATGCCTCTCTGTGGAACATAAAGCTATGAAGTTATCTCAAGAACTGGTGCTTTTGTCTTTTTGTTTTGTTAACCTATATTATGATCTTAAGGATGTTTCCCATATAATACATACTTTAACTTTACATAAGTCCTATGTCATTACCAAGATAAGAGATGAGTCATAGCAGGCTCCTGGAATAGGAAGAAATGGGAAGACATGGCTAATTTGGAGGAGAGCCAAGATCTGGTCTAGTTTACTTTGAGTCTGGTTTTTTGTTTTGTTTTGTTTTTTTGTAAAACAAGTTTTTAAAAATACATATTGTTTCACAGAGGTTTAGAACTACCAAACAATGTTACTTATTTCTACTGAACATTCATCCATATTGATCAAATAATACTTTTAAGTGATAAGAAATGAGGAAAGGAGCTGGAGAGATGGTTCAGTAGTTAAAAGCATTGTGTAAAGTACAGAGGATCTGGGTTCAATTCCCAGCACTCTTACAGTCGCTGCAGAACCAGGCAGATATGTGGTCTACAGAATACATGTAGACAATATGCCCATATACAGAAAGATAAATTAAAGAAATGTGAACTAAATTATAGACTTTTAGTTTCCATAAAACCCTGTAAGATATATTTTAGGTTGGTGAAAGTCTTATCTAGTGAAACTAGACTCGGTTTTGATCTACAAGTAATACATCTAATTTTCTTATCCCCTCTCTTCACTGAATCCTTTCATCTTTTGAGCAAGCCTCTCTCTTATATTGTCATTTCTTTTCTTTTTTGGTTTGTGGCCCACTGTATTTAATTAAAATTGCATGCATGAGCATAGGTGGCACATAAGCCTGATATACAAGTGTAATTTGTATTTTCTGAGCTTAGGGCCAAACACAGAGCCTAGCAAGCACTCTATCATGAGCTAAATCCCAACCTCAAAATGTTTAAAGCCTCTTGCTTTAAGGCAACTACCGTGTCTTCCCTTTGCCTTAACTCACAATAGTCTATTATACTTAGTCTAGGGTTCGTCCTTAATTCACAAACTTTATCATGAATATAACATACATGTAAACAGTACAAACTACAAAGGAAATCATTTTCTAACTTTCACTTTTATTTTTAGAATTTTTAGAAACACAGCAATGCTTTCTTATTTACATATCCATACCTACTTCTATACCACAATGGCAAAATAACTATGACCCTATGACCAGCCTATGAAACCTTAAATATTTATTATCTGGCACTTTATTCTATAAATATGTCAATTCCCTGGAACCTTGTTCATTCCTGGGTGCTCTTCCAGTCAATACAAATACTATGGAATAGTTAACCATGACATAGAGAACACAAGCAACTAGGATACCAACAATATCCCAATAAAAGCAACAATTCTGCATGAATTTTCACAACTGACTAGATGGCTCACCTCATTTCTACAAGGAACAAGGAGAACATCACTTATTTTCCCAAATGGCTGAAATGCTTTTCTAATATCTTCTTCAGTAAAACCATCCTCTGGAAGTTCAGATACAAGAAGAATTGAGTTGGAACTCAAAGACTGGTCCTTGCGTGGCTGATTATGGAATGAAAGAAAATTAAAAAGAAAGCACATCAGCCATAAGGTACAGTAATCATAACTCCATATATAATTTCTACTATTCAACTTAATACTTTTATGGATCTCTTATAGATAGTATATCTTTGTTCATTTTCCATTCCAGTAATTCAAGGGATGGTAATAGAACATTTAAGGACTCATACATGCCAGGTACACACTGCTAATCCCCTGACACTTGGGAGAATGAGCTAAGAGGGTTATCAAAGTTTAAGACCAACCTGCACATTATAGCAAGACACTGTCTTTAAAAAGACTAGCAGGGCAAGCTGCTTGCCTGCACTGCCCCAACACTGGGCCAGTGTAGCAGGGCAGATAGCCATGAGCTAGAGGACAGAAAGCTGGAGTTCTTTCTGAGGAAGATCAAAGCTCAGAAAGGTGAATAAGTCATCCTCATGTAATAAAGGTGTTGATTGTTCCATGTTTCTTTTAATTAAAAACAAAAAAACCAAAACCAACCAAACAAACAAAAAAAACCAACCAAACAAACAAAAACCAAAGAAACCAGGCATAGTGGCCCTTGCCTTTAATTTTAGCATCCAGGAGGCAGAGGCAGGTAGATTTCTTGTGAGTTCCCGGACAACCTGATCTACATAGTGAGTTCCAGGACAGTCAGAGATACGTAATAGAGAAACCCTGTCTCAAAACAAAACAACAATAGAAAGGAATCTGGCTATACATAATACCAAGTTTACCAAAAATCAACCAAAAAAGGAAAACCTTTTGAAAATTCTGTCAACAGAAGCCCTGAAACAAAATCTTATCAGATTAACTTTAAAATTTCCCAATACTCAATATCCCTAATAATCTTCAAACTTTTTGTAATTACATATTGTTTTAAGCTTAACCAAAATATAACCTTTTGGAACACAGAATTGTCGAAAGTCTTCAGTGTATTTCAGACAATTTCAAAAGTACATATTATAAAATATTAGGCCGATTAGAATTATACAAATGACAGTTTAGATGTTATTTAACAGTAATTCAACAAAATATAAGTGTATGCCAGTATAGTAACAAGTAGATTATAATCAAAATACACCAGTAAATCAGCACTAAAAAACAAATACTACTACACAGAAAGCATAGACAGAAAATTATCAATTCTTACAATTCTAGCTGATAAAAATTAAGAGTCGTTAATACTGGTTGTGCTAAGTTCTCCAGCCACACAGTTCCCGAAGCTTAGCAAACACTTCATCAATATATCACAGAACAAACTTCTGTTCTGAGATAGTGTCTGTAAGAAGCCTCCTCCTGTCTTAGCCTGCACTACACTACACTACAGGCACAAGCACTGCCCTGACTACACTACAGGCACATGAACTGACATGACTACATTACAGGCACAAACACTGCCCTGACTACACTACAGGCACAAGCACTGCCCTGACTACACTACAGGCACATGAACTGACATGACTACACCACAGGCACAAGCACTGCCCTGACTACACTACAGGTACAAGCACTAACCTGACTACAACGTTTTTGGGCATATCAAACACTAACCATCTGGCATTCCTAAGCTACAAGAGTGAATCATTAGGCTTTTATTATTAATAAGAAAAAACCTGTCTCACATCCAAGTAATTTAACAAATACTGATTTTGAAATTATAGAAAATATGACTCCAAAGAGCCAATTTTATTTTCTACTTGTCATAGTAACATATGCAGGTACACTTGAACTAATCAACAAAAGAATTACTGACCTTCCGCTGGACCAAAGCACCTTTACCAGACACCTGTTTATCTTCTGGTAAAGTGTCATCTTCAAGATTCTTAGACTTGTGAGCAGAATGTCCTCCTAAATGTGAGTCACTCTTTACAGAGCTTATAGATTTCGCTGATGGCTTTGTTCCACTGGCAAGTTTAGGCTTTTGTGCTGGTGAGAGTCCTTTATCAACTGTTTCAGTATGTTTCTGTTTAGTAACTTCTGTCCCATGTACAGAACGTTGTCCTCCATCTTCTAATGCCTTTTTTCTATCTGATTAGAAAAAAATTCATATATTCATATGTCCAAATTAAAAAGAACTAAATGGTATGTAGCATTTTTATGACAACACAGCCCTGCTCTCTACTGGGTTTTTTGGGGGGGGTTGCAGGGGAAGGATGATTTTATTCCCAAGAGTATATTCATTATTTATTCAAGCATTTATTAAGCACATATTTATTTAATGAGAGATTACCTTACAAGACAATGTTCACAGAACCATACAATCTAGAAAAAAACAAACAAACTGGGGGCTGGAGAGATGGTTCAGTGGTTAAGAGCACTGACTGCTCTTCCAAAGGGCCGGAGTTCAAATCCCAGCAACCACATGGTGGCTCACAACCATTTGTAATAGGATCTGATGCCCTCTTCTGGGATATCTGAAGACAGCTACAGCGAGTGGGGCCGGAGCGAGAAGAAAACATGTCTGGGGACAGCTACAGTGTACTTACATATAATAAATAAATAAATCTTAAAAAAAAAAAAAAAACTTAAAAGACCATTTCAAAACACTAAGAGTAAGCTGAGTAAGATTACAGAACCATTCTCAAGCTTGCACACTGCACGTAAGCATGCACGCAGGCAAACAAACACAGTACTCAGGCTACAACCTCCCATTCTTCCAACTTTATACACAGTAGTCTCTTTGCTCAGTAATCTTTCCTTATGCCAAAATTTTGGCTATAGGGTCTCTTAACAATCTCAGGATCCCAGAGTTTATTTTTTCTTGTATTTATTTTGTTTAACACATCAGAAGTTAAAATAGAATTTTAAAACTGCTAACTCAACTCATTTAATAATATACTTCCATATTAATATTTTTTTATAAAAATTAACTACTAGCAAAAGAATAAGATGATTAGTATCATTTCACATTTCCCAAACATGTTAACACTGAGCTTGAAAGTTAACTTTTTTTTTTAAACTCTGCTCTGTATCCAATCCACTATGTGTGTTATATGCACACTTTAGTTCAAAGTATAAGGAAAATCAACCCGAACACAGATTTGTTTTTGGAAAAGGAAAAGACTTTACACAACTCTGAAAAGACCTGTAGGCCCCTATTAAGGACTTAGGGTCTTGGACAATACTGAGATTAGTCAGCTTACATATTTTAGTTATTTCTATTTCCATTCAATTTCTTTAAATATACTGAATACAGTTAAAGACCATGTGCAAGGCACTACCTTAACATGAACAATGGTTTCTTTCATTATAGGCTATGTATGTATGCATGTATGTATATGTGTTTAAAACCATTATTAAATAATTAGGAGATAATTATTCAAAATATGAAGTTGGCCTCAAATTTATTTTATGTAGCCAAGAATAACCTTGAACTCTCAATCCTCTACCTCAGCCTCCCAATTTGCTGGAATTACAGGTGTGTACCACACAGCTTATCTTCAGTCCTTGGTTTTTAAAATGGATGCTGGTAAACTAAACTTTCCATATATCTAGCCAAAGTTACAATAACAACAGACTCTCAAGTGTAATTCCAATTCCATATGGCAACTTTAAAATTTAATGAAAATACAATAGCTCATTTCCAAAACTCAAACAAAATGATGGCATTAGGATTATCGGTGTACCTGATCTCACTGATCTTCTTGATGTCCTTTCTGGGCTAACTGACCGATAGGACTTCGGACTTCTTCTAATGAGATTTCGACTACGATATGGAGAACGGGACCTGGATCTGGATCTGGATCTAGATCTGGATCTATATTTAGAAATGAAACGGTGGCAAATTCTTGGACTTCGACTCCTTGGTCTATAGATATAACGAACTGGACTTCGAGATCGACGGACTCTGTGACCTGAGCTTGATCTCCTAGAATGTCTGGGACTGGGGGAATGAGAACGTCTTCTTGGAGTTTCATTTTCTTTCCTATTGCTCTCATTTCTACAGAATAGAAAACAGAAACAAGACTCAGCAATTTAATATAGATTTAAATTATATTAAATAACA
Source organism: Uromys caudimaculatus (assembly GCA_028551405.1). Lineage (NCBI taxonomy): Eukaryota > Metazoa > Chordata > Mammalia > Rodentia > Muridae > Uromys > Uromys caudimaculatus. The sequence goes on from CM052700.1 coordinate 58,530,374, forward strand.
GAAGTAATTTTTTTAAACAAACACTTATTTTTATTATTTGTGAGTGTGTATACCATTGTAAGCGCATACAAGCCTGAGTGTGTGTCCAGGTTCCCACGGAGGTATCAGATCCTTCAGAGCTAGAATTATACATTTTTGTCAGCACCCTATGTAGATGCTAGGGACTGAATCTGTGTCCTCTATAAGAGCAGTAAGTGCTCTTAACCATTGGGCAATGTCTCCAGACCTTTCATCATATTTGTTTTGCTTTTAGAGAAAAGTTGTCACTATGTAGCCCAGGCTAGCTCTGAACTTGTAACAATCCTCAATCTCAGTCTCCTAAATGCTGGGATTATAGGTGTCAGCACCATGCCTGACTCAATAGTAGTTTATTTACAACAATCTACTGGGCTGGCAAAACAGTTGGGTGTGTAGAGGTGCTTCCAAGTAGACTGATAACCTAAGTTTGATCTCCAGACCCCTTAAGGTTGCAAGAGAAAACCAACTCTGGAAAGTTGTCCTCTGACATTCACAAGCACCATGGCACATGTATATACACATACATACATGAACAAACGCATGCACACAGAATGAATGAATACATGAATGAATGAATGGATGAATGAATGAATGAAAGAAAATGTATCCACTGTTATGAGCACAGAAAAAGCAATCCAAACACATGAATAGCCTTCAGTTTGCTTAGAACCTTTTCCTTTCTAATTTACATTAGAGTATTTTAATCTTCTTAGATTTTTCTCTGTATCAGTTATTTTGCAACTATTTTAAGTTATGTAAAGAAATTAGGAATTATTTAGATAAACTGTTTTTCAACAAATTTTCCCTGAGAGACTATGCCATCCAAACATATTTCACTGACTTCTGAACATATCTATATAGACCCTAATGGAACTCAGAACTAAATAAAACAACTATAAGCATTCAAGGTGTTTATAATTAAGCTCCCACAAACACAAAAATAGTAATAGGATCAAAACAAAATATTAAGACTAAAGAAAAACCCATAGAAGAAAGCACACTTAAGCTGGAATAAAAGAGATCTATCAACTTTTGGCTTTTCCAACTGTTTAAAAACTATTACAATAGCAGAGTGTACTGGTGTATGTCTTTAATCCCAGCATTTGAGAGGCAGAAGTAGATGGATCTCTCTCAGTTCAAGACCAGCCTGTACTATATACAGAGTTCCAGGCTAGCCAGACTCTATCTACAACAAAAAACAAAACTAAACATGATAAAAACAGGACAATTCCAAAAAAATAATTTTTAAAAAATTTACTGTTTACTTTTAAATGTAAATAAAGTTGTAATAATTAATACTATTAAAAAACATTACCTTCTGGATGGGAGAATCTCAGGATTCCAATCGGGGTATCTATTTGAAAAATAAACACTATTAATGGCAGTTCAAAAAATAATAAGCTTCAATTAATCTTTACCTGAAATGTGTTAAAACTGTTCAAACTTAAGTTTATATATGATTTAAGAAGCTGAAATATAAAACATTTCTTAAGGATAACATTTTTATATCTAATTCACTATATAATAAAGGTATATATGCTAGTAGGTAGATACATCAGAAAAACATTCACCAAGACCTCAATTTTTTAAAAAATCAAATAAATAGTATAAACAAAAGTGATTCAAGATACAAAATATTAGTCTAAGTAGCGGTAAACAGAAAGTAGCAAAGATAGATGACAGGCATGGTGCTGCATACCTGGTTTCCCAGCACGTGAAAGTTAGAAACAAGAGGATTGAGGGTTCAAGATCTTCGTCTACAACAGCCAACCTGTGGGTCTCAACCCCTTTGGGAGGTCAAGTAATCCTTTTACAGGGGTCATATATCAAATATTTACATTACGATTCGTAACAGTAGCAAAATTATAGCTATGAAATATCAACGAAAATAATTTTATGGTTGTGGTCACCACACCATGAGGAACTGTATTAAAAAGTAACAACATTAGGAAGGTTAAGAACCACTGGTCTACATGGTAAGTCAGAGATATAGGCTGAGAAGATAGCTTAGTCTGTAAAGAACTTGCTGCACAAGACAGGAGACCAGAGTTTGAGCTCCACGCTCATGTAAAAAGCTGGGCACCGCAAGCTATGTGCTTGTAATCTCAATGCGGTGGAGGTAGAGACATGCCGATAAGCTCATAAGCCAGCCAGCCTAACATAATAATGAACCCAAGGTCTCAGTGAGAAATCCTGTCTCAAGAAAGTAGGTGGAAGGCTCTAAGATCAAAACATCCAACACAAGCATGTGCGTGCGCGCACGCGCGCGCGCGCGCGCACACACACACACACACACACACACACACACAGAAAGTAGGGAGAAGGGAGAGAGAAGAGAGAGGAAAGGACAAAGAAAAAGAAGTATCTCACCCATTTTATGAAACTGTAGATAGAGGAAGGCTAAAATGAAGGCTTGGTAAGGTTAAAAAGGCACTCAAGAGGAGCACCCATATCCAGTTCCAGGAGGAGCTGATGTTTCTGGCCTCATAAGCACCTATATTCACAGGCACATACCCATGTACTGGCACATAGTCATGTACATAACTTAAACCTCCAGGGGACATATCATTTTCATACTTTCTGTTGAAACACATAGAACACAGTATTATATCAAACTCTTTAAGTTATATCCAACAGCACTTAGAAAAATATATTTAAAAAAGAGGAATTGAAAGAAAAGATGGCATTTTAGGAAGCCCTTTAAAAACTTTATGGGTTCAAGACCATCTAGTTTACATAAATTATTTCCAGACCAACCAGGGCTACATAAAGAGGACCTGTTTCAAATGAAATAAAAAATGAAGGAAAGGATGAAAGGAGGAGAGGGGAGGGGAGGGGAGGGGAGGGGAGGGGAGAGGAGAGGAGAGGAGAGGAGAGGAATATATTAGCAGGCCTGGACTTGTTTAAAGCTCACATGGTAGAACAAATAAGAACCTGGAGGCAAACCCCATATGGTCCTAATCCAGGCACTAGTGGCTGTAGCACAGAAATAACAGAGACAATAAAAAGTAAACAACCTAGAAAGGCTCCTTTAAAACAGTGAGTCTCAGCCTTCCTAATGCTGAGACCTTTAATGCAGTTCCTCATGTTGTGCTGACCCCAACCATAAAATTTTTATTGTTACTTCATAACTGCAATTTTGCTACTGTTATGAGTTTATGTAAATATCTGTGTTTTCCAATGTTTTCAGCCTACAGGTTGAGAACCACTGCCTTAGAAGAAGCAAATTAGGAAGGGCCCTGGATTCAGGTTATAAGCTTGCATTTAAAAAAAAAGAAATAAGTAGCAGATGATCAACAAATTATCTTTCAGAAAAGTAAAACCCTTGGAAAAGATAAAGCAGTTTCTTGTTGTTGTTGCTGTTTCTATATGCTTCAGAAACTGTTAAAAAGCTAATTCAACAACTCTCTGAATTTCCTTTCCCTTACCTGACGACCATTCAAAAAAAATGAAATAAGTTGCATATCTGCTTTCCCATATCCTTAGAAAGAAGCCAGCAATAGGTCTAAGCCTCACCCCCACCAAACAAACAAACAAACAAACAAACAAACTAGTGGAAGATGACTAACAACAAGCTAGGCATATGTATCATCTATAAAATATCCTAAACTTATTAATGAACAACACAAAAGTAAAGAATATGAGACATTCAAAAGACAATCTCCTCACATTTTTTTAAAAAGGGTCAACACTGTGAAAGCGCCAGTGAAGGAAAGAGAGAGGGAAGTCTTTCCAGATTAAGAGATTGTAATACGTGAATTTTGGCAGAATCCCAGATTGGGGGTACAGATGGATGCTATCAATAACAGTTATAAAAGGACTTCTACAAACAATTGGAAGGCTCTGATCAGGCGTGTATATTAGAAGGGATTGTAAATTAGTGTTAATGTTCTTAATGTAGTGTGTTATAGCTATGAAAAATCTTCCTTATTCTAGAAGACAAATGTTAAATTTGAATAAATGAACTAACTAAATGTTAACAACTGGTGAATATGAAAAAAATTAATATAGCATTTTATACCAACTTCCCTGTAACTTGAAATTTTTTCATATTAAAATACTAAAGAGGAAAAAAAAAAAAGAACAAAGGGCCATGAGCTATATGAACTAATTGTTTTAAATATCTGATGTATAATAGTAGAGAAACTGTCTCCCTGTGCCTTCATTTCCTCATTTGGATGAAGTCAGCAATAATCATGTTTATGTGTCATGGGTAATAATAAGATTAAATCAAGCATATATCATAAAGTATTCAGTATATCTAGCATACAATACAGTATATCTGTGTTTAATAATAAAATTATGGTACAATATTTTTTTCCCTCGGGCTGGCCAGCTACTCCTTATTCTATAAAATACTGAAAAAGCAAAAGAAGACAGAGGAAGAAAATATAAGCCTTAAAGACTAAAGACACTAAGTATGTATCAATGCAAACTACATATAGTATATACACATAATGGAACTCAATGCAACTTAGGAGAACAAAGAATGAAGATGACAATTTATTTAACTTGGTAAATATTTTGCAGTGAAGAAGAAACCATGAAAAAACATTACAGGAGAACACAATCCGAATAAGGTACAGTGGGATAAAGCATTAAAAGAGGAAGGCTTGAAAAGCAGTTGAAAAATCAGGGTCCTATATGCACAAGGGAAGAGCTCTCTATACAGAAGGCTTTAAAGGGGGATATACATGGGGAGGAGAAATGGGAAAATTAAACAAAATTAAATGCATACACATGCTATTTGTTCATGTAAATTAACAGCATTTCATATAACCAGATCATGGTACTAGCATTACTAACTATTACAGCAAATAACTCACTCCTTAGGAGAAACTGATTCTCTGTTTACAGTGGGAGCAAGGCATATTCAATTCTAGCAATAAATTACCCTTTTACATTTACCTCCTATGGAGATGGCCAATCCCAGCCTCTATGCTACCTTTTTTTCTTCCTTCCTTTGCGTCTTCTTTTTTTTTGAGGGGGGGGCTGCTGGGGAGGTTGAGACAGGGTTTCTGTCCTAGAACTCCTTCTGTGGGTGGGTTTGAACTCTTAAAGATCCAACTGCCTGTGCCTCCTAAGTGCTGTGATTTAAGGCATGAGCCACTACCACCGGGCTTCAAGCATCTACTCTTAAGTCGACATGATTCATGTAGGGGTTCTCTTACTCTCAAAGCAGGAATGGTGGGCACATGCCACTAAAGTTGTGGATCTCACAACTACAGCCACTCTAAAACCAGTCTAGACAAAGACAATGGGTCTTTAAACAAGTTACTGGGAAAAAGAAAAACACGGGAAAAGGGGGAAGTGGGGCATATATAATTCAAGAATTTAAGAGGCTGAGGCAGAAAGAACAGGAGAGTTCAAGGCCACCTGAACTACAACGAGACCCTGATCAAAAAAAAAAAAAAAAAAAATTAAACCAAAACACAGAACAGCTCCTGAAAATACCAACTCTATAGTTCACTGAAGTCCAGAACTACAGAAACTGTCTACTATGCAGATGAGTTTTCTTAAGACCAGAGTAAGGTGAGAAATGGAAATATCCTTTACACTTATTTTTGCTTGACTTAAAATTCAGTTGTTCTTGAAACTAGAGCTACTCTGCAACTTCCCAGTCAAATGAACTAATTCTCTTCCTCTAAGAATAACTGTGGATGCTGGAGAGCTAACTAGTAGTTAAGGGCACTTGTTGCTCATACAGATGCCTTGGCTTCAAGTGTTAACATACACATAGTGGCTCACAACCATCCATACCTCCAGTTTCAGGGTGATTTGACATTCTTTTAACCTCTGAAGTAACCAGGAATGCTTGTGGTGGCATAAACATACATTCAGACAAAACATTCATACACATAAAAAAAGTAAACAATTAATTTTTTTTCAAAAGAGTTTACTGTATTTTGAATTAGGTTTATGACTTTTTACTCGAAGAATCCTTAATAATCTCAAAACCCAAGAGAATATCAGGCTGGTGACTAGAACTATTTAATGATGTTAGGAAAACAATTTAACTTTGTTATTCAAAGGGAAAGAGGATAAGACAGCTAAGATTATAAATTCCACATCTATGACGATCAGGAAAACCCTTCCAAAAATACCTCACTTAAAGAAAAGAGCTGATCAGGTTCTACTTAAGTTTCATTCTAAAAGCAGGTCCTAAGGCAGAGAAAATCTTTATATTGGAAATTAAATACTGACAGATCGTCTTAGTTTTTAATTATGTAACCTTTGAAAAATGGCCCAAGATAATGGAAAAAGAATGGTATCTATTCTCAACCATTCTAGGAAAGGCAAACAAGACAAGGAAAATCAATAAAAAAATGTCTATAATTACCTACTGGGGATGAAGTTAGGAAGGAGTCAGTGAAAGATCACATGAAACTCTGCTTTTAGAAAGCCAAACATACTTCTCTAAGATTATTATTTTAAATAACCAATTGCTTTAAAAGTATTAAATTATCACGCCTGTAAAAAAGGGAAGAAAATGCTCTTACTGTTGACGTAACTGCCGACAGCTCTCAATATGGGTGGAAGTATTTTGATGCTGAATCCAGTCCTGTTGTAAAAAAGAGAAGGTTGAATTAAAACAATCCTCAAGCTGACAAATGAATTAGGCTTTTTTAAATGACAAAGAGTATTTGAGAAATTTACAAATCTAATCATAAATAGCATTTAAAGATAACAGAATTTTCACAAACAAAAATTCAAGTCCTCCAAACAAACACATTTAACCCCATACCATGTTGATCCCATTTAAAAAATATTTAGTATAAATATTTCTTGAATCAAGAATCAAAACATTCATTTTGAAATGCACATATATTTAGACTTGAAGAAAAGCATAAAAAAATAATACCTCAAATATAAAAACATTTCAAAAAACACCAAAATTCTATCAAGTAGTCCAATGGCTTCTTCCTCTAAGGTCAAGCAAATGACACTGACCACCAAGCTAAAAGGCTAGTGGCATTCCAAACAAAATACTCATTATACTGGGGGGAAAGATTAGTAAAATAGTAAAACCTGCCACTGATAAAATCTATTTTCAAGATTTAAAAGTAACACCATTTCAAAGACATATCCCTTACATATATACAGCTTTATAGTTAACAAAAATGCTTTCTTATACACTGTTTACAAATAAATGTCCTAAAATTATAATCTATAACAATAATACGCTCCTAGAAGATGTATTTGATTAAAAGAGAAGGCAGAGAAAGGAGGGCAGGCCATACAGTTTTTAATATAACAGTCTCCAAGATGAAACAATTAGTTAATAATTATTTCAAACCATCATGTCTTTTACTTTATTGTTCCTCCAGCAGTTGGAAAGGAAAAAAAAAGACAAAAACCGACCCTTACTAACAGCTCTGTGTTTTAAAACTTTCTGAGAAAAATTTTTTTCCACCTCAAAAAAACTTTAATTGTAGCATCCCTAAAAACAAAGCCTCCACAATTAAACTACAATTGACTTTAATTCTGAATTCTACTTTGGCAAGAACTACCTGAAAGTCAAGTTACTTCCAACACAGTGTATGTAAGTTTTGGCAAACTAAAGGATTTCATTAAACTTCCTGGATTAATTGTACACTGTGAAAACAAAATGTCTGCTACCCTCCTTAGTGCTACAAACAGAAAGCTAAAAGAAACCAGCAATCAAGAGTCCATAGTAATGCCCAACCCATGTCTTTGATATAAATGAGGTATTGTTTTTACCAAACAGACACACTGGCAGGCAGGAAATTAGGCATGATTTATTTGCACCATGAAATGTTTTATTTGGCCGGGCAGTGGTGGCGCAGGCCTTTAATCCCAGCACTTGGGAGGCAGAGGCAGGCGGATTTCTGAGTTCGAGGCCAGCCTGGTCTACAGAGTGAGTTCCAGGACAGCCAGGGCTACACAGAGAAACCCTGTCTTGAAAAAAAACAAAAAAACAAAAAAACAAAAAATTTAAAAAAATGTTTTATTTGAATAGTTGCCAACATTTTTAAATCCAGATTACACCCCCAAATCTGATTTTCAGCTTCGCTTGAAACACATACAAAGAAATGATAATAACGAATATGCTTCTCTGTGATACCTGTGTAAGCTGATGGTGGTCACTGCCCTGCTTTCTCTAACTCAATTCACACATGCACACTGACTTTCAACAGGCATCCTTCTTGATACCCAAAGCTCAGTAAATACAACTATGCAACCCCAATATCTAGGCTTCATGATGACAGTACCCAGATATCTGCTCAAAAGCAGCACGGCTTCTATAGGAAAAATAATTACCTGAGAAGCAAAGATGGTCCAAGACCTATAGACTTGGGCTGGCTCTAAATCAAACTATGAAAACACTCACTCCTAATAAAGTTTTCTCTTTATCCTCCTCTGACTAGCTTCAATCAATCAATCAATCAATCAATAAAATAAAAGTTTGTTTCCAATGTTGCCAGAGTTCAATCCCAACCTGGACCCACACAATGAAAGGAGACAGCCTGACTCTCACAATATTTTGACCTCCACAGACTCACTATGGACGCGTGTGCCCACATTGACAAACACACAAAATATATAAATAAGTAGATAAATGGGGGATTTTCTTGAATCAAGTTATTTCAATCAGAAGAGCATAAGAAATCAAGGCAAATTCCTTTAAAACCTGAACCTCAGTTTGTGAGAAAACACATTCTACATTCTATTATTGTAGTTTCAAATTACATCTCAGGCTATAGTTTGAAAGACTCAAAGATAGAAAGCAAAGATATTGTAGGATTTACTTGGTAGGAAAAAGCCTGAAATTAAAAATTCACAATTACTGGCTACATATTTCTAATGTCACAAATACACACATATACAAGGCAATAAAATATATCATGGAAACAAGAGGCAACTTGTACATCTAAATCCACATTCACATGCTAACATTGTCCATCAATCCATGAGAAATTCTTTAATTAGATGAGCCCCATCTGTTATGCTGATTATAAAGACTGGGAGCAAAGCATGTGCATATATGTAAATGTATGCTAACTCATAGTATGCGAGAGGAGCCATGGGAGACAAGCTATGGGAAACTTATGGAAATCAGAGGACAACCTTAGAGGTCAGTCCTTGAGACAGAGTCTCTGTTGTTGTCATTGCATACACCAGGCTAGCAGACCTGCAAGCTTCTCAAGAGTTTTCTGGTCTCTATTTACCCATCTCCGATATGAATGCTAGGATTGCTGCAGATGTTTCTACTATCGGGTTTTGACATGGAACCTGAGGATTTGAACTCAGGTCCTCACACTTGTGTGGCAAGTGCTTTTACTCATTGAGCCATCTCCACAATCTAAAAGAGGTGTTTTTAATGACTACATGATTTTTCTCTGCTCTCAAAACTTATCTAGGGAAGCTTTCCAGTTAAGTAGCCTAGCCCATCTCCCTTCTTCATATTCATCTACATTGAAATCTCCCTGAAACACTTTCAATGTGTTGCTTCACATACCAAAAACTTTAATTAGCTCCCCAATGTCTTCCACCTGAAATCTAAATTGACAACAGCTTTTCAAGGTCTTACATATTTATTTCTAGTATGTTCTTTATTTCTGTCTGCACCAGCATCTATTGAACAATCACACACAAAACTAAATCAGTAAATACACTAAAAATAGTGTATTTTCTATAGTACAAAATAAAAATAAAAACACAAGCTCTTTAAGATGTTTTTTCTTCAATTCATTATGACTGATTAACAGTTCAAAATAAATGGTATGCCTAGTTACAATAACAAAGAGCACCCAATACTCTGTCCAGAGTTACAGATTACAAAACTCTATGAATAAACTATTCTGAGATTTTTCTGAGTGACAAATGACATCTATTCCCTTTGGTGGAATAAGGCAACTAAGACTGTACTACAATTTAACATATTTTTCTATGGATAGATTGCTGCTTTCTGATTGAACCCAGGGCCTGGTATGTGTTAAACATGTACTCTACCCTGAACTACACTCCCAGCCCAGAATGATGTTTTTTTTTTTTTTGCTAAAGTTAACCTGAAGGCAAAAGCAAACAATTCAGGTTTTAGATCACTGACTGAAAACTGATAAATGAATACATAGACAATAAAATGGCAGTATTTACAGGAAAAAAAAAATAACAAAAGAACTAAAACCTACACATATGTAAATCTCATCAAGCTACCCAGCCACTTCCAGGCTAAAGCTTTAAATTAAAGCTTCTTAAGATGCATTCCCTGCTCCCTACCATCCTTACCTATAAACTGCATTAGTAAACAAAAGAACCAGTGGTTCCTATACATGTATGTTAAAAAGGGGGGAATGTGGTAGTTCCTGCTCAAATTTACCAATAGTTACTATCAAACAGAATACACTACATAACACTATTCTTCAGTATCTGTGCAAAATTTTCCTTCTGTCTACGCTAACCACAAAGGTACCTTAAGCATATAATTTGAATGTTCCTATCTGAATTTCCAGCATTTTACTCTATTTTCTGAACCCGTGGCTGGTTCCATAATCATAATCATCTTTACATCCTGAATCATTCTACTATGAAATTATTTTTAAAGTACCTTCTCAAGAAACACTAAAAAATTACTGGCCCATACAAAAATCAGAAACACTTAAACCAACATTAAGATCTTTAGCTTAGAACAGGTATGCGCAAGGCTAGAAGATATATTGTCCTTTAAAAGTGTATATTACAAATGAGTTTTATATTTTAATCTAGTAAGTCTTAAACATACTTTCTCATGTAGCAGTATTATGAGTACACAATTTATTATATAAATTAGATGCTATATAAGTGGGAAACTAAAAGTTCAAAATAAAAGGCAAACTGCCAAGTAGCAGGACGTAGAAGGCCAAACATTCATTTCAGTACTAAGGTTACTTACGATTACAAGTAGGTGCTGGGGTTGCACTTTGTTAACGCTTTGTTAACAGCAGCATACGTAACAGAATTTAGAGAAAACCTGGGCACTGAGCATCATTGTACAGCAATCTTTTAAAAACACTCACCTTCAAATGACTACATTCTACGTTACACAGAGAACACAAATGTGGAAATATTCTTGGAGATGCTGCATAATAATCATTCATCATAGAAGGGGTTGGCAGTCTCTTCATTTTCTGGGCACCAGCTTGTGTAAACTTTGGTAGCCACGAAGCTTTCACAATCCCAAAGGGAGACCGAATAGGCAAGTCAGCCTCTGATTGGTAACTCTTTTTACTTCCTCTAGGTCCACTATGTGCATCAGCTGAACTGATCACAGACTTCTGTGAGATCCGCTCCTGTTGGCTTAAAGCTGAAATTAATTCAGATGAAAAGGATGGCTGGTTCATAGATGGAGGATTCAGAGACTGGCTCGTTGTCTGGCTAACTGTTTGGCTAATAGACTGGCTGATGGATTTTACAGGTTCAAGGACTGACTGTCCTGAAATGTGTAAGCCTGACATCTTGGTTCCACTCTCAACTGGGAAAAAAGACTGACTGGAGGACTCACCAGGGAAGTCCATCTGACGAAACACATCTTCACCAGGAAACACAGGATTACATATCACATTTGGAGTGGAAACAGTTGCAGAGATGCTCTGCTGAGGCTGAAATTCATTCTTGACTTCATCAGTTGGAATTTCGGGATCATAAATACGTACTTCAAGTGGATCTTCTGTATAACCGTATTTGCTTGCATGCCCATAATCAATCACATTACTTGAAACTGTTTCATTACTAAGTGTTTCCTTATTTCTGCTGTGAGAAGGTAAATTGGGTAATCGGCGGCCCATTTTTCGCATTCTTATATCCCTCAATATTAATGGCATATTTTCAGGAGTTAGCTGTTCATCAGGATAGCGACTAAGTTCTTCTAGGTCTTCATTTGATAATCCAAAACTTGCTAAAATACTTGAAGCACTCTCCTTTGTATAGCGGCTCTGTACTTTAGGACTCTGCTCTGTAACCTGGGTTACAGAACTCTGTTTCACTTCTACTGGTGGAGTTATATGAGGCTCATCATCCCACCGACTACCATGAGGCTTCCCTTTCTTTTGTTGTGCTTCAGGAAAATCCAATTTTTCTTTGGTTACTCTTGGATCAGTTCGGTGTTGAGTTACCTGAACATTCATTCTTTGTGGTCCCATGTTCTGATAAGATTCATGGCCAGGAAATCTGTGTGGAATTCCACGGGCTCTCCCTGCTGGATAAAATCTTGGAAGACCCATAGATCCAGGCCTCACAAATGGTCCTAGAGGCCTCATCCCAGGAGGATTAGGTGCTCGTGGCCTTTGAAGTGGAAAGGTCCCTCGAGGATTAAACCTGGGTCTCGACATGGCTACTTTCAAGAATGCCTGATTTAATAAAGTATAAGGTGGTGTTGAACCATGTGAGGCAACGGCATTCAGCTGCTGAAGCGCCAATTGAGTCTTAATCTGAGCAAAGTGCAAAGGAGATGGGCCCAACAGAAGTGGGTTTGCAATGCCCAGGCTCAAGGAATTCACAAGTGGTGCGAAATTTTCCAAGAATAACACAAAGCTGAAAGTTAAAACACAAATATTAGATCATTTTAACTCAAACTACTTCATGAAGTGGGTTCTACAGCCAGAGTAAAACATTTTGAAATCAAGCCATGATACCATTTTGTATTGCATATACTTTTAGAGTAAGGGCTTACAAAGATTTTAAAATTTTCTCTAAAACTTTCTCTTCTTTTCTGAATCCAGAACACAAACCCCAAACCTCAAGCCAGAGTTCATGTACATAGCGGAGCTGTACTGGGTGCTGTCCTAGGTGCTGAGATGTAATTCACAAGTCCTTTTATATAATCTTGAAAAAGATTGAGGATTTATTTTGTGCTTTTATACTGAAAAAAAAAAAAAAAAAAAGACGAAGGCATTAAGATTCTTAGAAATGAACACACACTCACCATGTGTGTGATCAGACATGAACGAAGAAAGAACTGTAACTTTAAAGCTTTATTTAGACCATTTTTAAAAGACATTCTTCCTTAGAATCAGCCTTCACATCTACTAAATTCCACATGGCAAATAACTATACTTATATTCCTGTTACTGAACAGTTGTTTCTGGTAAAGAAAATAAAATGTGTCACCAGGAATCGAATTACAAAGTCTTTAACAAAGCAGGTGCTGGGACATGGAACTCCTTATAACATACAATATGTTAACAAAACCAGTTGGGGTTTTTGTTGTTGCTGTTCTTTCCATTGTTGAGAATACAGACAAAATACATAGGTAACAATGATTAACTTTTTAGACAATGTCCATGTTGTATTTGCTGTCCTAAATACTTTACATGAATTTAGTCATTTAGTTCTCACAAGTCCCAGAAATAAGCAGTTTTACACTGAGAGATTAAGTAACACATAGGCATGTGATGCTGGGATTTGCGTTCAAATAAAATTCAGACTTAATTTAGCCCCACAATTGATGCTCACAACCATTCAACAGATGCGAACAACACTACCCTGCAAGTCCCAGACATTAAATTTCCTAAAAGTGGTTAGCAGCCAACTCCTCACATTGCTACACTATCAAGTCTAATCAACTTCAGAGAGAAGCAGTACTCAGCTCTCATTCAGGACCAAGGACAGCAGCCATAGAAGGTGGCTTCCCTCTTCATGTATTTAAAGATTTGTTATTTTTAAATATATTCATGTGTTTTATTACATACATGTAAGTGTGACTGCATGAGGAAGCTAGAAGCATCAGATCCCCTGAACTAGGTATAGGTGTTTGTGAAGTGCGCCACATGAGTGTTGGAAAAACCTGAATCTCTTCTCCAGCACCCATCAATAGTTTTATTAGGTTCTAGGGATTAAACACAAGTCCTCATACTTTAGTTATACTTGTTAGTAAGATAAAAATATATTTGGGTAAAACTCTATTTATTTGGCTAACATTCTCCCTCATCAGATCCAACCATTTTGCATACTGCCAACATATTTTTTCCCAGAGCTGAGATCTAATAATCATTCTACCACTGAGCTACACCTCATCATACACTCCATTTCTTTAATTTTTGTAAAACAATATTTTTACCACATTATTCCTGTTCAAATACCTAAGAGGATACCATCCTTTTATTTCTTAGCTCTTTATGTGTAATGTCCAACCAATCTCTATCTACTTTTGTAATTTACCAGGCATTTATTCCAGCTAGGACTTTCTCTTCCTATTAAAGCAAACAACTTCCATGGGTGGTAACTTTTTTTTATTTTATACCTATTCTGCATGGTTAGTTTCCATCAAAATTTCCATCAAATTTTCTTTGACCTTAACTAAAGCTGAGTCTCAACATCCTTTCTTAATTATTGCTTGATCCCCTTTTGGAATCTCTGTAGCTTAGGTTTTGTGCTAATAAAATGCATGCTCTTTCCCAACATACAGAATCAAGTGAAGCTATATGCTCACTATAAGATTTTTCCCCCCAAATATATAAAACCCTATTCAGAAGAACATCAAATATTTGTTCAAGTATTTGAAAGACCACAAAGTCATCATTATTACTGTACATAAATTAGTTTTTAAAGCTCTGTATGCATCAATCTATGCATGTGTGTGGGTATGTGCCTGCCACACCACATATGGAGGTCAGAAGACAATCTTAGTTGTTGGTCTTTGCCTTTTACCTTGTTTGAAACAGGGTCTTTTGCTATTTATTACTATGCCAGGCAGGCTGGCTGGCCCAAGAACTCTGGGGATGCTATTGTCTCTACTTACCATCTCCCTATATGAATTATGAGATTACAGAAGCTACATACACGAGTTCTGGTGAGCAGAACTCAGATCTTCATGTTTGTGTGGGAAGTGTTTTACCTACTGAAATATCTCCCTAGCCCTCAGATTTCAAGTTAGAATGAAAATAAAAATAAATTTTGCCTGGGCTATGAATTCACCAACAGCGGATCCAAATTCACTACTTTAAAAATGTTATTTGTAACAAATTCCAGAAATCACAAATCATTAAACTAGCTTACCTCTGTCACAGTAGACTCATTTCTAAGAACTTTGTTTTTATCTGTTCTTTAAAAAAATAAACATTGCTCTCAGGTAAGCAGATCTTATCTAGTTACTCTTTTAAATGTTTTATTTGTTTGTGGTGTATATGTCTATGTTCATGTGTGTATGGAAGTTGTCCTCAATCATTCTCTACCTAATCCATTTTCTGTCTTTTTGAGGCAGAGACACACTGTGTAGCTCTGGCTGGCCTCAAACTTATAGAGATCTGTTGACCTCTCAACTATATTTTTCAAAAAAGGGTCTCTCATGACCCTGGAGCTCACCACTCTGGCTTGCCAGTGAGCCATAGGGATATTCCTGTTTCTCCTTCCCTACCTCTGGATTTTATAGGTGTATTCGGTTGTATCTGGGCTCTATGGGTCAAATTTAGGTCCTCATACTTTGTCTACAAGCACTTTACTGACGGAGCCATCTCCCCAGCCCCTATTCTGACTCTTTCTATATCACTTTCTCTAGTTGATAAAAATTCCTTTTGCACTAACTCTTTCAAATACCAGTTCTTCCCAAACACAAATTATAGAGATTTATCAGCCATCTAATTGCTGTCTGCAACTATGAACAATTTTAAGCTGAAAAGAACTAACTACATTTGCAGGGCAGTGGTGGTGCACGCCTTTAATCCCAGCACTTGGGAGGCAGAGGCAGGCGGATTTCTGAGTTTGAGGCCAGCCTGGTCTACAGAGTGAGTTCCAGGACAGCCAGGGCTACACAGAGAAACCCTGTCTCGAAAAACCAAAAAAAAAAAAAAAAAAAAAAAGAACTACACTTAAGTTCTTTAGAAGCAAAAACCTATATATTCCCTAAAGTACCTAGCATTCTGGCCTTACAGTGATATGAATAATATATTCACAGAATACAGACAGTGGCCATTTTACCAACTGTCTTCAAGACCTCTCATTAAAAATTAAGGTACGCCCCTATCGCAGAAAATACCCCTTCTGGGGCTCAAGAGATGGCACAGCATTTAAGAGCACTGGCTACTCTTCTAGATGACCCGAGTTTAATTCTCATAATTTGAATACATATCAGCTCATAACTGTCTACAACTCAAGTCCAGAGGATCTGATACCCTCTTCTGGCCTGCACAGATGCTGCATGCATATGCACACATGCAGGCAAAACACCCTGACACAAAGTAAAACTAAATCTTAAAATAAAGAAAGAAAAGAAACAAAACCTGAATTTAAGAATGATATTGATAAACCTGAAAACAATGTAACAAGAACAGGAACCAAAAGACAACATAAATTGGTATTAACATCAAGAAAATAGCCAAATAAGAGAGCCATTATAACCTTTTAAACTTTAATTCTAAAGCTCTAGCCATAAAGTGGTTTCTTCATCCAGAGCCAACTTATGAAACTGTTGAACAAACCTGGAAAAAATAAGCTAAATTTTAATTAACTGAACTTTTAATTAACTTCTTTGAATAACAATTTTTTGGGTTTTGTTGTTGTTGTTGTTGTGTTGTTTTGTTTTTTAAGACAGGATTACTCTGTGTAACAGATCTGTCTGGGAACTCGTTTTGTAGACCAGATTGGCCTTGAACTCAGAGAGATCTGACTGCCTCAGCCTCCTGAGTGTTGGGATTAAGGAATGTACTACAACATGTACCACCATGCGCAGCATACTTTTCTTAAGTTTTTATTCCTAGTTACGGATCTAATGCATACAAATGAAAACCAGCAAATAAAATCTTTGCTAGTAAAATCACTGCTAGTAAAATCATTGCCCAAAGCAGCCATAGTGTGCATGCCTATAGTTCCAACTACTTAGAAGGTGGAAATAAGAAAAATCACTTGATTCCAGTAGTTTTAAGGGCAACACAAGATTCCATCTGAGTATGGTGGTTCACATCTGCTCTCCTTACACTCAAAGACCAGAACCAGGAGGACTGGGACAAATTCAAGGCCAGGCTAGGCTACAATGAACTCTAGGCTAATCAAAGATACACTGTGTAAACTTGCCACATTAGATAGACAGACAGAACCATCATCAGAGTAGAATGAAATTTTGTATTCTATTTGTGTATATGCAATTAGAAGAGGATATATATATACATATATATATATGTATATATATATGTGTATATATCTTCTATTATTATCATCATCATCATATTTTTTAAAACAGGGTTTACTCCTGTGTAGACCAGCCTGGCCTGGAACTCACTGAGATCTGCCTCCCTCTGCCTCCTGAGTACTGGAATTAAAGGCATATAATACCACCACTCAGCTCATCAAATATTATCTTTAAACAGATTTATTTATGTGTACATGTATGTGTATGGCTCTGTGCATATGACTGCAGGTGCCCAAGGAGGGCAGAAGAAGGTATCAAATCTGCTGGAGCTGCAGGTAGATATGAGTTACCCAGCATGGCTACTGGAAACTAGTAGTCTGAAAGAGCAGCAAGTGCCCTTAATCACTAAGCCAACAAAATCTCTCCAGCCAAGAAGTATTATTCTTAAATTATTCCAGGAACAAACATCCAGGGTCTCAATCTACTCTATCCCCAGCCTCTTTGTTGTTTTCAACTAACATTTTAATTTCTACTTAATACTTTTTATAACAAAGTATTTAATGGTAAATCATTTGAATTGTTTTATTTTGATGAACAGCAATCTTGAATTCTTTTCAATGTCATTTAAGAACATAAACATATTACTCTGAAACAAAAATTGTGTATATCATAAAACAAAATTCTTTTAGAAACTAGTAGCAATATCAATAAGAAAGCTCGGTAACTAAGGCACTTGCTGCCAAGCCTTACAATTTAAGTTTAATCACCGGAGCCCATAGGGTAGAAAGAGAGAGCTAACTCCTGAATGTTATCTTCTGACCTCCACACCGACCATGTGGCACATTCACCCACAAACATATGCACAAAATAAATAGATACATTTTAAAAGAGAAAGAAAAAAAAGAAAGAAACCAATAGCGCAAATTGGTTTCGTGGCACAAGCATGAAGAAATGGCTTGACAGATTAAAAAAATATTGCCATTAGGTCCCATTAAGTCTTTCGGAGATGTCAATTTCCATGGAAAACCAAGAACTGTCTATTATTTTAGTATCTTTCAGAAGGAAGGGAACCTTATTTTCTTTGTAAGTATCAATAAATCTGAAATTTCTTAGAATCTAGAACAATCACTAAAAGTTAGCCAGCCAGATCATAATGACTCCACTACACTGATTATGAAAGAATTTACTTATAACTCCACATGTAGGGCAATAAGATTGCTCAGTGGTAAAAGTGCTTGTCATACAAACCTGATAACCTGAGTTTGATCCTCAGAATCCACATAAAAGTACAAGTAGAGAAAACTAACTCCACAAAGCTGGCCACTGGCCTCCACCTGCATGATTTGGCACATGTCCACATACATACATACATACATACATACATACATACATACATACATATATGCATACATACACACACACACACACACACACACATATATATACATGCATACTAATACATTACATTTTAAAAACCTTGCACTTCAGACTTTATAGTCTCATGGTTTGCAGTGCTGTTTAATACTCATTTCACTTTACAAACACAAAATCCCTGAAACCAAAGGATACCCAATTTGCAGATTAATCCTTAGAACACAGCTAGAAAGTAACTACATCTCAACAGAACCTACATCCCTGCCCTCACTGTTCTTTTCATGCTGCATCCCAGATCCACAATTGCAAAATATATCAATTAACTTTGGCACTTAGTCCAATTGTTCATTTATCACAAAAATAACATGCATTCTGTGCTTTCTTCCATCTGCTGATCTCTCCTACCATGCAGACAAATCCATTCAGCCAAAGTTCTATTATGCTGTGTCTCACAAAAGAGGTACAGTCACAATTTGTGTCACAAGTGTGGCTTAGGTAAGCTCCACATTAGATAGATGTCAAATTGCCAAAATGTGTCATTTTTATGGAAGTAGTCAAAAACACAATCAGAAGCACTAATTAGCATCATTAAAAGTAGCATTGACTTTCCTGATACTTGAAAAGATGGATGAACATCATGACATCAGAACTAACATTTAAAAACCAAAGATGGGGGCTAGAGAGAGCTGTTGTGGCTGTTAAGAGCCACAAGGACCCAGGTTTGGTTCCCAGCACCCATGTGAGATAGGTCACAAACACTTATAACTCTACCTTCAGAGGATCTGATGGCCTTTTCTGGCAGCTTCAGGTACTTGCACATAAATGACATGCAGACACACACACATAAATAGATCCTTAAAAGATTTTAAACCAAAGATCAATGGCTACTATGCAATGCTAGGGACAAATCATCGAAAGACCACATATAAACCACCTCAATAGTAGTAATCTAATAGTTATTATTGCCAGGAAAACAGCTTTTTGAAAAAGTATAATAAACAAATAACTTTATTTTTTAGGAATATATTCTACATAATAAATGCCTCTCCACAGCATAACATTAATTTAATTATAAAAGATGCTTTCCTGAACACAGGCAGAGAATCTCGTCTATCTTGCCATCCTTAATAAACATAACATATTAGGGCTGGGAAAATGGATCAGTAAGCGTGAGGACCTGGGTTTGATTCCCAAAGCTGAGTATAGTTGTACACTGGGGAGAAAAAGAAGCATACAGATCATTGGGGCCTCACTGGCCAATCAGCCTAACCTACTTGTTAAGTTCTAGAACAGTTAAAGAGACAAGGTCTCCAAAAAAAGGAAAAGATTGAGCTGGAGAGATGACTTAATCATGTTAAGAGGGCTTGTTGCACTACACTAACATAAAGACCTGAGTTCAAATTCCCCAAAATTCACTGAAAAAGTGGGGCATCCCAGTCAGTGCTTAAGATAGAGACAACAGCATCACTGGAACTTGCTGGCCACTAGCTTACCTCTAGGTTCACTGAGACGCCACTTTACCGTGGGAATAAGGTACAGAGTGATAAAATAGGACACAAAAAGGTAGACAGTACCTGAAGAACATCCAAGGTTGTTCTCTGACCTCCATACATACATGCACATGTCACAAACATACAGACACACAAATAAATG
Organism: Uromys caudimaculatus; assembly: GCA_028551405.1. NCBI lineage: Eukaryota > Metazoa > Chordata > Mammalia > Rodentia > Muridae > Uromys > Uromys caudimaculatus. The sequence continues at coordinate 58,550,478 of CM052700.1, forward strand.
AGTTAGCTCAAGAGAAAGTACTGGATTCAAGCTGGAATAAAAAAATCATCCCTGGAATTACTTAGTCATACTTACAAATGAGAAAAGAGGTGAATGTTTATAAACTCAAATGCTGCTGAGAACTCTATTTACCACCTTACTAAGAAAGCACAAGCACTAAAACAAGACAAGGCCGCCACAATACAGGAAAGTAAGACCAAAGGTAAACAACACTGAACACTTCATGTGCTTCTGAGATGCAACTCTATCCTTGTTCAACCTTGTGGTTATAAGCTTTTCTCAAGTACGATATGGGCCAAAAATTGTTTCCATCTGCCTAAAGCAGATTCTAACATCTTAAAATAATAAGAATATTTAATTATTGTGCCTTAAAGTGTCAAAAACCTTAAGATACATAAGAGATTTTAGAGCATGGTTTTCAACCTATGGGCCCTTGCATAATTAGATATTAATAATTCATAACAGTGGTAAAATTATAATTATAAAGTAGTAATAAAGATAATTTTAAGGTCACTACAACATGAGGAATTGCATTAAATGGTCACAGCATTAGGAAGGTTGAGATGCATTTATATAAAGTATCTTTCTTTTAAGGGGGAAGAATATTACTCATGGTTATAAAATACAAGAATAACAGTAGAGAAAACCAGTTATTTATAAATGGCAACGGTTTAAAAACACTTAAGAGGACATGGTGCAGTCTTCAGGGGGAAGCTGGGAGTGTCTGGGCTAGTCTGGGTTGAGAGGAGGGAAGGGGGAGGGCGAGAGTGTCTGGGCTGCCTGCATTTTTCTTTTAACTCTTCAATGGGAACATTTCAAGTAGGACATCTTTTGTATGGCTTTGACCTTGGAAGGCATGTGAAATTAAGTCAATGAGGATAGAAAGGGAAGAAATATCTTTATCTAAACTAAAAGGAAACTGGTATAACCATAATTTACACAAACAATCACAATCCACGTAAGGAGAAAAAGAAAATTAATGCAAGTGAGTTACAATCTATTATTCAATTTAAATATGCTCAGTTTTGAGAGAGCTGAAGGAAAGGGAACAAAATTGTATTGTTTTCAGTGACATGGAAGAAACAATTTCATATCACTAGATATGGAAACAGTTTATTATTATTTGAATTGAACAAATGTTTTCATGGTGTTGGGAATTAGGGCTCTTGTTGTGGAAGAGAAGACATACAAACAGAAGATAGAAGGAAGAAATAATTAATTGAACAGTAATAAAGTACAAAATACTTATATCTATACAATAACTGATATAAGAGAAGGGAAAGCTCTTCTTGAGTGCTGAACACCAACTGATAACTGGAAAGGAAAGGTAGAATAGAAAAGTCATCAGTTTTAAACTATCAGTAAAGAATATCTTGAACAAGAATGCAAGTGTTATACCCAGAATGACTGGGTGATGTGCAGGACATTTCTATGTCTTCAAATGTCTCTCCACAGCATACTACTTAACCAACATATAATGAAACAGCATCACCCATGAAGGGCAAGTCAGATCTTACACATATAGTCACTATGTTTAATTAAGAACACTAGAAAAATATGAAACAGTGTATGAAATGAAAGAAAAGAAATAGTATATGAAACATTCCAGATTAAACAAGTATAAAGAGACATGACAACTACATACAGTATCTGGTCCTAGACCCATCCTATATTTCAGGGTGGAAAAAAGTCTATAGAGAGCACTAATGGGTGAAGCAACAAACAAGAATACAGAGTAAAGAATTTTATCAGTGAAATTTACTGACATTGGTAATTGTATTATAAAACATCTTATCCCTATAATACACATGCTAAATATTTAGAGATAAAGGAGTACAATGTACAAAATTTATTGTCAAATAGTGACTGAGAAGAGAAAATTCATTTTCCTGTCACTCAAGAGTTTAAATTCATACAATATTAATGATTCAACATTTTATGACCAACACTAAATTATATAACTTCTTAAATGTATCTTAGGTCAAAAGATTACAAACAAATAAAACAATAGGCAGAACCCTGTCTTGAAAAAAACCAAGGGGGGAGGAACAATAGGCAGAAAACTTGCAATATAATAAAGAGCATTAGCTGCAAAACTGTATTTGGCCCTCTTTTTTCTACTGTCATGTACTCTTCCTAACAACTGACTATTATTCAGCCAATTACAACATTCATAATAATCTAATCTTTGGGGAAATTTCCACTTATTTGAACATACCCACCCAGGCTAGGAGGAGTGCCAATTACTGACTTCATACAAAGTTGGTTTACTCCCCTAAGTAAAACTTAACACTATCAACTAACATTAGAAAGGCAGCACAGAAAAAAAAAAAAAAAAAATCTAGACCCTAACAAAAGAATTTTGACCCTATATTCAGTGTTTTGATTCTGATTCTGCTGTTTATTAACAATGTGGCCTTAAGCAAGCAGAGTGTGATTTGAAATGGAAATTTTAAAAAATACTTAAGGATGTCTCAACAAATAAGAGCCCTTGCTGCTCTTACAGAGGACCCAGGTTTGGTTCCCAGCACCCAAATGGTGGCTCAGAACTGTCAGTAACTCCTATTCCAGGGATCCAATGCTCTTTTCTGCCCCCTCAGGCACTGCATATGCATAGATCACAAACACACATTCAGGCATTCATATGCATAAATAAAATTTTAAAACTCTCAAGAATATTCTGTGACAATAATTAAAATTATAACTCCTGGAATACAACAGGCACTCAACATTTAGGTAAATAAATGAAATGCTTTTAAGCAGATAGGTGTTCTTTTATTAAACTTTTACTAAGATATAGGTCAACTCCTGAAAGCACTGTGTTGGAAACAGTAGTTGTATACTTCTACCTTTCTCTCAGTAGTTCCTAAACTGAGATCTAGCAGTTCCTGAGTAATTTTAAAACACATTTTTATTCATCTGGAGATGAGGGGGTATGGGTGTCATGCAGCGTTAGTAGAGATCTGAGGACAACTTGGGGAAGTATGTTATTTCTTTCTAAAGTGGGTTCTGGAGATCAAAGTTGTAGGGTTTGGCAGCAAGCAATTTTACCCATTAAGCACATATTTAAAGTTACATCAAAATACATAGATTCAAATGTTGATGAAGTAAGGCATTACTTATCTATTATTTAATATTTATGAAACAAAGTGCTTCTTAGATAAATAAAAAGTAGCTGAGGGCCGGGCAGTGGTGGCGCACGCCTTTAATCCCAGCACTTGGGAGGCAGAGGCAGGTGGATTTCTGCGTTCGAGGCCAGCCTGGTCTACAGAGTGAGTTCTAGGACAGCCAGGGCTACACAGAGAAACCCAGTCTCCAAAAACAAAACAAAACAAAAAAGTAGCTGAGGAACTTATAAATGAACTTAAGGGATATATCAAGCAACTACAATAATAAACTGTTCCACGTACAAATCTTATTTGGATCCTGACTTGAAGAAACTTAATACCTGAATATATGGTAGAGGGGAAACTTCAATATTGTCTGAATAGCCAGTTATTAAGAAATCTTTATTAACAATTTAATAAAAAAAATTTAATCTGGTAGCAGGCTTCTGTAAACAAGCATTTGGGAGGCTGAAGCAAGGGGACTTAAGATTAAGAGCCAGTCTGAGCTACCTTGCAAGACCTTGTTTTAAAATACAAAAATAAAATTTAAAAAAAATTGGCAATTTTTACTAAGAACAGACAACTTTAAAAACTATTTGAAAGTTTAATTTTAAAAAATATGAAAATAAAAATATAAAGACAATTCAGACTGGAACATGAGCAGAGTTTGATTTCGAAAGACTAAGAAATATTCAAAATACTTACATCCCAAGTAATCTAAGCTCACATATGTATCTTGGAGCTATCGCTATGTTCCCTATCCTTGTCAATCCATAACTTATTATTCTTGATTCTCATAGAAACAATGTGGCTATGAGTTTTAATTCTATACTTCACCTTCTCTCATGAGTCCACTATTCTCTTCTGATTTTCTGTATATTTTCCTTCCATTTTTATTTTCAACCACAAACAATGGAACAAATTTAGAATAAAAACGATAAAAGGTTGGATATAAATGAGAGCTTATTAACTTTAGTTACAGCAAATGTTTTATTTGTTAATCTATTAACTATCACATTTCAATATTTACTAGTTACTGTTTCCTTGAAAAAACAACCCAAACTGTATTACTAGGTAGGTACCTATATTAGAAGCACTGTTTCTTAGTATATTATAGCATTTCATTAGGAAACTGGACATACTTATTCAAACCGTCATCAATGGCAAGGCACAGTGAATTAATAAGCAGGAGAACCCACCCAGGCTCTTGCACCAATTGGTTGAGTTCATATATTCAATACTGGAGCATCCAATACATACCAGTTACTCAAACAAAAAGACTAGCATAATTATTTAATTGCTATAAAGCAGGGGTCATGCCTGTAATCTTGGGAGTTATTGTCCTACCTCTGCTTCCAAATCCAAGGCCACTCTGATCTAATGTACACAATGAGTTCTAGGCCTGTCTGTGCTACCTAGAAAGATTTTGTAAATAAATAATCAACAAACTATTACACTAAATTCTGGTAAGTACAATAAAAGTCATATATAAAATCTATAGCTGCAAAACATTTTCAAGTTTGATAGTTTTCAATTTTATTAATCTAAATTCCGTTTTTTTAGTTAAAAGGAAGTATCCATAGGCTACAGTTTTCTATCAAAAGATGTTACCTAGTCATGTTAAATTTTGAAACTTTTGAAATAAGTAAAATGTGAAATAATTAAGAAATATCTATCTGCTGAGAGATAGGAGCATTCCATCCTAGATCTCAGTATTCTAAGAGAAAGCTCAAACAAGGAGTGCAAGTTTACAAATAAAAAAACGTTAAGTTCAGAAGGATAAAACAACTAAAGTCTCACACATAATAGACAAAAATGGATTTGAATCCATAACTTCTGCTTCCAAAACCTATTCTCTGCCCATTAGACTCATCATTTTTATTACATAAAAATCAAAATTTCAGAGATCTTAAAACACTCTTACAACATCCAGAAAATGATGACTGTGAAAACCTTTTTTAGAACTAGAATTTATGGTAAAAGCACACTCCATAACAAATGCAAAAAACTACAATGTATTCAATACACAAGGTAATATATGTGTGTTGAATATATTTGAAAACCAGTTAATAAAAACAAATGAAGGAGATTTTTGTGATTTCTTTTAGCTGTTTTATCTTTATCCATTGGTTCCAACACAAATGACAAGTCGGGGAATGGCCTAGCCTATTTTAGTATATTACATTTTGGATTCCACAAATATGAAAGTACACATTACAGAATATGGAAATATAAAAGTCAAATTTTGTAAAGCAGAATGCAGCAAGAGCCCATTAAATCTTAAGTGTATAATTACTAATAACATTTTGAAAAAAAGTAATAAACAACTTTATTTTTCTGTGTTAACGTCCTTGTATTAATTTTTTCTTGTAATCTTTTTCCAGTCTGCCATTTTAAATCTCTAAACTTAAGCAGTAAACACAACTCCCTTTAAAAACAAGTTAACCCTTCATACACAAAATGACGAGAGGGAGAATTTTGTGTGAGTATGAACAATTTCAAAACTGGTTAGGAAAGATGACTCCACATGGTCGGGTGGATCCTGGTAAGAAGCTTTTCTTCAGAACTTTTCACATTGAGAGTTCCTTCCAGAATTCCCAAACTGCCAAAGGGTAATTTTAATATTAAATAGCTCGAGGCTACAATCATTGTCAAGCTCAAAGATTTTGTAATCCTGAGACTCCCTCACAGGCAATTACTTCAAACAACAAAGGACGGCTGAAACATCCTCGGGGATGGGAGTGAGTGGTACAGACCTCTCTGCTCTTTAACAAAACAGGCCCAAGCTAGGAGCCACACCAACACAAGCATATATCCCCCACATCGGTGTTCACGACTCCTCTAAGAATGTGGAAGTGTCACCGCCATTTTCGACGACATCCCAGGGCCGACAATCTCGGCTTCGGTGCTCACTGGGGCGCTTGGCCCGCAACACCCCGCACACCCCGCTCCCAGCCCCCTGCAAGGACGCTCCAGCCGGGCTATGGGCGCACGCGGCCCACAGGGCTCCGAAAGGCGCTCCGGCACGCGGCGGCCTCTCCGCTAGCTGTCAGGCCTGAGGAGCGGCAGACCCGCGGCGCTAAGGAAGGGGCGGCCGGACTCCCGGAGGGCGCCGCCCGCTCCTCCGCGGAGCGGCGGCATCAGGCGGCTGCGCCCAGCGGCACTACGGCGCGAGCGGCGCGACGGCGCGGTCGGCGAGTGGCGAGGGGAACAGGCCACGGCCGAGGCCCACCCGGGGTCCCTCAGCTCCGCCCGCCCCGCCGCCGCCATCTTGTACGCAGCGGCTGCGACACATACAATAGTCGACCGTGACCTCAAAGGGACCGCTCGGGGCCTGCGCTCAGGACCTCTGCCTTCCAGTCCCCGGCTCCCCGCAAGGCAGCGGCCCTACCTATGCCTACCGACTAACAGCTGGATCCCATCCGTGCCCCACACAGTTTAGCACTCGGCCTCCAGTCACAGCGACGAAGCAGCTACCGCCTCCATGGGGCTACACGCATGCGCATCTTCGCCTAAAGCCCTTGTCTGCTACCGCGCCTGCGTGCCTCAGGCTCGCCGTTCTCTGGAGACGCTGTCAGGGACAGGGCCGCCTTCTGCCAGAAGGGGGCGATAGCTAACTATGACTGGCCCTACACCTGCAGTGGTTTGGGTAGCAACACTCAAGACTTTAGAACCTGCAAACCATGCTGGTCCTCCTCGTCCTCTTCTCTTACATGAAGCCTTCTCTGATTACTATTCCCTCAGTATCCCAAAGTAACATTCACTTATTAGCATAATGATTTAAATATATTAGGTATTCTCACCTTTACTGCTCACCCCCCTTTTTTTAAAGAAAAGGTCTGGAACACCCTATGTAGCTCTAGGCTGGTTTTGAACTCACATAGATCTCACCTGCTTCTGCCTTCCAACTGTTGGAATTATAGGCCTGTGCCTCCACACCCGGATTTATCTCCCACCTCTTAAATGGGAAATTAGGCAGCACTGTGTTGGTTACAGATCTTTGAGCTCAGCACTTGACAGGCAAGAAGAGGCAGGCAGATATCTGTGAAAGAAGACAGCCTGGTCTACAGAGGAGGTTCCAGGACAACCAAAGCTACACAGAGAATTCCTGACTCAAACAATGAGAGAGAGAGAGAGAGAGAGAGAGAGAGAGAGAGAGAGAGAGAGAGAGAATAAAATAAGAAATTAGAATGGAATAAAAGTTTAAGTCAAGGAGTTGGAGAGATGGCTCAGCGGTTAAGAGCACTGACTGCTCTTCCAGAGGTCCTGAGTTCAATTCCCAGCAATCACATGCCCTCTTCTGCTGTGTCTGAGGACAGCTACAGTGTACTCATATACATAAATAAATAATTCTTTTTTTAAAAGTTTAAGTCAAAAGACTAATATTGAAAATCCTTTTATGTCATTTCAGAATTAAAAAAAAAAAACAAAAAAAAAAACAAAAACAAAAAACCTACCCAGGTGGTAAGCACTTATATTCCTGATTGATTTTACCCATGAAGAACATTGGGTTAAGAAAATTTTAAAACTGTTTTCTTCAATGTTCTATCTTCTCAAGTGGACTCAGTTATGCCAATATAAACAGTTCAGTCAAAATTAAAGGACCATCTCCTCAGTGAAATTCTTAGGAGTCCAGTGGTATGGGGCATGCAGAGATATTCCTTCCAAGGTAAAAGATAAGTTATTGCACCTGGCTCCTCCCACCATCAAGAAAGAAGCACGTTTAATGGGTCTATTTGGATTCTGCAATGAACTACAATCCAGAAAGGGGTTGTAATGCTGCAACTGTCCACTTCTTGGTGGTGCTGGTATAATGTGCAGAACCGCCAATAAAGCATGTCCTAGTCTTCTCTGCCTCAGTCAACAGATCATAGGGGACACCCATAAAGCTATACATGCTCGGCAGTAGACAGCTAGCTCAGTTGTCCCAGCCAGGGCTTCAGTTACGCTCTGCACTTTCCCATCACATAGAGACTGGATAGCACATGATAAAACTAGCTTTCCCAGAACTTGGCCAATGTCTCAGTTTTCTTAGGGCCCCCAAAAGATGCCTTCACCCCTAACAGCAGGAAGCAATTTTAAGAGGACGATGGCCTCACTCCCATGAGGTGGGGTGGGTGGATTTTGGGTCATTCCATGAGTGATGGAAGTTTGTCATCATTAAAGGGGGTTTGGTCACAAGTTGTAAACGGTTTTGATCAGGAAGGAAACAAAGTATAGGAGGTTAGATTCAAGGATCTCCTCTCTTTCTCTTTATCCTTCTTTCTCTCCTATCTAGTGTTAGGGAAAGGGGGGAAAGGGGATGAAAAGAAAAAAAGGGCACTCAGGAGGCAGAGGCAGGTGGATTTCTGAGTTCGAGGCCAGCCTGGTCTACAGAGTGAGTTCCAGGACAGCCAGGGCTACACAGAGAAACCCTGTCTCGAAAAAAAAAAAAAGAAAGAAAGAAAGAAAGAAAGAAAGAAAGAAAGAAAGAAAGAAAGAAAGAAAGGAGGATATAGGAATAATAGGATAAAGGGGTAGATTATTGAATCAACTTTTAAAATAAAGAGCAGCAACAAGCTAAATATTTTATATTGGCATGGAGTTTTATATGTTGGTAGAAATTTAAGGTTATATTTCATTACATATATGTAATGTACTGTATATATATGTTTTGATGCCTGCTTAAGGTATTGTACCACTGCAACTCATTTTAAAATGTGATGTAAAGTTCTAGTCCTTAAAACCTACTCTTACAAACTGTTTAGGATAATTAAGAAATGCAAGTCAGTAGTCAATCAAACTTGTGGTCATCATGAATACTAGTTTATTTAATTACAGAAATAAGTTTGTATTTAGCCTCCTGTAGATGGTTTCAAAGTTACACAGATAGTAAATAGCTAGAATCAAGCAGTGTTTGCCTACTCAGATATACCTTAGATAAAAGGTATTTAAACACTTCAGAGATCTGTAGACTGACATTTAAGATGTTTTATTAATAAAAGGCTTTTTGTGACAATGAGACATGTCTGCTCCTGGCAGCAACCCAATAACAGTTCAAAGGAGATGATGAGTATCAAAGAATCTCCATATGGAATTTGCTTCAAATATGGCAAAGCTAGACACCGGGCAAAAGCCTACCCTTGACTTACCTGTTGACAACATACTGTCCAAAACTTAAACAAGAAAGACACAGGGGAAGATGACTGCAGAACTTTGCCAAGACAAAGTAGGCCAGGATTCATAATCCCTGATTTACAAAAGTCTGTCAGATATTCTGGGCCAGTAGGCCAAAGATGTACGGTCAAATGTTGCAGAAGTTTGGGTGACTGACCAGGCAGCCAGCAGTCTCTGTCATTTCCATAGTTTTGGAAGCTGCTTCTCTGTACTTTGTTTACTCAAGTAATATACTTCTGAGGTCTCTGATGGGGTCAAAGACTACAGTTATAGTCGGACATTAGGTTTAAGTTGTTTAGGATTTAAGAAAATGTTATAGCCAGGCAGTGGTGGCGCTTGCCTTTAATCCCAGCACTTGGGAGGCAGAGGCACGTGGATTTCTGAGTTCGAGGCCAGCCTGGTCTACAGAGTGAGTTCCAGGACAGCCAGGGCTACACAGAGAAACCCTGTCTCGGAAAAAACAAAAACAAAAACAAACAAACAAAAAAAGAATCTCCCAAGATCTCCCCCTTTTAGTACAATAAAAGGCTCTTTCTCTAACAACAATAAACTATATAGAATAAGAACTATTATGGGAACTATTAGGTAAGAATTACATTCACAATGTCCAGTCAATATGTATTTGTCAACCTTGGAGAAAGTACTGTATTAGCTATTCTATCTTGGCAAGTTCTTTTTTTTTTTTTTTTTTGGTTTTTCGAGACAGGGTTTCTCTGTGTAGCCCTGGCTGTCCTGGAACTCACTCTGTAGACCAGGCTGGCCTCGAATACAGAAATCCGCCTGCCTCTGCCTCCCAAGTGCTGGGATTAAAGGCGTGTGCCACCACTGCCCGGCAATTCTTTGTAAGATGTTTCTCTGTCCTTCTTCACCTGCTTAAGGCATTCTGATTGGCTTTAATAAAAATTTGATAGCCAATAGCTAGGCAGGAGGTGGAAGGTGGAAGAAAGGGATGATGGGAAAAAGATAAGAAGAAGGGATTCGCCGGGCAGTGGCGCACACCTTTAATCCCAGCACTTGGGAGGCAGAGACAGGCAGATTTCTGAGTTCAAGGCTAGCCTGGTCTACAGAGTGAGTTCCAGGATAGCCAGGGCTATACAGAGAAACCCTGTCTCGAAAAACCAAAAAAAAAAAAATAAATAAATAAATAAAAAATTTATCTTTTGTTAAATGTTACATTTCATTTCTCTCCTTTAATATTCTCTGTGTCTCTGCCATTATAAACTTTAAATTTTCATGCAATCAAATCTTTGATACAGTTCCAGTATGACTTCTGAGTTTTATCTGTAGTCTAGCAAGCCTCACCCTATCCTTATGAGATGGTTTGAATAGGAATGGCCCTCATAGGCTCCTGTATTTAAATTTAAGCCTTGGTCATCAGGAAGCGGCATTATTTGAGAAGGATTAAGAGGATTAAGTGGACTTGTTGGAGGAAGTGTGTTGCTCTGATTGGTTGGGCTTTGGGATTTCAAAAGCCCACAGCAAAGATGAATTGTGACCTGGTAGTGGAAGCTTAATAAACCCTTTCTTACTCAAGTTGCTTTTGATCATAGTATTTGATTACAGCAATAGAATGCAAAGTAGAAGAACGCCATAACAATTTTCTTGTCTTGGCACTTAAAATGTAATCAATCTAACTTTTTTTTTTTTTTTTTTTTTTTGGTTTTTCGAGACAGGGTTTCTCTGTGTAGCCCTGGCTGTCCTGGAACTCACTCTGTAGACCAGACTGCCTCCCAAGTACTGGGATTAAAGGCGTGCGCAATCTAGCTTTTTTAAAAAAATAAGATCTAACTTTATGTTCTTACAAATGAATAAAGTCAGACATGAGAATTTCAAGTGTTAATCCTTTTGCCATAACTGACGTGTATCTTTCCCTTTAACATAAATAAATGACAAGGGCCAGTGAGATGTTTAACTGGGAAAGGCACCAGCTGCCAACTATGACAACCTGGGGTTGATCCCTGAACCATATAATGTAAGGAGCAGACTCACTCGAGCAAATCCTAACCTTCATACATGTATATGGTGGCATGCAAATTCATGCACCTGTGTATACACACATGCACGCACACACACACACACACACACACACACACCCTTGCTAAAATAAGTAAGTAAAGACATGTTTTGTTTTTGTTTTTGTTTTCTTTTTTACAAAACTATCTAGTTCATGAATGCTGAGTTCACAGGACTAATGTGAATTAATAATGTACCTGTTTTACTGATGAGTCAGTGTCATTTGGTCATTCATTTACTAATCCAGTAACTGTATTATACATATTTTTAGTTACATTCATATTATGAATTGTGGCATCCTAAAAATCTTGGATAAGGAGAAATTATATTTCCCAGGACTACTTAGGACTAGTAAATTTATAGAAACGAGCTCTAAAAGGCATACTACTAGTCCAGAGCCATCCTCCTTCATAGGTCCCAACTCCCCAGGGGGTCCTATCCCTCAGCCTAGATCAATCACCCCAGGGTCAGAGGCCGGGCAACCTCAGTCATCTAGATAGCTAGGAGCCAAGCCTAAGCTGCTCTTCCTTTATCCCTCTCCTGTCTACCACAGAACTGACGTAGGTGCTCCTCTCCACACACGTCATACTCCCTGTCTCTAAGACTTACATGTCTGGTAAATTCTGTTTCCTGGGCCTCACCTCCATGGCTATTCTTGGGGCAGCACCTGACTGACCATCTTATAAGAGAACACAGAACAAAATGCCACTGTAGGGAGTGATGTTGAACTATCCTTGGCATCAAGTCAGTAGCAAATCAAAAGGCAACACTAAGTCTTGCAGTCAGGGCACGTGAGACTTTGCACAGGAAGATAGGCATATGTGTTAGTCAGGGTTCTCTAGAGTCACAGAACTTATATGTAGTCTCTATATAGTAAGGGAATTTGTTAATGACTTACAGTCTATAGACAAACTCCCCAACAATGATCAGCAGTAGCTATAAATGAAAACCTGAGGATCTAGCAGTCACTTAGTCCTACAAGGCTCAAAGGTGAAGAAGACTGAATCTTCCTCCTTCCAATGTCCTTATGTAGATCTCCAGCAGCAGGTGTGGCCCAGATAGAGGTGTGCATAACACCACACCTGAAACTTGTGTCTTCCAGACTCAAGATCTAGATTACAGGTGAGCCTTCTAATTCTGGATTGTAATTCGCTCCAGATAGAGTCAAATTGACAATCAGAAATCGCCACTACAGCATACCTTTGACAGGTATATGTCCAAGACATGCTGTGTAGTTGACATGCTGTCAACTGAAGTAAGATGGTCAAGGATTACATTGCTAAGGAAGAAACATTTGAGCTGACTAGGAGGTATGAATACATAGCATAGACTTCTGAGAGGAAAAATGGTCAAACAGAAAGCTCTGAGAGGGAAGCCAGCTTGGCATATTGGAGGACCAGTCACAGCTTGAGTAAGGGGATATAAGAGGGGGTGAACGGGATGAAGATGCCAGGAATGCCTTAACAAAGTACCACAGACTGGTTAGCTTAGCAGGAATCAGAGTCAGGAGCCACAAAACATTTTAGTCAACAATATGTTGCAGGATATTTGATCACATTGAGAACCCCAAGATTGTGTTATTTACTGGAAAAAAATAACTTCTTAGTTGTGGTGTAGTTTAACCTTAGCACACACCTTAAACCAAGAGCTTTCTGCTTGAATATTATAAACAAGATTAAATAAAATCAACCATAGATCAAGAGAAGGAACAAGCAACCAGTTGACAGGAAGTGAACATAGGATTATTATGACAAAACAAAGAGTAAGAGGGGGTTGGGAGGATGGATAGAGAGATTCACAGGAAGTAGAAGGGAGAGGCATTAAATTGAAAGGTTTTTTTTTTTTTTTTTTGAGATGGCATGAGAGAGGGACATTCCTTCTGGAATGTCGGATGAGGAAGAAGGTCAGCTGTGTGTTTTCTCTGCCTCTCTGAGCTGGCAGGCTTTCACTTTAGCATCTGGCTCCCCAGTCTTCATTGGTAAAATTGAACAATTGAGATTTGTTAGAAAACAACAACAGTAAGCCATGCTTGTGGCACTGGAACTAAAAATTTTCTGTCTCTTAGTAGCAAGGTAATTGTCTTAGGGTTTCTATTGCTGTGAAGAAACACCATGATCATGGCAACTCTTATTAAAAAAAAAGAAATTTAATTGGGGCCTGGTGCAGGGGTTTAGTCCATTATCATCGTGGCGGGAAGCATAGTGGCACACAGGCAGACTGGTGCTGGAGAAGGAGCTGAGAGTTCTACATCTGAATCAGCAGGCAGCAGGAAAAGACAGGCACTGGGCCTAGCTTGAGTATCTGAAACTTCAAAATTCATGACCAGTGAGTGACACACTTCCTCCACCAAGGCCATTCCTCCTAATAGTCCCACACCCTCTGACCCTATTGAGACCATTTTCATTCAAATCACCAAAGTAGTTATAACATCATCAAGGACACACGACTTGTATTTGTAGTAAATACCTATGGTATAAACAACCTATGACTCTGCTAGCCATTTAATAGTGTGCGAACTTATGTACATCACGAGAGACAGTGATAACAAGTGATTAACATTGTTTGATATATTTACTCTACTATGTTTGTTAGTATTATTTTATTTCTGTTTTATTTTTCAGACTGGGTGTCATCTGTAGTTCAGATTGGCCTCAAATTCATTATCCTCCAGTCTCAGCCTCCCAAGTGTTGGGATTGCAAGCATGTATCAGTCACCATTATGAGCTCTGTGATCATTATTTAGAATACACCAAGCTTATAAAAAAGCTTACTGACAGCATTCCATGACACATTAGCAGTAGTCTTGTATTTATTTAGCATTTTTCATGTATCTAGCAGACCCTTAAGTTGACTGACTGATACTATCTAGTTTTGTACAAATGTATTCTGTTTTCTGCACAGTGATGAAATTTCTCAGAAATTTCATATTATTAAGCAATGCATGACTGTATCTTACTTAGTTCTGGAGGTCAAGGTGTCAATGGGTTTGGTTCCTCTGAGGCCTTTGTCCTTGGTTCTCATTATCTTTCCAATAGCCTCTTCTCCATTCACAGCATCCCTAGTATCTCTCCTTCCTCTCACAAGGCCACCAATAACATTGATTTAGAGCCCCATCTTTATGAGTTCATTGAACTTTAAACCCTTTGTAAAAGCTCAGTTTCCAAGTGCAGCAACTTTCTAGAGAGCACTAGAGTTGACTTCAACACAGGAATACAGGTGAATATGGAAATAGGTCAGAATACAACTTAGTTATAACACAGGCTACTATAAGGCTTTAGCAATGGAAGGTTTAAGGCAAAGAAGTAACACAGCTCAACCAATATTATATATAGTGAATGTTTACTCTATACAAGTACTCTATACACTGCAAGACAGGGCAACAAACAAAATTAAGTTTTCCCCCTCAAAGATTGTACCTTCAGTGGTACTAAATAATAAACAAATAAATATATAATGTCATGATATAAAATATAGATACTTTTCCAAAAGAAAATGGGAAATAGCTGGGGGGTGGTGGCGTATGCCTTTAATCCCAGCACTTGGGAGGCAGAGGCAGGAGGATTTCTGAGTTCAAGGCCAGCCTGGTCTACAGAGTGAGTTCCAGGACAGTCAGAGCTACACAGAGAAACCCTGTCTCGAAAAAAACAAAAAAAAGAAAAGAAAAGAAAAGAAAAGAAAAGAAAAGAAAAGAAAAGAAAAGAAAAGAAAAGAAAATGGGAAATAATGAACAAAGAGTTAGGGAAAAATAGTCCCCTATTTTTTATATAGGGGGCTCAAGGAAGCCTTCTCTGAGGAGACTGCATCTGAGAAGAGATATAAAGGAAACCATGCAGACATCTAGAAGAGTTTTGGAGCTAGAGAAGCATCAAGTGCCAAGGCACAGTCATGGTATTCTCTAGGAAACCAGTTCAGTTGAGAAAGAGTGATGGAGAGGAAAAGGAGGTGGGGACCCTATGACAGAACACTTGACCTTATAGGACACTTGCGTAACACAGACACTGAATGAGACACTGGAGTCACAGGCCATCTCTCTACCTCACTTTATCCTAAACTCATTGGAGTTCAATTTCCTAATATGTAAATGGTGAAATGAGGGAAAATGGATTAGTTTGTTTATAAGATTTGCATCTGAAAATCTTCTGTAAACTAAAAGATGGTCATAAAGACTTATGCCAGTCAAAAGAAAAACATTTTCCCACACTCTTATATCCATGATAACCTCAGTTTCTATGCTTTCTAGTCACCTTAAAAACTTCTTCACTAAATCCTTATTTCCATCTAAAACTGTCAGTAATCTCTGCTATGCATTGCATATGAAGTGCACCTGTCCTAGTTAGCGTCAGCTAACACTACAACATGGAAGAGTTAATGACCTAAAAGTCTCAGGTGTACTGAAAAGCTCTGAACAGGAAAGCTGACTTCACTGATAAAATCTGTGGGCTCTTAGGTTCCAGCACACTCCTACTAAGAGGAACACAATACCTCTTTGGAGTGGTTATCTATTTCTGAGACTGGAAGGGGAACTGACCTGCAGAAGAATCTTCTAGAAGTCGCCTTTTTGTCTTATTTACACAAAATAACCAAGCACCCCTCTGCTCCTACCCCATGTGATGTGTGTACAGTCTCCACTTCTGCAGAGAGACTTTTCAGTTGCTCTGATTAAAACAATTCTGCTTCTGGGGATGCTGGTCTCATTTTTTTATTTCCATTTCACCTCCATCCATCACAATTTAACAGACACAGCCAAGACTCACCTGTGAAGAGTCTCAATTAAAGAATTTCCCAGATCATACTGGCTCATTGGCATGTCTGTGGGGAGCTGTCTTTATTGTTAATTGATGAGATCTATTAAATGAGGTTGGCTGCATCATTCCACGGACAAGCATTCCTTGACTGTATAAGAAAGCTAGCTAAGCATGGCCCTGCAAATGGGCCCTCAAACATCTCTTCTCCACAGTTTACGTGTACTCCCTTGGTTACAAGGGATGCTGTGGGGACTATCAAGCAGACCTGCATTGAGCTCCTGCCTTGACTTCCCTCAGTGATAGACTGTGATCTGGAAATGCAAGCTAAATAAACCCTTTCTTCTCCTACACTCCTTTTAGTTAGAGTATTTTATCACAGCAACAGAAAGTAAAGAATAGTGTCCCAAAAGGCTCAAATAGTCTTGAGCTGAAGGTGCTACTGAAAGATGATGGATCATGAGGTTGCTGATTTTAATGACTTGATTGCTCTATTGAGGGAGTCATAATTTAGTACCATTAGTTGGTATCCAGGTGAAAACTTGAAGGTGGTAATTGGTTAGAGGAAGTAGGTCATGTAGGTATGAGAGTCATGCACACATGGAGGTCAAGCCTTGAAAGGTGTCCAGTCCCCACATCTCCCCATCTCTCTCTGCCTCTTGTCTATCATGAGGTAAGTAAGCCACGTTCCTCCACCCCCTGCCACAATGCTCTGCATCACCACACACAGATCTAGAAGCAACAGATCCAAGTGACAATGGGGACCAAAGCCAATGGGCAATAATAATAAATCCTTCCTAACTTACATTGTATTTCTCAGGCATTTTGTCACAGAGAAAGAACACTAATATCTGTAAAGAGGTAAAAAATGCTTCCTAACTCTCCTTATCTTTGTATTCCACAACTCCCCAATCTCTTCATTACCTACCCTGTTTTCCAATTAGCCAGGTGTGGTGGTTTGAATAGGTTTGGCCCACAAAGATTCATGTGGTTGAATGCTTGGACATAAGGAGTGACACTATTAGGAGATGTGGTCTTGTTAGAGGAAGTATGTCACTGTGGAGGCGGGCTTTCAGATCTTAATGCTCAAGCTATGCCCAGTGCGAAATGTATCCAGTCTCTTCCTTGCTGCCTGTGGATCAAGATCAACTTTCAGCTCCTTCTCCAGCACCATGTCTGCCTGGACACTGAATTGCTTTCCACCATGATGATTGTGGGACAGTGGACTGTGTCGGAAAACTTGGTAAGGTTGAGTGGGTTCAGAGTTCCTAGCACCCAGGCACCCACCTGAGATGGTAGGCAGCTGCCTGCTCCCTATCAGATTCCTGGCCTGGAACACGTGCCACACACACTTCCCACATAGGAAATGTGACCCATGGGCAGGTAGCCCAGAACAAGTTCTCCATGCTAATGAGGTATTTAGAGGCCCAGAGGGTTTAGCCAGTAAGCTAGGACATTCCTTCCGGCAAAAGGTAAATTCTCTGGTCCACCCTGAGGAGGGAGTATGCGCGGATTTTCCACAATGAACAGTCAACAAACAGTTTGGAACCAACCATGGGGAGCATAGAGAAGGCCTTCGCCTACAGAGCTGTGCCACCTAAGTCTCGCACGGAAGGCCCCTCTGTGCTCTGCTAAGCTAAAGGCCTCTACTGATGAGCCAAGCTGGAGTGCCCCTGCCCCTAGCCCCGGCCTCTTCACAGGCCCGTGGACCCCCAACTCCGTTCCCAACTCCCTGCAACCTAGCAGCCTGTCTGGATGTCCAGGAATTTGGGAGCCCCTGGCCCAGGCTCCCCATTGTGGGTCCGTGAACCCTTCATTACTGACTCCATGTGGTTTCCAACAGCGACTGGATGCCCAGTAGCTTGGGAACTCCAGCTTCAGCCTCCCACATCCTACTGTTTTCCCTACCCATAAGTAGTGCATCGGCAATTTGCTTGAGGCCAACACCCAGCAGTCCTGCGCAGGGTAAATGCAGTCACGCTCTGAGTTTAGTCTACCCGGCACCCCAGCAGCTGGGCAAAACACAGACCCACATCTGTTGCCCAACTTAGGGCCTACCCAGCTGACACATACCCCAGCTAGCAACCCACACAGACCCACATCTGAACTCTAGATTAACGAAGGACTTGAGTAACCCCTGGCACCAGTTCAAAAGACCCAGGCCTTCCCACTCTGAAGACAGACTTTCTTTTGTTTTGGGGCAGAGCTACTGTCCAGACCCCAGTCCAAATCCAGAAAGGCCAACAGACCATTAACAAAATCCCCCTACACACACACACACACACACACACACACACACACACACACACACACACACACACGCGCGCGCGCACACACACACACTCTGCTCTCTGCTCCTGCCCCTTTGATTTTTTTAAGAGCACTCTCCAGATCTTGTTTCAGACTCAAGCTCTGAAATTGTAAGTCAACCTCAACTAAATGTTTTCCTCTGTAAGAGTTGCCTTGGTCATGGTGTATCTTCACAGCAGTAGGAAATCTAATTAAATTGAGCAGCTCTCTCCAGAGCTCAGATTCTGCATGTTCATCAGTCACAGCTCAGTGCTTGAAAGCATTAGAGGAAAGAACCATCATCACAAACTCCCCCACGATCTGCAAATAGAACAGGACCCTTCTTAGTAACACTGTAGCTTTTCCCATTTCAGCGCGAGTGCAAGTGTCCTAGGGAATAGGATTCTGGCAATTACTGTTCTTCCTCTTTCTTCAGAATCCAAATCTAAGTATTAGGCTAGATAGAGGGTCATGACAAAAGGCTTGAGAAGTCCCAGATTCATTTTCTGTTATACAAAGGTATATAAACATCAAGAAACCCAATTTGGAGCTGAAGAGAGGACTTGCTGGATAAGAGTACTTACTGCTTTTGCAGAGAACATGGGTTCAATTCCCAGAACCAACACAGAAGCTCACAACTCTCTAAAACTCTGGATCTAGGGGATATTTAAACACTTTTTCTGGCCTTCACAAGTACCAGACATGCATGGTATGCACAGACATACATGCAGTCAATCTCAAGTACATATAAAATAAAAATAAAGTTTAAGAAAGTAACCTACTTTCAGACTAATCCTTAACTTTTGGAGATGATAGAATGCCCCAAGGAATAATAGATATAAAATGTTCAAACAAAACTCAGAAATAAGTAGTGATTTTTCTGAGTTTTATTAATAGTAAATGCAATGGCAACTAGATATCAGTTTGCCTCTATTTGTTAAAGTGGCCTTTAAACAACATCACACATTCCTTTGATAGAACCTTGCCAGGCAGTAGTGGCACACGCCTTTAATCCCAGCACTCGGGAGGCAAAGGCAGGCGGATTTCTGAGTTCGAGGCCAGCCTGGTCTACGGAGTGAGTTCCAAGACAGCCAGAGCTACACAGAGAAACCCTGTCTCGGAAAACCAAAAAAAAAAGAACCTATAATGGAGCCTCTCGGGACAACTCGCTTCTGTCCTCAAGCATAACAGAGTATCATTACCAGTGTCAGGGCTGGATGTTTGCCCATGGGATGGGTCTCATGTTGGGCTGGTTATTGGTTGGCCATTCCCTCAGTCTCTGCTCCATCTCCCACTGCTTGGAGTTCTTCTAGTCAAAATAAATTTTGGGTTGAAAGTTTTGTGGGTGGGTTAGTGTCTCTATCCCTCCAGCGGGGTTCCTGCCTGGCTACAGAAGGTGGCCTCTTCAGGTTCCATATCCCCAATGTAGTGAGTCACAGCTAAGTTCACCCCCATTGATTCTTGGGGACTCTCTTATCTCAGGTCTGTGTCATTCTGGAGATGTCCCCCACCTCCTCACTCCTGTCCATTGCAGACTTCCATGGGCATCTAGCACCTCTCCTGTCCTCCCTACACCTGACCCTGAACCCCCCATTCCCCTTCCCATCCCCTCTCCCTCCCAGTCCCCTCACTCCGTCTGCCTTTTATGATGACTTTATTCTGCCTTCTCAGTGAGATTCAAGTTTCTTCACTTGGATCTTCCTTCTTGTTTAGTTTCATTGAGTTTATGGAGTATAGCACAGTTATCCTGTAATTTTATGACTAATATCCGCTTATAAGTGAGTATATACCATACAAGTCCTTTTGGGACTGGACTACCTCACTCAGGATGATATTCTCAAATTGCATCCATTTACCTGTAAAATTCATGATGTCTTTTGGGCTATTTATTACAAAGAAAACTGCTATGAACATAGTTAAGCTAAGCAACATCTGTTTGTGGGATGTTGGACCATCTTTTGGGTATATGCCCAGGAGTGGTATAGCTGGGTCATGAGGTAGAACTATTTCCAGTTTTCTGAGAAATGACCAGATTGATTTCCAAAGTGGTTGTACAAGTTTGCTATCACTTGAAGACATGTTCTCCTTGCTACAAATCCTCACCATGTGCTATCTCTTGAGTTTTTATTTTAGCCATTCTGAAGGGTGTAAGGGGGAACCTCAGAATTGTTTTGATTTGCATTTCCCTGATGACTAAGGACTTTGAACAGTTCTTTAAGTACTTCTCAGCCATTTGCGATTCCTCTGTTGAGAATTCTCTGTTTAGTTCTGTACCCCGGTTTTTAATTAGGTTATTTGAGTTGTTGGTGTCTAACTTCTAGAGTTCTTTTTTGGTTTGTTTTTTGTTTTTGTTTTGTTTTGTTTTGTTTTTTTCGAGACAGGGTTTCTCTGTGTAGCCCTGGCTGTCCTGGAACTCACTCTGTAGACCAGGCCTGCCTCTGCCTCCCAAGTGCTGCCATTAAAGGTGTGTGCCACCATTGCTCGGCTAATCCTAAATTCCTGACTCATGGAAACAGTCTTTTAGTGACTTTTCTATAGCTGTGATGGTTAAAAGTCAAGCCCAAGACAAACAGCAAAGGGGCCTATTCACATCAAAATGGAACTAGCCTCCAGGTTCTCCCAGCATCCCTCAGTCCCTACCTGTTACACGGTATGGGACGATACCCTCTACCCTGACCTCTCCAGCCTAGGGGCGGGCAGGCCCTTCCCCTCAAGGCTCTTTTCCTATATAATCCAGACATTTTGGTTATCTGCCCCTTTTGAATTTTGGCCTCCGGGCTGTTGCACGCGATTCCCAACCCTCTCTCCCCACATGGCTCAGCTCAGCCTGGTCATGTCCACACTAGGCTCTCCCAGATGTCCCTTCCTGTATTAGTCAGAGCTCTCTAGAGTCACAGAACTTATGCAATGTCTCTCTATATTGAGGAAATTTATTATGACTTACAGTCTGTAGTCCAACTAACTAAACAATGGGCAGCTGTAGATGTCCAAGAATCTAGTACTTGCTCAGTCCAACAAAGCGAGTTGTTTCAGCTGGTCTTCTGTATAAGCTGGAATCCTGAAGAAATAGGTTCCAACAGATGTGCTGGCAAGTAAGTGAAAGCAGCAGAAGAATGATTCTTCCTTCTTCCAATGTCCTTATGTAGGTCTCCAACAGAAGGTGTGGCCCAGATTAAAGGTGTGTACCACAGTGCCTGAATCTGGGAATTGCTTTTTCCCAGGATGACCTTGAACTCAGAGATCTCCTTGCCTCATTCTCCTGGAATTAAAGGCGTGTACTACCTTGCCTGGGCCTAAGCTTTTCTTGACCACTATGCCTCAAGATCTCCATGCCAACCAAGTCCAGGTCAGAAACTTGTGCCTTCCAGCCTCAAGATCTGGATCACAGGTGAGCCCTCCAATTCTGGATTGTAGTTCATTCCAGATATAGTCAAGTTGACAACCAGGAATAGCCATTACACTTCCTCTACCTACATTCTCCATTTTATCTACAATAAACTTTTTCTTTTACCGTACCTAGGAGCAGTCATGTCTTTCCTTTCCTTTTTATTTCTTTTTTCATTCATGTGATGCTAAAACCCAGGAGTGGCTAAAATAAGTTCCCTCCCTAAGGAATTTTGACTCTCCAAGCCAAGCTGCTGATCTGACTCTCCTAAGGTATGTAAGGAACATTTGTTTGATTTTAGAATCTCCCTCTTCAGCAGCTTCTCCCCTCTACCTTAACTGTCTTTCTCTCCTCACCTACTCAGTAAGTGTCCTCTCTCCCTTTTGGGCCACCTACCACATGAGCATCCACCTCCTGTGTCCTTTTGGGCTGCCCACCATGTGGGCATTTCCCTATTACTATCTCCACGTGGGCAGTTCTACTTACTACAACACTTGCACCTCTCCAGCTGTTTTCTCCTCTAGCTGCTCTAACAGCTTGTCTCTCTCCTGCTAGACATCACTGTAGAACCCCCTGCTTTGTCTATTTTTTTTTCTTTTTGATACTTTATTTACATTTCCAATGTTTCCCCTTTTCTGTGCTTTGTCTACTTTTATTACAAAAGCCACACCAGTCTACCAGGCTTCCATCACATAGAAAGGGATGTCTCTCTGTGATTTAGGACATTTCTCTCAAACAAGTCTCTCAGTCTGCTTGGGATTGCCTCTGACTGAAATTCTTGTTACCAGGATAACTTACCCCTCTGCTCCATCCTGGCTCCTCAGCTCCTTTCTGGAACTTCCTCACCTCCCACTAGGAGCTGCCTACATGCTCCAGGGTCTGTAACCCTTTCCTTGTCCTGTTCCTGTTGGGGCTACCTGCTCTGTCTGTCCTGGTGCCCTCCGGAGCCCATACATTACAAGTTTCTTTGCCTCCCCCCTAGGAGCTTCCTGACAAACCTCAAAGCTTTTCTATGTCCTTGTGGCTTCCACAATATTAAAACCCTCCCTCAGGTAGAGTTCCTGCCTATTCCTCCTCGTCCATTAATGGCTACACTGTTCTCTGTCACTTAGCAGCCTAACATTCCTTATGGCAGAATTCATTTTGTGATTCTTCTTCCCTTTTTCTCCTTGGACTCAATTCTTTCCCAGATTCATTTTCTTAAAACCTCACTGTCTTTCCAAAAATAACTTTGCCTCAGAATAGCTCGATAACCAAAGATACCCAACTTGAGTTCCAAATTCTTACAGATTGTTAATCACGTCTGCCACTTCACAAGCAAATGATCCCAGTCTCTCATCTCTAAGGTTTTACCACTCCCCACTCTGAAATCTTTTATCTCCATGATTTCTCTGCGCTTTATTGTCAAGAAATCTTTTAAGACTACTGTGTAAATAGTCTTTATCTCAGGATTGATTTGTAAACTTATGGGGTGTGGCTAAAGGATCTATAAAATCTGTAACAAGTTTAGCTTTAAACTGACAACAGAAGGCTATAGTTAAACCCTATCCGGAGGAACTTTAATTTGCTACAACATCCTATATTTGTTGCTCAACTCTGCTTTAGAGTCCAGATTTAACTTGGATTCCACTCTCATTTAAAAAATAGGTCTACTAGGAAAACATGTTTAAAAGAGCACCCATGTGACTTGCCTCCATCTTGGCTAATGACCTCATCAAGATGTAAACAGCCACGGGACTGGCATCCATCTTTACTGAGATTAAAGAATATATGTCCTGTGACTTCAGCATCTTGAGACGACTACATGGTAGGCAACAATTATAAAACTTCTCAGTTCTACGGTGCACTCGCTTAATTCATCCTTTATTACCTGTTAGACTAAGGAAGCAGCAGCAAGTCTCCAGAATATTTTAGATTACAATGAATTTTTGTATGATGATAAAAATTTAAGGTTGTATTTGATGTAACATACTATATATATGATTCAACTATGGTTTACAATATACTCTATATGATGATAAAAATTTAAGGTTATAAAGGTCTATTTGGGCCGGGCGGTGGTGGCGCACGCCTTTAATCCCAGCACTTGGGAGCAGAGGCAGGCGGATTTCTGAGTTCGAGGCCAGCCTGGTCTACAGAGTGAGTTCCAGGACAGCCAAGGCTACACAGAGAAACCCTGTCTCGAAAAACCAAAAAAAAAAAAAAAACCAAAAAAAAAAAAAAAAGGTCTATTTGGACTAACAAAAGCTGACTTAGAGATTTACGCCTAAGAACTTATGTCTTTGTTAATTGTTCAACACCAAACTTATAGAAAATTTAGATAAGTAACAAAATATGTTTGATAAATAAGATATGTTTGATTATTTAAGGCTAAACCTAACAAAGATAAAAGCTGCAAAATACCAATATAAAAGCAACTAACTTATTGTAAACTGTTAAAGATGATTAAAACATGCAAGTTAATAGTCACCTTATAAATGATAAATTCTTTAATGTGTCCAAAACTATCTTATAGTCATGCTACTTACTAATGTAATTAATTATAGGAATAAGCTTTATTTAGGCTCCTGTATATGTTTTCAAAGTTAAGCCTAAAGCAAGTATGTAAATCAGGCATGCTAAATAGATAGATGGTTCTCAAGCTCTGCTGAATGTATCATCTAAAATGTTTAATAAAAAAGCTTTTTGTGATAGACATGCCAGCTCATGACCTCACCCTTAATCTCCTCCAAAGAAAATGATGGGTGTGGAAGAACACTATCTGGAGCTTGCTTTAAATGTAGCAAAGCTGAACACAGCCGTTCACCTCTCCCACTGTGGACTCTGTCCAAACTGTAGACAAACAAGACACTGGAGAGTTGTTTGCCCTGCTTTGCCTAGACATGGTAGGCTGGTCCTACTCCACAGGCAAGTCTCTTGGATCTTCTGGGCCTGGTGGCTGAAGACTGACACTGCCCTGGGACCTCTGCCCTCAACAACCACAGAGGAATCTAGGGTGACTGTCCAGATAGCCAATACAGTTCTGTCATTTTTAATAGATAGAAACTGCTTGGTCTGTACTTTCGGCTTACTCTGGTGAAATGTATCCTTCTCAGAGCTCTGATGGAGTTGACAACTAGCTCAGTGATAGCTCTGTCAGTTTAAGGGCAGCAACCAATGCTTCAGTGGCCTTCTCAGTTCTCTTTATACATAAAACTCAGACCATAAGCCTCACTTTCCTAGAGCTACTGCTAGGTAGACACAGTTTACCTTGCTACCAGACTCTAAAAACAAGATCTACTCACAGAACAGATTTCAATGTACCTTTTACTATTCCTTTACTTAAAGAACTAGCGTTACAAGGACTGTTTTAGTAGTCAGCCACCTGTGTCTCATAGTGAATGGTTGGATAGAAACAAAGGTGTAAAGTTTAGGTAGGGTCTGAGGACCTGAAAGCTTAGGTTGTGAGGATCTAAGAAAATGCTTGAGGCTCTAAGAAGGTGTTTTAGGGTGTGTAACTGCAAGTTATAAAGGTCTGAGGATGTGAAAGCGTGTGTTGTAATAGGAAAGTGACTTACGGTATGTAAGTATGAGAACTGTTTCAGATTTCTTTCCCTCAATATGCTACTATTATACCAAGACTTCAAAAGTTCAGAGTCTGAACATTAATCGGTAGAGTTCTGATAAGCTACGAACCCAGCTCTGGTAAGCACTGACTACTATTATCATAGTCACAAGCTCAACATTTTAAAATTCCCTTTGGTTCTATCTAATCTATATACAGTCTTCTAGACAGAGGAAAGAGTGGTAATGCTTTTAATCAAAATCATTTTTGGGGTCCCAAACAATGTTGTCCCAATGTTAGCAGAAAGTAGTTATAGAAGATTAGGTTATCCCCCCCCCCCATCATTATCAACAAAAAGCTGAGAAGTTAAGCTTCAAACCCAAGACAAAGGGCTCAGGTGCCTATTTAGCATACCAAAATGGACCAGGCCTCCAAGTTCTCCTAGCACCCTTCAGTCCCTACCTGTTACAAGGTAAAGCTCACTTACCGCCACCACCCCCTTCCCTGAACTCTCCAGCCCAGGGGCTAGGCCGTCCTTCCCACATGGCTCCGCCCTGTAAATCCCGACACTTTGGTCACCGTCCCTTTTGTGCCTTTGGCCTCCTGGCTGCTGCACCTGATTCCCATCTCCCCTCTTCCTTGCCCCCCTCTTTCCTCACATGGCCTTGCTCAGCCTGGTCATGACCACTTGGACTCTCCCAGATGTCCCTGCTCCTACCTATGCTCTCCCTTTTATCTACAGTAAACTTTCTCCTCCACCATATGTAGGAGCAGTCATGCCCTTCCTTTTTTATTTCTTTTTTCATTCAATAACCATGTGACAGTTAATATTAGGCTGTCTTGAAATCTCCACCATAAAAATTATCCCATTACATTTATATTTAGCCTTAGGCAAGTTCATAAAACATGGGCAGAAAGTTGCCACTCTTCTCCCCAAAATATCACCAAAACATTCTCTAGATCCATTGCTAATTTCATTCCCCACATGAAGCCTTTTGCCCTTGGCTTCTCAGTCCATGTGGCTCTCACAACTACTGTCTACCAAGCGCCTACTAAAATAGCGGTTAACCGGTCAGCATTCTAGTCCAAAGTCCCAAAAGTTACATCACTCCAAAAAACAGCCTGGTTACGTCTGTCACGGCAATAGCCCATTCCCTGGTACCAGTCAGGGCCTCACTGAGTAGCGTTGGCTAGACTGGAACTGGCTATGTAAACCAGACTCCCCTCAAACTGAGAAACCCATCTGCCTCTGCCTCTGCCTCTGGAGTGCTGAGACTAAACACAAGTGCCACCACGCCCGCCCAGCACTTAGTTATTTTTCTATTGTTGTGATAAAACTCCATGACCAAGGCAATTTACAAAAGGATGGGTTTATTTGTGATTATGGTTCCTGAGGGGTAAGAATCCACCTACACTGACATAGCGGAGGAAGCTTAGCAGCAGGTAAATATAGTGTTTAGGTCAAGTTGAAAGATCACTTTTTTTTTTGTTTTTTGTTTTTTGTTTTTTGTTTTTTCAAGACAGGGTTTCTCTGTGTAGCTCTGGCTGACCTGGAACTTACTCTGTAGACCAGGCTGGCCTTGAACTCAGAAATCCGCCTGCCTCTGCCTCCCAAGTGCTGGGATTAAAGGTGTGCGCCACCACCGCCCGGCAGATCACATATTTTTTATTTATTTATTTATTCATTTCCATCATGATTGCTGCCCCCCTCCTTGATCTCCCCTGAAAGCTCACATATTAAACCACAAGCATGGCAGAGACAGAAACCTCAAAGCCTGCCCTTAGTGACATACTTCCTCTGTCAAGGCCACATCTCCTAAACCTACCCAGATAGCACCAGCAAATGAGGATCAAGTATTCAAATGCCTGAGACTATGGGAGACATATCATCCAAACCACCAAAAATAGTAAGAATGAAAAAATGCACACTTAGCCAGGCAGTGGTGGTGCACATTTTTAATCCCAGCACTTGGAAGGCAGAGGCAGGTGGATTTCTGAGTTCTAGGCCAGCCTGGTCTACAGAGTGAGTTCCAGGTAAGCCAGGGCTACACAGAGAAACCCTGTCCTGAAAAAACAAAAGAAAAAAGAAAAAAGAAAAAAATGTACACTTGTTAAAGACTGTCAAGTTTTAGGGTAACTATATAGTGGTTCTGTATAAACAAATATTCTTATCTGAATGAGAGATCATCTTCATTAAAATAATGATTCAGAAGCATGACATCAACTGTTAAGCTAAAAAACCATTTATTTAAGTTCTACTTTGAATAACAATAATAGTTTCCTCAAGTATAAAATGAGATTAGTCTGTTGCTACAGGATTATTATTGGCTCCTACCCTGACAACCTGGTGTACAGTTCACATACTGCTTTTTTTTTTTTTTAAAGATTTATTTATGTATATGAGTACACTGTAGCTGTCTTCAGACACACCAGAAGAGGGCATTGGATCCCATTACAGATGGTTGTGAGCCACCATATGGTTGCTGGGAATTGAACTCAGGACCTCTGGAAGAGCGGTCACTGCTCTTAACGGCTGAGCTTTCCCTCCAGCCCCACATACTGCTTATAAAAAGCAACTCAAGCCAAAGGCCCACTTGTAGTGGTTGAATGAAAAAGACTCCCACAGGCTCATAGGGAATGAGATTGGAGTACGTATAAGTACTGAGAAGTCCACCCAGCCTCCAAGCACATGGGCACCCCTCCCCTCCTGGAAGAAACAGGTTAGGGAGCACGTAGGCTGGAAGGGAGGGGCTGATTAAGCCCCTGCTACCTCATTCCCTAAAGACCAATCAGTTTAAAAGTTACATTGTTTAAAAGTCACACTGTTCTGCCAATCACATTGTGCCTAATGGCTGCTGCTCTAAAATCCATACATAAGGTCCCTGAACAGGCTACTTGGGCTACTCGGGGTCGTTCTCCCGCCTTGGCATGCAGAATGAACCCAGCATGCTGGATAAATAAATTCCTCTTGCATTTTGCATCAATCCCATGTGTTCACTCGGGGCTCTCCAGTAAGCGGTAAGTTAAGGCTCCCCAGAGTCTTACAGTACCAAGACAAAAGTCCGTAGCAAGGACTGAGGCATTGCTGTGATTGGCCTGACCATGTTTATGCCTGAAGGAATATGGAACACTTTAGGACTTTGGACTAGAAAGTGACTGGACACTTTAAGTGGGGCTTAATGGGCCATATAAGTAGAAACATAGAAGACAGTGGTGCTAAGGGTGATTTGAACTTT
The DNA here is from genome assembly GCA_028551405.1 of Uromys caudimaculatus. Taxonomy (NCBI): domain Eukaryota; kingdom Metazoa; phylum Chordata; class Mammalia; order Rodentia; family Muridae; genus Uromys; species Uromys caudimaculatus. Next base: position 58,578,950 of record CM052700.1, read on the forward strand.
GGGGCCTGGCTCAAGAGGTTTCAAAAGAGAAGAATGTGAGTATGTGGCCTAGAAACCATTCTTATGATATTTTGGTAATGAATGTGGCTGCTTTCTGCCCTTGTCAAAAGAAGAAAAAAAATCTGCCTGAGGCTAAATTGACAAATTATGGATGAATGACTTTAGCAGAGGACATTTCAAAACAATCTAGCTTTTCCTGACTATTAGTGGCCAGTCTTAT
>CM052700.1:58579269-58597035 GCA_028551405.1 Uromys caudimaculatus
ACACACCTTTAATCCCAGTACTTGGAAGGCAGAGCCTGATAAATCTCTGAGTTCAAGGCCAGCCTGGTCTATAGACCAAGTTTCAGAACAGCCAAGCTTAAGCAATGGAAAAAAAAAACATTGAAAAGGTAATTGAACAAGGAAACTATATTCCAGCCTCAGCAAGCAGCAGAACTTTGAATTTCTGACACTTGGTTTTAGCTTTAGAGTCAAGGATACAAGAAAAGAGATATGGAATCTCCCTTATCAATTAAGAAAAAAAGCCAGGCATGTATCAGAAGTGTCCCTGCAAGGAGGCCTAGAGATGCCATTGCAGGCCTAGAGATGCCATTGCGTGGAGCTGTGAAGGTGAAGCCTGGATTGTCTTGGAGATGCCTGAGCCAGGGGATACCTGCCGGGGAAAGCTGCTACCAAGGAGTGAAACCAGCCCAAGAGAAAGCAGCGTCTTTTAGTCAATAAGGCTGAAAGGGATTGGAAACCTGAAGAGCGTTTTATGAACTCTTTTTTTTTTTTTTTTAAAGTATGAATTTTGTGTACCTTGTGTTTTTTTGTTTGTTTGTTTTTTAAGATTTATTTATTTATTAGATGTAAGTACACTGTAGCTGTCTTCAGACACTTTTTCTTCTTGCTCTGGCCCCGCTCACTGTAGCTGTCTTCAAACACCCCAGAAGAGGGCATCAGATCTCATTATGGATGGTTGTGAGCCACCATGTGGTTGCTGGGATTTGAACTCAGGACCTTCAGAATAGCAGTCGGTGCTTTTAACCGCTGAGCCATCTCTCCAGCCCTTTTTTGGTTTTTCAAGACAGGGTTTCTCTGTGGTGTAGCCCTGGCTGTCCTGGAACTCACTCTGTAGACCAGGCTGGCCTCGAACTCAGAAATCCGCCTGCCTCTGCCTCCCAAGTGCTGGGATTAAAGGCGTGCACCACCACCACCCAGCCGTTTTATGAACTCTTAAGAGAGTTTGCCCAGCTGGGTTTTCATCTCATTTTAGTCTAATATTTCCTTACTCTGGTCCCTTTCCTACTTTTTGGAATGCTACTGTGTATTCTTTGGCACTGTATTTTGGAAGTACACAAATTCAAAGCAAGCCTGTGCTGCATTACAGACTTAGTTAAAGGCCTGTCTAGATAATTAACTGTGTCAGTAGTGTCTCAAAAATTATGGAAGGCTAGGCATGCAGCTCCGTGATAGGACGATCACTTCTCTGACATATTCAAGGCCTTGGGTTTAATCCCAAGCACTGCAAAAACTAAGCAAACCACCCTGCTGAGGAGATTGCTCCATCCTCCAGGGATCCTGGCTTTGCTAAAGTTTCTACAGCATAGGAGCCTGTCCTACTATGCACTACTTCACTCCTGGGACTTCTACTAACTAGATCCAAGCAGGAGACTTTTCCAGCATCTACCACCAATCTCTTCTGGGTGGGTTTTACCCTGCCTACTACTACTCTATGACTGTGCTTGTGGACATTGCTATTCTATATGACAATCAGGACTCAGTAATCTGTTGAGGTAGAAGCTGGTCCAGGAAGACCTGCACATGAGCAGCACTATCTCCTGTGAGCACTCATGGGAGCCCACGCTCGATCTCTACTTCTACAGAGATTCCCAAAGACTGAAAAGGGAGGAGTAGGCTACTGCTGAAAGGCAGTGACCAAGGAGGAATTCAGGGTGAATGGACTGCTCAGTCTGAATGAGAAGGCTAGGCTGATTTCATTACAGGCTTCAAACTGGCAATTAAGGAGACTAGACCCAAATCTCTATTTTCAAGAACTGGGAAATTCCAGGCAAGTCCTAGCCTCAGAAGGCCTGAGGCAAGGACAACGGGTGAGCCGAAGTTTCCAGACTTCCTCAGCTACTTCCTCAGCAACAGGTTCCAGACCTCCCCAAGGAGTTTCTAATTCCCACATTCCAGTAATAGAATATCTGTAGAAATAGACCCAAAAGATTAACATAGAAGTCGCCTACCCTGGAATTTTCGAATGTGCTTTAAATCAGGCCTGTAAGTTCACTTAGTTGTCTCTTTATCTTGGTAATGGGAGACCCCAGCATGCTGAACCTCTGCAGAATAAAACACTCTTTGCGTTTACATACTATTTGAGTCTGAGGTATCATTCTTCAGAGAATCATGGACCCTTATGTGAGGTGGCAGACGGGTCTGTAGATGAGAAGGTATCCTCTGCTCCTGTTGCACAGTTCCCTACTGAACTGAAGACTGGTTTGCAGCTCCCAGTGTGCAAGACACTGAATAGCAGGAACAATCACTGAATGGACTTAAGCAGTTCTACATGTAAAGTCAGAATACACTTATTAGAAAAATAAACATCAGTCGGGCAGTAGTGGCGCACGCCTTTAATCCCAGCACTTGGGAGGCAGAGGCAGGCAGATATCTGAGTTTGAGGCTAGCTTGGTCTACAGAGTGAGTTCCAGGACAGCTACACAGAGAAACCCTGTCTCGAAAAACCAAAAAAAGAAAAAAAGAAAGAAAGAAAATAAACATCAGTTTCTCTAACTAAAAACAAACAAACAAACAAACAAAAACCCTCAGATTCCAGAAAGGCAAACTGAAAAGACCAAAAGCTACCCACCAAGATTAAAGTATTGTGAATATACCAGGTAGTCATCCACCAATACTAGCTCTGCATTAGTGATCAGAGTCTTCTGAAGGGCAGGCCATAAACATGGAGAGTTCAAGCTGTCTTCAAGGAGGGAATAAAGGGAAAATGATTTCGTTTAGAGCCAAGTGTAGGAAGTTTGATCCTAAGGGAAGTCTCAGAAATCTGGAGAAATTAGAGGAAGAAGCAGACAGCTTTGGTGTCTATGAGTTATGCCATAGACCAGCAAGTTTACCTGGGACAGAGAATGACAGATACTTCAGGGTGTTGGGGACCAACTGAATTCAGGCTGAACTCAGGCTGAACTCAGGCTGAACTTAGGCTGAACCCAAGATGAAACAGTTCCTGTTATCAGGAACATTTTGTGGTTTCTGCCTAGGAACAATCATTGGCTACCTCCCTTTGAGTCTTTCTGTCCCAGGTACCAGGGGCTTCAAAGAACTGTCCAGAAATGATTTATCCCCCTGCCACTTCCTCCTTTCCCCTACCTGCTTGCTGGCTATATAAGCAATAAAATTTAAACAGTGAGTGTGGCTTGATCAGACCCCTGTCTTGCCACCACTCTACACTTGTCTCTGTCTCTTTTTGTGCAAGTGGTCCTTGCCCCTCAGGACCCCTGTTCAATGTCCCAGCAGGCTGGGGCAATTGGCGCCCAAACAGGGACCTGACGGAGGCAGCCCCCCACCCCCCCCCCCCCGCGATGATCACTCACGGTGAAAAAGTCTCGGCCCGAAATGAAAATGGTGAAGGGCGACGCTGACTTAGCTAACTCCGTGCCTCCACAAGTGAAAAGTGGTGAAGGGCAACGCTGACTCAGCTAACTCCGTGCCTCCATGAAATGAAAAGTGGTGAAGGGCAACGCTGACCCGGCTAACGCCGTGCCGCCACGGAATGGTGAGTGATTACTTAGAGACATAGGGTTAAAGTTGGTCAAGTGTAGAGATGGGACAAAATCTCAGTGCTCATGAATTGTTTTTGAAAGGGATAAAAGAGTCCCTCAAGGTAAGAGAAATTAAAGTAAAAAAGAAAGATCTTGTTAAATTTTTTCTTTTCGTAAATGATGTCTGTCCCTGGTTCCCTCTAGAGGGCACTATAAATGCCCACCGTTGGGAAAGAGTAGGGGATTGATTTCAAGACTATTATAAGTCCTTTGGCCCTCAAAAAATTCCTGTCCAGGCTATGTCCCTTTATAACCTTATTAATGATATTCTTCAGAATCATAATGATAATGATGATATGAAAAAACTCATTTCTAAGGGCGGAGAAGTGCTTAAGGAAGCCTCTCGACCGCCTTCTGCGACCTCATCTGTAATTCTAGAAGTCCCCAGGGATGATTCTGTTCCTCCTGTTGTTCTCCACCCCCGTTTACAAGGCCCTTCTATCGCAGAGAGGGATCCACCCAATGAGGAAATAAATTTAGAATTTAAAAAGACTCCCACAATTTATCCCTCCCTGAAAGCCGAGCTTAAGAGGACAGACTCCCTTTCTCCCGGCGATGCCGCTGCCCTAGAAGAGGCTGCGGCTGCCTACTGCCATCCAGATTGGCCACCGCAGTTTCGCCCCCTACTTTGAATGATTATCAGCCCTTACGCCAAATGCCTCTTATCACTCCCAGTGCTCCCATTCTTGATATTAATGAGGATGCCGCGTCAACTAATTTGGCGGCCGCTAAGCGCCTTCTGAAACAGAAAAATGCCGCCTTAAAAGAATTTATTACTGAACACCAGGAACATACTGAGCTCATAAAAAAATTAAGAGATTTAGACCTTACTATCCAACAGTTAATTAACCCACCCTCAATAAACCCTAATACGGAGGCATTTTTCAAAGCAAAAGCGAAACTGACCTTTCCCATAATGCTCTTACAAGCCCAACAGACGGAGGGAGAAGACACGCTCTCTCTTGAAGAGGAACGCCCTGCCCCAGAGACACTCGTGACTCCCATAGCTCCCTCAGACGCCCCCCCCCGTGAGACCGTCCACCTCCAAGGCCAAACAGAGACCCGCTATGTGCCCCTCCCTGCCTGCTTCACGGTGCAAGGTTTCGCCACTTAAGATCGTTCCCCTCTCAGAATCAGATGAAGATGAGGGCGAACAAGACCCCGAGCCATCCGGAATGAATGAAGATGAGTCTCCTCTAGAGGAGTCTCACCATCGTAGGGGAGAACAAAGATATCGTCCCTTAAATTTCAAATACATTAAAGAGCTCAAGTCAGCTAAGACCTCATATGGAGCCACTGCCCCTTTTACTCAGTCTATTACTGACCGGATGGCAGAAAAATGGTTAACGCCTAATGATTAATATCAGTTAACTAGGGCGGTTTTGTCGGGAGGAGATTTTTTGGTCTGGAAGGCCGATTTCTCACAAAATTACAAAGAGACTGCCCAACGTAATGCTGCATGGGCATTGTCTCAGACATGGACCAAGGACAAGCTCCTGGGCAGAGCGCCCTATGACAGTAATGACACCCAGGCCGCTTTTCCCCCAGGGCTGCTAGCACAGGTCCAATTAGCTACAATTCAGGCCTGGAAGCGCCTGCCTAAAGCCGATGGTTTTTCTACCTCCCTGGCTAAGGTTAGACAAGGGCCTGATGAGTCCTACAATGAATTCATCAGCCGGCTAACTGAGTCAGCTGATCGGATTCTGGCAAAGGAGATATGAAAGACAACATTAACATTATTAAACATTTGGCGTTTGAGAATGCCAACCCTGCCTGCCAGGTGGCTCTCCACCCGTATCGGGATAAACGACTCTGCACAGGCATTACTAGCTCTCAACATGCCATGTCTTTGACCATTGGAGCAGCCCTCAGAGGGAGGTCTGACAAGACCTGCTTTACCTACAAACAACCAGGTCACTTCCAAAGAGAATGTCCCCAAAATAGAACGTCATATGGCGACAGGCCCCCTGTACAGTCTGCCCCTCCCACTTCGGGCGTCGTAGGGCCCCCACGCTGCTGCAGATACAGTAGAGGGCACCGTTGGGCCTCCAAGTGCCATTCCAAGTTTGATGTCGTTGGAAATCCTTTAGATGCTACTGTCCAGTCTTACAATCAAGATCAGGGAAACTTCTTTCGGGGCCTGCCTCGGGCCCCAATGACGGGAGCCAGTCGCGAGGCGCTTGGTCTGACTCCTACCCCTCTTCCCCGAAGAGTCTTGCCTCCCTCATCAGGGCCACATCAGGGAGCGCAGGATTGGACCTCAGTCCCTCCTCCAGCACAGTACTGATTCCTAGAGAGGGCCTCCAAATTATTGGCACTGGAGTATTTGGCCCCCTCCCAGAGAAGACCTTTGAGCTTATTTGTGACCGCATCAGCTCCTGCTTATGAGGCATCCATGTAGAACCTGAGATGATTGATAATGACTATTCTGGTGAAATCATGATTTTGGCCTCAGCTGCCCATTCCCCCCTACCTATTTGCCCCACCGACCACATTGCCCAAATTGTTCTCTTTCCTTTGGTAAATTCAGATACTCAGGTAGCACTCCCCTCCCGTGGTACTGGCACTTCCGGTCATAGTGATGTCTTCTGGGTACAACCCATTACCCAGGACAGGCCCACTTTAGAATTGAAAATAGAAGGCAAGACCTTCATGGGGTTAATTGATACTAGAGCAGATGCCACTATTATTGCACAAAAACATTGACCCACAGCCTGGGCCCTTTCACCCACCTTGACACACCTTCAAGGTATTGGCCACTCGTCCAACACACAACAAAGCTCAAGGCTCCTCAATTGGGTTGATATGAGGGTCATAAGGGGACAGTCCAGCCTTACGTCCTACCAGACATTCCTGTTAATCTTTGGGGGAGAGACATCCTACAACAACTTGACCTTGTCATTGCCACTCCACATTCCATGGCTTCACGACAAGTGCTTAATCAAGGGTATGTCCCTGGTCGTGGATTAGGTAAAGATTTACAGGGGGCCCCTCACCCCCTACAATTCAGCTCAAAGCTTGATCGTAAAGGGCTGGGTTTTCCCTAACGGCCATTGTACTGCCTGCACCCCACGCCGATAAGATCCAATGGAAAACAGATGTCCCCACATGGGTTGAGCAATGGCCGCTCACATTAGAAAAAATCAAGGCAGCATCAAAGTTAGTGCAGGAACAATTAGATGCTGGCCACATTGAACCTACATTGTCTCCATGGAATACACTCATCTTCATCATAAAAAAGAAGTCTGGCAAATGGCGTCTATTACAAGACCTTCGTAATGTAAATAGACAGATGGTAATCATGGGCCCTTTACAACCTGGAATGCCCACATCGATTGCTATACCTAAAGGATATGTTAAAATTATTATAGATGTTAAAGATTATTTCTTTTCTATTCCCCTTCATCCTGATAACCATCAACGATTTGCCTTTTCCCTTCCCACTATAAATTTTCAAGGGCCTTCCCCTCGTTACCAATGGTGCATCCTACCCCAAGGCATGGCAAATAGTCCCACCCTTTGCCAAAAATTTGTTGATAAAGCCGTCCGCCCTTTGAGGGCTCGATGGCCCTCGATTTATATTCTTCATTATATGGATGATATTTTGCTGGCTGGCCCATCCTGAGATCCTCTCTTTCAAGTCCGTGGGGAGTTGTGCTTTAATTTAAAAAACTTGGGCCTCACAATAGACCCCGATAAGGTCCAATTTAGAGATCCGTATTTTTATTTAGGTTTTCAATTGACCTATGATTTAATTGCCAAAGCCAATTTTTAAAACCAAACATTTAAAAACTCTTAATGATTTTCAAAAGTTCCTGGGTGATATAAATTGGATCAGACCTTATTTAAAACTCTCTACAACAGATTTAAAACCTCTCTTTGATATCCTCCAAGGAGATCCAGATCCACTGTCACCCCGATCCCTAACGCCAGCAGCCACAATGGCACTAAAGATGGTTGAGGTAGCCATTAATAATCAAGCCTCTACCTGCATATCCTATACTGACCCCCTTCTTTTTATGGTTTGCGCCATGGCCCATGCCCCAACAGGAGTTTTTTGACAGTCACGGCCAGTTCTTTGGGTCCATCTCCCTACCACTCCGTCTAAGGTTATCACTCTTATCCGTTGCTGGTAGCTGAATTACTTGTTTTAGACAGAACCCAGGCTAGAAAAATTTTTAGTAAAGATATTGATAAATTATTTGTCCCCTATTCTCGGACACAGGTTGATTGGCTACTCCAAAATACAAATAAATGGCCAATTACTCTTTGTTCTTTTCTGGGCTCCGTTGATAATCATTATCCTGCTGATAAATTGCTACAGTTTTTTAGACACCACCCGATGGTCTTTCCTAAGATGACTGCTTCCAAACCAATAGAGGGTGCCATGATGGTGTTCACAGATGGCTCTGCCACCGGTATAGCCGCTTATAAGATTGATGATAAGATTTTTCAAGTGCGGACCCCCTATTCATCTGCTCAGCTTGTTGAACTCTTTGCATTGACTTGTGTTTTTGATAAACTTAGTTCCACCCCCTTTAATTTATATACTGACAGTGCCTATATGGCTCAGTCTGTCCCCCTGCTTGAAATGGCACCTTTTATTAAGCCTGCCACTGGAGCTTCACATTTGTTTTTTAATTTACAACAGCTAATATTGTCCCGCCATGCTTGCTTTTTTATTGGCCACCTTAGAGCCCATTCAGATTTGCCTGGTCCTCTGACAGCAGGAAATAGAGAAGTTGACCAAATTACTCGCCTTGTTTCTTTAGCACAATTAGAACCCATAGAACAAGCAAGAAGAGCCCACAGTCTTCATCACTTAAATTCAACCTCACTCCGCTTACAATTTAAACTCTCCCGAGAACAAGCTCGACAGATTATAAAAAGTTGTCCCACCTATGTTATTTCCCTCCCGGCCCCCCATCTGGGAATTAATCCTAGAGGACTGCTGCCCAATAGATTATGGCAGATGGATGTTACTCATTCTTCAGAGTTTGATAAGTTTAAATATATTCATATTTATATTAATACTTATAATGGTTTTATTTTTGCCTCCCTTCAGATGGGAGAGGCTTATAAAAATATGATTGCCCACGTGCTCTCTTGCTTCTCAATAATGGGATCCCCTGCTGTTATTAAGACTGACAATGGCCCTGGATATACAGACACAACCTTCAAAGATTTCTGTGCCCGACTACAAATTCACCATGTAACTGGCATACCTTATAACCCTCAAGGTCAAAGAATTGTGAAGCATGCTCACCAACACTTAAGATGGCGCTCCATAAATTAAAAACAGCACCTGGTATCCAACTAAGGGCAGCCCTAGGAATATCTTACATCATGCCTTGTTTGTCCTCAACTTTCTACAAATGGATGGCGAGGGTCAAACAGTAGCCGATCACCATTGGCACACAAATACTGCCAAAACTTATGCACAGGCTAAATGGAAAGACCCCTTGACAGGATAATAGAAAGGTCCGGACCCAGTTCTTATTTAGGACAGGGGCTCCGTCTGCATTTTTGATCAGGCTAATGATACTGCTCGTTGGCTGCCAGAGAGATTGGTTAGACAGATGGATAAAATCAGTAAGCCCAGGGAACAAAACCCTGAGGATGCTATGTTTTCTCCTAGGAAAAATGGCTCCCCTGCGAGGCCCATTGCTGTTTCTCCTGCTTCCCATCTGCTGCCTGTCCATAATGATCCCAAAGACTCTGGTCGCGAAGACACCATTGGTTTGGCATTTTTTCCTGACAGAAAATTGGACGACAGATGCCATAAAACCTTTTGAGGGAACCAAACATACAGGCAAACTCCTGGCTTCAGTTGATTGCCCTTTGGTTGGCTGTCAAAAGCCCCTGCTTTTTACCTTCCTCTGATTTGCTAATTATTAGATCATGCCTCATAGATTACCTCCTATAGCTTGTTTTCTTATTGATCAAAAAGATTCCAAATACAAGACCATCAAACCTAGAGAAATGATGGGATGCCCCTATGGCTCTTGCATTTACCATCAGGCTCAGAGAGTTACCTCTCCATCTGATGCCTTACAAACAACCTATGGCCAACATTGCCTATTCTCTAGCAGCCAAGGTTATTCCATGGTGGTTTGGGATCCTTGGGATCCAATATGGGCCAAGGGTGTTATAGGAGGAGTGTTTGATGACTGTTATTCTTCCTCAGTCAAGAGCTATATAAATATTTGGAGGGAATTGGTCCCCACTATGCCTACTGTCTACCTGCTTATTAAAGATCAAGAATCATTGCTCACCCACCAGCTCTCACAAACAGATAGAGCGACCCCCTTTGCCTGGCTTTCCTTGATGCAAAAGGGGTTACGCATAGCTGATGAAGGAGGCCTTGGGAATCTTACTGATTGTTTTTTGTGTGCTGCGCTCTCCCTTCCTCCTCTTATAGCCGTCCCTATGGGAGAGTCCAACTGGACTCAGAATTCCCCCCCCTCCTTTTTTTAAACCTATTAGTGATGTTAAGTTATTTGATTCGGTGGCTACAGCAGTAACTACCTTTCCTTTTTGCCTCTCCACTTATGTTAAGGCTTTATGTAATCATACTTCCCAACCTATAACTCTTTACCCTCCCCTGGGTGTTTTTATTTGGTGCAATGACACCCTTTCTAAGAATTTTTCCATGTTTAAGGATAGTGCCCAGAGCTTATGCCTTCCAGTTAGCTTGGTTCCCCAGCTTTATCTTTTAACTCCCGCCGAAATGACCCATCGAGCGCTCTTTTCCCAACAGCGCGAAAAAAGGGAAATTTTTCTTCCCCTGCTTGCAGGTATTGCCCTTGCCAGTTCTATGGTATCCATTGAGATTGGTAGAGGAGCTCTTTATCACTCGATGACAAAAAATGCTGAGCTCCACCAGCAATTTGATATCACCATTGAGGCTTCATCCCAATCCCTTGCCTCCCTTCAGAGACAATTAACATCCCTGGCTCAGATGGCATTGCAGAATAGAAGGGCACTTGATCTCCTGACTGCCGATAAGGGTGGTACCTGTGTGTTTTGGGGGGAGGAATGTTGTTATTATGTCAATGAGTCGGGTATCATAGAGGAACAAATAAAAAAACTTCAAGATATCCGCCTATCCCTGCAAAGGCAGCAGTTTTCCTCCCAGGCAAATTCATGGTGGCAATCCTCTATGTTATCATTGCTTCTCTTTTTGGGGCCTTTAATTATGTTGTTACTTTTAATCAGCTTGGGACCGTTCATGTTCAACCGCATGATATCATTCATAAAGGAACAGATTGACGCTTCTACAACAAAGGCAATCCAGGTCGATTACCATCGTCTCAACCTCCTGGATCGGGGTGTCGACCCCATCGATGTTCAATAAAATGAGCTCCCTCACAACAGAGGGCTGCCTGTTGTCAGTAGCGGGCACATGATAAACCATGTGGGCATCCGCAGAGGTGCGAGGCTAAACACTACAAGGGAAGAAGGGTCCATGAACGACTGGAAAAATACTGGCTTCCCTGAAGGGCATGCCCAAATACATAGGGATAGCCATCCCAGAACCCCCCCTCAGCAAACGGTGCCATCTTCCATGGGGGTTCAGGCCTCTGTCCTCCCTCTCGGGTTATAAGCCCATTCTTGCCTACACAAGGCTATAATGCTCATTTTATATAAAAAAGGGAGGAGATATTGGGGACCAACTGAACTCAGGCTGAACTCAGGCTGAACCCAAGATGAAACAGTTCCTGTTATCAGGAAAATTTTGTGGTTTCTGCCTAGGAACAATCATTGGCTACCTCCCTTTGGATCTCTCTGTCCCAGGTACCAGGGGCTTCAAAGGACTGTCCAGAAATGATTTATCCCCCTGCCACTTCCTCCTTTCCCCTACCTGCTTGCTGGCTATATAAACAATAAAATTTAAACAATGGGTATGGCTTAATCAGACCCCTATCTTGCCACCACTCTACACTTATCTCTGTCTCTTTTTGTGCAATGATCGTTGCCCCTCAGGACCCCTGTTCAATGTCCCAATGGGCTGGGACATCAGGGGACAGAAACAAACATCAGGGGCTGGTCTCAAAAACTACCCAAAGATATGGAAGTTTAATTGAGTCAGGCATTGGAGAAATTTGTGCCTTGGGGCATGATCAAAAACTACACAGAGGTCACCAAACAAACCTCGAGACTGACTGAAACCTCAAGAGATACCTTGTATCAGAGACCTGATAAAACACTGTTTATTCCAGAGTGAAAGGACAGGTATAAAGAGCTGTCCATCACAAAGAACACAGGCCTCACCAAATAGTGCAGACAAGTCACTGAAGAAGCACAGCCCAGGGGAGGGGAAGAATCTACTCAGATGTCACATATTCAACAACAAAACTTACAAGACATGTAACCAAGACCTAAAATATGACTCGTACAGAGGGAGGTGGGGAAAAAAACAGCAGAAACCTATTAAGAATGGGCCAAGATACTGGATTTAAAAAAGACCTCACAGGAGCCATTATAAATATGTTTTAAGAACTAGCCAGGCAGTGGTGGCGCATGCCTTTAATCCCAGCACTTGGGAGGCAGAGGCAGGCGGATTTATGAGTTCGAGACCAGCCTGGCCTACAGAGTGAGTTCCAGGACAGCCAGGGCTACACAGAGAAAAACCCTGTCTCGAAAAACCAAAAAAAAAAAAAAAAAAGAAAGAAAGAAAGAAAGAAAGAAAAAAAGAAAAATGGTTGAAGTATCTGAGTAGGTATTTTATGGCCACGGATATAAAAATGGTCAAGAAAAAATATAATCTGCCTCATTAATAATCAAGAAAAGCAAATGTAATCTCAATGAAAATCATTCAGTAAAGTCACCAAATGCTTTCTGAAGTAGGCTATGGGCATCCTACTTGTTCTAAGTTCCAGGTTTCGCAGTGGACTTACAAACTCCCCATTACCACACTTTCCTCTGTGGTGAGCGTGCACTGGAGAAAAGCAAAGAAAGGTAGGGCTAAGGAAAGGGGGAAGCAACATGGTATTTTAAAGGATTGAATAAGGAAGGACTCAGACAACCGGAGAAGGTGAGAGAACAACAGGAGTCACAGGCTATAGATTCATGCTGGCTAGTTTTTGTCAAAGCTAAGGTCACCTGAAAAGAGGGAACCTCAACTCAGAAAATGTCTCCAGCAGTTTAGCCTATAGCAAGCCAGTGGCACACTTCCTTGTTAGATGCTTGATGTTGAAGAGTGCCAGTCCTGATCATGTGGTGCTGAGTTATATAAGAAAGCACAAAGCATGCTGCGGAGGAGCAAGCCAGTAAACAGCATTCCTCCACGGCCTCTGCTTTAGTCCTTGCCTTCTGGTTCTTGCCCTGGTTGAGTTTCTGCCTCAGCTTTCCTCAGTGGAAGACTGTGACTGGGAGTATAAGCCACATAAAACCCTTTTCTCACTAAGTTACTTTTGGTTAGTGTTTTATCACAGCAACAGAAAACAAACTAGGACAAGAAACTCTGGGCAGAAGAAAAACTGAGTGCAAAGGTCATAAGGAACATTCAAGAAGCAAGAGTAACTGAAGTAGAAATACCACACTGCACAAGCCGAGTAAATCAAAGAGCAGATGTTGATAAAGACTTGTTAACAGTAACTCTTGTACACTATTGGTACAAAGGTACAAGTGTAACAAAACACTTTTGGTCTTTGCAACATCACTGTTCTAGATAGATCTTCCAGAAAAATCTCAAAATGTCTCAGGTACAAATGTTCATGACAGCATCCTTGGTTAAACTCTATGGGTAACAAAACAAAAGCAAAGGGGCCAGGTGTCATAGTTAGGGATTCTGTTAATGAGATGAAATACCATGACCAAAAAGCAGCTTGGAGAGAAAGGGGTCTATTTGGCTTATATTTCCTTATCAGTGTTCATCACTGAAGGAAGTCAGGACAGGAACTCAGTCAGGAAACTGGAGGCAGGAGCTGATGCAGAGGCTGTTGAGGGATGCTGCTTACTGGGTTGCTCCTCATGGCTTGCTCAGTTTACCTTCTTAGATCACCCAGGACAGCTGGCACAGATAGTGAAAGACCTGACCCCCTTATGAGGAAAGTTAGACCCCTAGTACACTTGGAGCCAGAAACAGAAATAGGACTGAAATTGCATGCTTGGGCAATCCCCACCTGGCTACATTCTTTCCCCTAAGAAACGGGTGACCTTGGCCTGGCCCCAGGGCCAGAGGCACAATGTTCCAGGAACTAGCTAACCACAAAAATGTTTGTGCAACTGCCTTGTGACTAACTTGGAACATTCTGTGCTTCCCCATAACGCAAATTCTTTCCGTTCTTGTGGTTTTTTCCTTTAAATACCCCTGACTTCAGCTACTCAGGGTCGAACGCCTCTGCCCCTGTGTGGGACACGAGCTCGACCCCAGTGCACTGGTCCCCCAAATAAACCTCGTGTGATTGCAGCAAGGATGGTCTTTCGTGAGTTCTTATAGGGTCGCGCCATCCCAAGACTTGAGTGAGGGTCTCCCCAGCTCGGAGGGTCTTTCATTTGGGGGCTCGTCCGTGATTTGCAACCACTCTCGTCTCCGAAAACCTACTTGGAGGTGAGATTCTGTTTGTGTTATTGTTTGGCTGTGCTGGCTGAAGTCTGAATCTGTATTTTCGGTTTGCGTGCACAGTCTGGTTTGCAGTCGCTTGCACCTCCGTAAGGGGACGTAGATCTCCCAGTCTCAGGTAGAGGCTGGGGGTGTGATCGGCCGATGGGCTAGGGAATCACCGACTGTTGCCTTGGGAGACGTCCAAGGAGGTCTGGAGGGACCCCAGGGATGCCTGGGAGATTCCTGTCGGGGTGCCGGAGAGGATGCAGTCCTCCCAGTCGTTTGGTTTTGCTTGTCTCGGTGGAAACGGGCCCTTGCCAGTCTTTGTGTATTTTGAATATCTGTTTTGTCTTGTTTGTGACTTTGATGATGGGACAGACGATATCTCTGGTTTTCTGAATTGGGCTCACCTGTCTTGGTGGAAGCAGGCGCTTGTCAGTTTTTGTCTGTGTATTTTCAGTATCTGTTTATGTTTTTCTCCGTCTGTGGCGGCTGAAGCCTGATTCTGTACTTTCGGTTTATGCAGTTGCTCTCGTCTTCATGAGGAGACGACGATCTCTTGGTCTCGGCTAGAGGCCGAGGGTGTGATTGGCAGACGTGCTAGGGAATCACTGACTATCGCTCTGCGAGACGTCCCAGGAGGTCTGGAGGGACCCCAGGGACACCTGGGAGATTGCCGTCGGGGTGTGTCTGGTTTTCTGAATTGGGGAAGCAGGCGCTTGTCAGTCTTTGTCTGTGTATTTTCAGTATCTGTTTTGTCTTGTTTGCGACTTTGACGATGGGATAGACGATATCTACTCCCCTAAGTTTGACTTTACACTCGAGCAGGTATTGTTTGTCTCCCTCTTTGTCTGTTTTCTGTCCTCCTCCTCTTCTGTGGCACCTACTTACAGTTTTGCTTGCAAGCCTCTGGGCACTTTGGTGCCACCTGTAGGCCTCTGGGCCACCTGTCTGGGCACTTCGGTGCCATCTGTCTGGGCACTTTGGTGCCATTTGTCTGGGCACTTTTCATGCCGCCTGTCCAGTGGTGTTCACGGCGGGTAGACATACCTGAAAGCCGTGGCCACGGAGGGACAGAGGGACGCCTTGGACCCTCAGCTTGCCTGAGTATCTGGCTTCTGCCGATGCGGCAGGGCCACCTGGTTTCTGAGTCTGTGGAAGGGACAAACTCTTTGGTTACACCCACCACCTGTGGCAGGGGTGGCAGGATCTGAGTTGTCTGTAACCCAGTGCAGCTGCAGCTGGCTGGGAAAGTGTTCTATGTCCATAGAAGGAACAAATCTGTTCTGTGTCCATGGCAGGGACGAGCTGTGTATTGGTTGTTGGTTGTATGCGCTGGCCGCCCGTGGCACGGGCGAGCTGGGGCGAACTGTTGTCTTCTGTTCTGTTTTGTGTTCTGTGCTCTTAAGACTGAAACTGACTGACGACAGGTTGTTTGTTTGTTTGTTTGTTTGTTTGTTTGTTTGTTTTGGACATCAGACAGATTCATCCAGTTAAACATGGAAAAAGTTAGGAAAAAAAAAAAGGTGGGGACTGGTTGTTGTTCAGCAGGAGGAGGAGTCATGGGGGCTCAAGCATGACTCTGTGGTCCCCTGCTGTGAACAAAGACAAGATGATTGCCCAGAGGAAAAATGCCAGACAGTAAAAGCTGCCTGCTTCCTACAAGCAGGTAATCATAGGACAGAATTTTAAAGATTGGCAAAATAAAGTCCTGCAAGATATCTCATATAATTTGAAGGTGGGCTCCATGGGAATTTTGGGTTAATATGCTGGTATGACAAATTAGAAAATGCCTAGAAATAGGTCCATACAGTATATGTGTAGTTTACTTCATTTGTTTTAAATTGTTTTAATTATCAAAATAGGTATGATTCTAAGTTTTGTGATTCTTTTATTATTCTTCTGGGAGAGAGGTCAAAGTAAAAGTTTTCCAAGTTAATGGTTAAAGGACATGCTGATTTGAGAGAAAGGTTTTGTCTTTGTGGTTTTAAAAAAAGGTGATTAGATTCTACACATCTCCCAGAGTTATATGAATCAGATTTGATAGAGGGAGACCCCCTAAAGAACTAGATTCAAGAGAATCAAAAAGGTAAACATTCTTTGTGCCATCCTTCACATGGCACAAATAAATACTTATTATTGGTTATTACTAAAATTAACTCATAAAAAGAGACTGCCTTTACAAACTGATTTTAGATTATTAGGCATACGAGCTAAGGACCAGATAGCAAATTCATAGCTCTGAGTTAATTGTTAGGGAGTTTTCAAGATAATTTAATTAAAAATAGCTGGGAATAGTTAAAAGACAACAGCGTAGATCGCTGTGCATAGATAGATAGCTTTCAATAATGTCAGAAATCCACAGAATATGCTCAGAATTCTGATGGGATTAAAGACTGATTATTGTCTCATAGCCAACCCAAGCTGTTAAATATTAAGAAAGATGATATCGACCTGAGAGGATGGTTTTTAGATAGTATACAAGCTAAACCAGGACATAACAGGTATGGAACTATAAGACTTTTTAAGTTAGGATATAGAGATGGCAGATGCACTGGATGTTAGGTGTATCTTATACCTTATAAATTACAGAATGTTAATAGTCGTGCTCAATTTATATCTGAGAGAAAAGAGGCTTTTAATTGGACAAAAAGGAGCTGTCTATAGGCAGGTGAGGGCAGGCAAAAGATAAGGCCTGTGATTTGGAGTTTTAGAGTGGTGACAGAGACGGACAAGTAGAGGTCCCCGCCCCCCCATAGATAAAGGCCTTTCTTTCCCCAAGACCTGTCTCACAGGTGCTGGCCATCAGGAAAAAAAGAAGCCTTGGAGGAGAGATCCAGACCTGAGAAGAAATCGATCCTCCAAGGACCTTCAACAGTGGACCTGTTACTCCAAGACTCTCCTCCTCTATATCCCCTTACCCTGGTCCCTATGGCCCAACCCCTCTTTAATGGAGGGTAGAGCAGGAGGTTCTAAGGAGCCAATTAATCTCTCTAAAACTGTATTATTTACTCATCAGCCCACCTAAGATGAAGTTAGAAGGAATGCCCCCTCAGACACCATCGATTGACCAGGCCGTCATCTACATCCGGTTTTTCCTGACTGTGGCAGAAGGTAAGGGGCATCTAACCTGAAGGTCCGTCACCAGACTCCATTGGCAGGTCTCAGGGGAATAGCTTGAGATTACAGAAAAAGCTTCAGAGGCTAGAAAGACAGAGTGGGCTGTCAAGAGAGTTAGTGCAAGTTGCTGAGAATGTTTGCTATGGCAGGGAGACAGAAGAGAAGGAGCAGAGAAAGGAAAAAAGAGGAAGAAAAGTGACAGGAAAGGAATGTATAAGAAGTCCTGAAACAGGCTTCAGGCAGGAATCTAATCTTAGGCTAGAACAGGGAAGTAAGTTCATATAAGAATTTTAATCTTAGGGTGTAACAGAAGAAGTAGGCTTCAGGCGAGAATCTGATTTTGGGCTTGGACAAGGAAGTAGGCTCAGATGCTTCAGTCATCCTAACACGGCCTCAGAAGCAGTGATCACAGGAATAATCACGGACTTTTGCTTATTGCCTTAGTCATTCCTTGGCTATTTGCATTTATTGTATTGCAACCTAGAACTGACTTTATTGCTTGCATGTAATTTAAATGGTATAAAAGCAGATTGGAAAAAA